>JAQNCA010000002.1:13403006-13427585 GCA_029783725.1 Acanthurus tractus | reverse complement strand
GTCAGAGAACCCCCTCACTCCTCAGAGCAGATATAAACTGATAACATGGCCTTCATGATAGCGGAACAGAATGATTTTTTGATCAGATGAAAAGCAGTCAGCACAAACACATACACACACACACACACACACACACACTTTTTAACTCTTGCTCGTGTGTCCAGGTGTACTGTAGGATGGAAGGGGTACAGGTGTGAAATTGCAGAAGCTTCAGTGGATTCTCCTTCTTCTGGTGGAGGTAAGTGACACAGTTTGGAGAGTTCTGTTAGGAAAACATGCACTTTGCTCCTGTTAGCTCACATTATTTTTGCTCACTTGCAGGCACCGCCTCCGTCGTCGTCCCTGTGCTTCTGCTGCTGCTGCTGGCACTGCTGGTGGTCGGTGCCATCTTGTGGTACAAGCGGAGAATGCGCGGGTGAGTCCTGGTTTAAGACAATATGGATCCGAACTCCCATTTTTCATCACTTCCTCACACCTTTGCTATCTAGCTTCTCTTTCTCTCTTACCCTTTGATAACCATCTATTTCCTGTCTCCCAGGTCTCTATGGCCGGGCAAATCTTGTTCTCAGTCCTCGCGGTAACTTCACAGGGTTACATAATTCACCTGTTGACCCCCCCCAATCCTGCCCCCTCCCTTTCCTAATATCCCCTTAGATTGATGCTTTTTGTCAGTCCATTTTTCTTTCTGTTGGTCGGTGCAGAAATCTATCTGTTTGTCCTTGCCTGCCATCTCCTGTTTGCCTCTCATGGGGTTTCCCACCCAGCAACACAGGAACCTCTTGACTCTTATCTGAAGTAGCTTTGCTGGTGATGCGCAAACAATTGAACTGTTTTGTCCTTCTTGTGTCTCTCTACCTTCCCCTGTTTATATGTGCAATTGTTAGGCTTACACTCTGTGCTTGCATAGTAAAATATACAACTGTGCATCTATAAGAAATGTTTAGATGCTTGCAAACAGTCGAATATTTGCAACGTGAAAATCCAGCATTCTCCTCAGCAGACATGCTGCTGTATATTCTCTGTATTTGATCAAATGGCCTTTTGTCAAAAGCTCATTTGACAACCTTTAATATATGTTGTCTTGACTGCGTGGATTGTATGTTGCTGGTGCTGCATCAGTACCTGGTTTATACTTTGTTTTGAGTTTAGGTTTCTTTTTCTTTCTTTCTTCCTTTTGTTTTTTTTTTAATAAGGGTTTATTTTTTAAAAATGGTGCTTGTGCAGTTAATCAGTTAGTTTTTATTTTGTCTGTCTGCAGTGCAAAGGGCTTCCAGCACCACAGAATGACAAATGGAGCCATGAATGTTGAGATTGGGAACCCGGCGTATAAGATCTATGAAGGAGACCCTGATGATGACGCTGGGGAGCTCCTGGATTCAGACTTTGCTTTGGACCCAGACAAGGTAAAACAGCTAAAAGTGCCCTTATATTAGGTTATATATTAAATCACTAAAAAATATGTCTTCTCCTTAACTCCAGGTGGAATTTTGCCATGCAGATTAAGTTTTATCCACCTAAATTTGAACATTCGTACAAATTCTTCCATTATCCCAGTGCATGAGAGGAGTGGAATTTCTTTTGTGCTGACGCGCTTTTGGTAGAATGCAGTTCCAATAAAAACCGTCCTGAGACAGTTCTTATCCCAAGTAACTGGAACACGGAAAGACATTCTACCTTTTGGAAAGACACTCAATGCTTTGACGCAAGTTTGTGTTAAGTCGAAAATAGAAGCAGAAATCTTAGGGGAGGAACAAAATAGCAGAGAAGAATATGTGGAAAAACTGGGCTAGTAAAACCAGTTTCAGAGTGATATAGGTAATAAGTTGGAATAGGGAATAAGTAACAAAGGAGAAAACACAGTTGTGTGAACCAAATGAACTTTTATTAAGTGAATTAAATAAAGGAGGACTAAAGACAAACTGATGTGGATTGGGAAGGCCCCACTCCTGCAGAGCCTGCTGACTGAGAGGGAGGAAGGAAGAGAGATTTTGAAGCCTTGTTGGGTGCTACTTTCACGATTGATGGATGATTGGACCTCCCGACACAAATAGCCATAGCAGGCAGGCGATGTATATTACACAGCGAATATAAAGGATTAAAAAAGCAAAGAGCAACCACTATTCTTCATGGGTTTAGTCATCAGAGTGGGAATGTGTTGTTTATTTTTGTGATTTTTGTGACCTGATTCTTCAAGAGGGAAACATGTTATTGTTTTCCTTTTTTATATTGTGTGAACTGACCTTTTTAAAGCTCAGAAAGCTCTAAATTCTTCTGTCACATTTAAAGAACAGCTGCCTTCCTCATGCTCTTTAAGTCACTATGTAATTTTCTCTGCTCCGCAGCCCACCAACTTCACCAACCCAGTGTATGCCACCCTGTATATGGGTGCCCACAACAGCCGCAACTCTCTGGCCAGCACGGACGAAAAGAAGGAGCTTCTCTCCCAGGGAGACGAGGACATGAGTGACCCGCTGGCGTAGAGCTTGGCATGGACTGAACTCTGCCGACACTGCCCTGCCCAACCCAGTGCTGAGCCGACAAGCTCTCTCTCATCTTATGCCTTTATCAACCGAAAAGAAAAGCAACAAAAAAAACACAAAAAAAGCGAGAACACTGTATAAAATGTACAAAATGAAGGACTACTTTTTTAAGTGATTGCAGTATTATATTTTGTTCTTTGACAAAAAAAAATCCTCTGGTGACGAAAAGGAACCATTTTATAGACATTTATTCAGTTCTTTTTAATTTTGCTCACCTCCTCCTCACAACTGTCCCTCCCCTCTCACACATATAGCCACTACCTCTGTGCAAATGTAAAAGATAAGAGAGATACAAATGGCAGTGGAACAATTTTAATTTTTTATTTTTGTATGAATTGTATAGGGGAAAAAAAAAAACAATATTGTTCCATCCTAGAAAAACGTTGCCAAGTCTTTGTGGTTCATGAAAGAGAGAAGAAGTGTAAGTGCTCACTATGAATGCTTCCTGGATGCTGGTTTCGGCTTCAGTCTCCCACGTTATGTGTACGTTTGCTGCTCGAGGTCTGAAAGGAGACCGAGGCTGGGAGACGAGTAAGAAGTTGTTAGACTACACATGTACACATGGAGGACTCGGCATCACAGACAGTGTCCGTTCTGTTGTCTCAAAGAACTACATTCAAGTGATTGTCTTTTACTTCCTTGCACAGACTAAAGTTATATATTTGCATATATATAAACCTATTAACAAAGTGTCTTGAAAATATACCCAGGAATACAAACACCAGTAACAAATAGCAGTCTGTACTTTTTAACAGATTTTTTTTGTTTTGTTTTGTTTTTTTGTTTTTTTTTTTAAGTCATTGTATAATTGACATACTCTGTGTCAACGATGAATGAGTCAATGGCAGTGTGTGAGTGCTCTGGATGAAGATGATTGTAATAAAGTCCACATTCCAGGATGAGAAGTCTGGATGGATATCCGTGGCCTTGGTTTAGCCTCCTGCAGGACACTCTGGACAGGAGCTGGATTTTGCTCTGAAACTGCTCTAGAAAAGTTCTCTTTTTGGATGTGTCAGCAAGCTTCTGTGAATTTTACCGGTCATCACTAGAAAACAATCTGCAACAAATAATTAGCTGAAAATGGTTGCGTTTAGCTTTTAGTTTAATGTCTTTTGATTGTAAATGTACCTTTAGGAAAGGCCAGGGAGACCGTTTGATGGTACCTACTTCTGTGGGAGATTGAGTTTTTTTTTCCTTTTTTTAATGTATGTTATTACATGGACATGTAATTTAGGTTAATGCTCATTGTTAAGTGCATTCCCAGGAAGGGAACTGATCGGCCTCCTGATAAACATTCCTTTGTTAAGTCCTTTGCCTTGCTGCTAACGCTAACCATCCGTCTGTCAAACTGGATATTAGTCTTCGACGTCTTGCTTCTCTTTGTGTCTCACCGCTCACCACGCTGCTTTTAACTGAGCTTTTCAGCCATATCACTCTGCATGGTGCTCACACACACACACACACACACACACACACATCCTAGAGGAATCTCTCTGGCTTCATCCCTCACATGTTTTCATTATTTTTTTTTAACATCCAGCTGTTAGATTTTAACCTGACCATGTAAATTAGAATCACCATTTATTTTCAGTTGGAGAATTGCTGTCAGTGGCAGAAACACACACACAAACAGATATTTGTGGTTCTGATTGTTTTGTTATGATTCTATTTCTTTTTGATATAAGAAATTAAATGGATTTTTATAGTAGAAAATGTATGGTGGCTCTGTCCGTCATTTGGAGAGATGGAAAGACCAAGCAGTCGCTCATTATTTCTTGCTGGACTACATCAGAAATTAACATCTACAAAAACAAGTTAAGAAATAAAAACATGAACATGTAGTAATCACTTGTTTTGGGATGTTCCTTCATCAGACCAGCTTTTGTTTGTAATGACAGTCCTTGGTCTTGTAGTTACATAATTCTTCTTATTTATTAAACAGGAAGTGTCATCTTGCAGTCAATAAACAAAATCATGGATCATTTCTTCTAAAAAGTAAATTTCTTGATTTGAATGTATATTAATATAAATGTCCACTTAAACAATAGTGTCTCATACAATGTTAAGCCAAATTAAGTAGTGTACAGAGCTCCCTTTGTGCCAATGTATGTTTCAACAGCTGTTAGCAGGAAACGTATCATCTCTGAACAGGAGATTTTAAAAAAAGCTTCAAACACAAGACCTCATAGGAATGGAAATGTCCTTCATCCATCACCACATCTATAGCAGGTTAAAGTCATCCGGGTCCTTAAACAGCAGTCCATGTGGAGTCTTCTTCATACATTAGTCACTTCCCTAATGTCACTTTAAGTGTGACAGAAAGTGTCGTCAAAGCATATAACATTCAGTTTTAACAAACTATTCGGACAAGTTATGAGCTTTAAGGCAAAAAGATAGTAAAGAGCAATCTTTAAAAGTTCTTGTTCCCCTTCCTTTTAGTTTTCTTGAGCCCTTAAAGCTAGAAAGTTTCAACCGTTGCATATTGTTGTCAGTATTATAAGGCTAATGTTACAGCACAAGGCAATAAAAAATACAATCTTTAACAAAAGAAAGATGTAATATGAACAAATCATGGCTGACTCGTGAGAAATAACACTGTTTACACGGAAAAAAGGCACTTCTTAAGCAAAAAATGAGACATTCGAGTAATTTTGGTTTGGCTAGCTTGTCCAGAAGAACCAGGGGAATCGACGGTCTTTCCTCCCAAGTAAATGTGATTAAAATCAGAACGAAAACCTATCAATATTAGGTCTTTTTTCAATGTTGACTTGGCTTGACCTCAGAGAAACTGTTCCCAAATGTCACATTGCAATATGGAGGATTGTGTTTTTTGGAGAGAGGTTTTGCAAGTGTCCTCAAGGCGAATGATCCCTGTAGCAGAGTTTGCATCTTCTCTTGGCTGCCTGTCAGTCTTAGTCCTGCTACTAAGACTGCATCACCGGAGGAAATGAACCGTCTTGGGAATAAGATCCTCACGTTGGCAGGTACTTGGAAGTGAAAGCACCCTTCTTCCTGCTACGTGATCGGCCAGTCCTCGACTCACCTCACCTGCCTTGTGGTCATCCTCCGACTGGTCTGCCTCTCAGCGGCATCAGAGCAGGGAAAGTCTTAAGTCTTGCAGAGAGCAGGAGTGACCCATTGTGCTTCTGTAATGATGCCTTCTCACTTGAAAGTGGCTGTGAAGGGCCTCCATAAATAAATAAATTACCCAGCTAAAACAAAGGGCTCTGTCCTGTCCCTCTTTGCAGTCTTTGTGATCTGCAGCCTCAGGGTTGAGACAGACCATCAGGACACAGGGAGGAAGGTTATAATGGGGAGGGGAGTATAAGTGACGAATAAGTGGTTTAGGGTCTCTTCCAACCGCTCCGGATCAACGCGTCAGCTCGCAGGAAAGGCTGGTTTCGGAGATCTGTGAGTAGGCGTGGAGAGAGGGGTGAGAGACGGGGGGGACACACATGTTAGAGGACCAAGAGGTCGATCTGCAAACTTCCTTCTGCTCACTAAAATTCTTTTGCAGCCTGAGAGTATTTTTAAGCCATAAAACTAAAAGACATACACTCAGTTACACCTAAGAAACTTGTGTCTCTATCATTTTGACTACTTTTTCATGTCCATGAGGGTAGGCTAAATAACAGAAATAGCTCTCTTTAACACAATTCAACAACACTACGAACTGCATCCTCTGATATAAATCATCTGCTCTCTAAAACAGTTTCAAATAAAACTCAACATTCAAACCTTCTTCTATCGCAGCACTGTTTTAATAGACTGAATAGTTTTAGCTAGGTGTACCTGATAAACTGGCACTGAGTGCATGTTGCTGTATAATTTAGGTGGCAAAATATTTAAAAAATCTGCAGTAACTTCTGCGATTAAACTTTGTTAACTGTGTATTAGAAATGTAAAATTAGCAGATAAACAATGCACACTTAACAATGAATGACACATTCCCATAACCTTGCATTTTAACTGGTGGCAGGGATACACAATGCAGTGAAAATTCAAGGCTTTGGGAATGTCATTACGGCAACACACATAAGTAACACATAAGCAGCAGTCTTCATTATTACAGTTACAGTAAAATGGCCAACAAGCTCCTCATTTTGCTGAGCAACAAAGAAGCGAGTAAAGTAAACCTCTCAGATCTGTAATAAAATGGATACAGACTGTTTTGATGTACATGTGACTGTGTGTTTGTGTGTGTAGTGTGAGTGTGCGTGTGTGTTTGTGTAAGTGTGTGTTCTTTTCTAGAGCCTGTTGACCAAATAGCTGTTCAGCACAGCGCGGATGACAGTTAGCAAAGACAAAACATGGCGGACGTTGTAGACAAGTGAGACAAAAATGAACACCGCACAACATGCAACACATAATAGGGAGGTAAGGATGATGATGAAATTGATTATGTTGATGGTGATGATGAAGATGATGAAGATGATGGGCACAGGTATGCAATAAAATGGTTTTAAAAAAGAATCACATCTTCTTTAAGTAAAGACTTGATGGAAATTAAACGGTCGAATCATAATTTTATGGCTGCTGGGGCAAGATTTTAAATTTCTTTGGAACATACTGCGACTTCTTAAAAACAATGGTCAATTTCTTGTGTTATAAAGCAAACTTCTGTAAAGCAACTTCTCAGTGCTGTGAAGCAACTTTTTAATTTTTCTTTGCATCAGAAGCGCTAGCTGAAGCAGCTGACATCACTGTAGCAGCACACAGGAGCTGGAGGGCCAAGCGGGCCGGGTTTTTTCAGCCAGGCTACCTTTCTTACCCGCTCTTAGGAGTGGGAAATACTGTCATTAATCTTCTTTTCAGCTGGAGAGGGGATGGAATAAAGAGTGGTGGTTGAGGAAAGAAGAGTCACATGTTAGCCGGAAACCACAACCAAACAAGTTAGTCTCATGGAACAAGGCATCATTGATAAAAAAACCAGAACATTAGCCAAACCTCTTTATGTTATGATTGTCGAAATCAGCTCTATTAAAAGTAAGGCCTAAAGAAAAATCTGCCATAATAATGCACAGCCTTAAACGTGTCATGCACCTTGTAATTTAATCAAAGTCATGGCTGATTGTACTGTGAGTGTGTCAGCATATTTTTCACACTGAAAATATGTTGACACGCTGTACAATGAGTGTGTCCATGAAGATTTGTGCCAGGCAAAGAGGTTTGGCTGACTCCTATCACCAGACGCCTGATAGGAGTCTTCTGAAGTTGAACACAAACAACCAATGACGGCCCAAGTTAGTTCACAGTGGTTGTAGTGGTGGGGGTGAGGTTTCTGACGGGTGATAGGTAACATTAGGTATCATGCCGCATGCACAGTTGGGGGGGGGGGGGTCAGGAGAGGCGTACGAGAGACACCTGGACAACCTTGGCATTAAGGGGGGAGGGCTAGCAGTTGGCGTCGTCACAGAGGTTGGCTTCACAGAAGAACCGTGAGCCGCGTTTAGCAGTGCGGGCTGTGAAGGGCACGCTCTTCAGTACTGGGGGAGGAGGGGGAGGGAGAGAAAACATGTCACACCTGAGACACTGCTCTTTTGGGGGGGTAGGGGGGTTGAAAGAAACACTGGACCACCTTCAAATTTGTCTTTTAAAAATAACTCCCAGCATACACCGGAGCTGTGTTCTCTGTGTTTGCAGCACAGATCCATGAAAGCGAACCTTGTAAAACCCTCAGGGAGTTTTTTTAATAGCAAGGTTCCCCTATTTTGCATTTATAAGCACTAAAGAAACATTTAACAAATGTTCGTTACACACTTTAAAGCAGTTGTATGAGCAGATTTAACTGTTTATTAATGTATTTGTCAACAATTTTAACTCCCTCTGTGAGCACCAATACGTGGAGGCTGGTTTTTCAGCAGATTAAATGACAAACTGGTTGAAAAACTCAAGCCGTAGTTAAATAAAATGTCTTTACAGAAGAAGTTATAACTGCTGACCGATATTGTACATTAACAGACTACTTTATAGTGTGTTTGTAAACTGCTTTGAAATGCAAAACAGGAGAACTTAGAGAAAAATGCTTAAAAAAGTTAGGACTCATTGTGCAGGTCTGGGAAAGTATCTGTTACATAATAAACTGTTAACAGCTCTGATAGTAGCGGCATGGAGGCATTATTAACATTACTAAAAATGACATTGATGCAACATTAATATTATTTACATTTCAAGCTCTGATTAATAGTTATAACAAAAATAACATTAGTTAACGTATGTGCTGTCCTGAGGCTGAAGATACAGTCTTTACCCCCATTAAAAACCCTGAACGATTTTTGTATTTCTACTAAAAAATCTGTAATTGCATAACATCTCAACACACTGTAACTTTAAAAAAAAAGATCAATTACACCAAAGTCAATCTGCTTGTATGACTATCCACATATTGAGGCTCAACAGCTTTGGTGCTGCACACACAGACAGACAGCACGTCATGGAATTACTCCAGACTCGACTGCTGTGCTGCTATGTGCTGTGCTCCAGATGTGGCGGCGTCTGGACCACGTAGCACAAGGTGCACTTCAAAGGAGCCGAGCAGTGAATGACCACAGTCATCCTCGACTTGGGACGGCCGGAGCTGCCGGCACCCGCATGGGGTCTTTTTAAAGTGCTGTCTAGCCCACCTGTGATGATGTCCTCAATTGTGCCATCCTTTCCCTCGTACACGGGCCGGTGGTCTTTAGCTTGCCGCCTGCGCAGCTCTGCGATCAGCTCCTGCTGCTGATGCCTCTTCTTTTGAGCCTGAACCTGCACCAACAGAGAGGATATTTGTACTGTTCACTGTGCTTTTTGGCACAGCACAGAGCTTTATTTAGCACTGAGTAAACATCTCATAGTTTTCATTTAGCTCAGTTGCACATTAACCGTACCTTGGGGTCATGCTGTTTGGCCTCCTGAGCCAGTAACTTCTCTCTCATCGCTTGCTCTTGCTTTTTCCTCTGTTCGTTTTCTTCCAATGCATCCTGTTAAGAAGAGAAAAGTGTAACCAGTCTGTGACAAGAAACTGAAGTTCAACCAAATCCAAGTCAATACACTTGTGTAGTGATTTTAAGAAAGAGAAAACAGGTCCAGTGGGACATAAACAGGAAACACACACTTTCACACATGTTGATCGAAGTAATTGCTAACTGGAAACGTAGAAATCTTAGAAAACTTTCTCTTAATGCTTATCTTGTAATCTGTCAAACACAATACTTTACAAATACACCAAATGTGTTATAAAGCTGAAGTTTGACGTCTTATTTCATCTGGTCACTTTCTTACTGAGGGTCAAATTAACAGATTGTCTTTGTTGTTATATTTTTACACTTAATATAAAGCCAAAACCAGTTGCTTAGCTTAGTGCATTGACTGGAAACAACAGGAAAAAAGCGAGCCTGGCTGTGTCCAAAATTAACCAAATCTGCCTGGCCAGACATTTGAAGCTTGTTTTCTGACCTTTAAAATGAGAAATGTCAGATGGTTCCCCATTTCCAGTATTTATGCTAAGCTAAGCTAACTGGTTGCAGACTAAGGGCTTACACATGATTACACTTCTCCTTTACCTCCAAACAACAACACAACTGACCTGTTGCATGTTGTTGCAAGGCCAATTTTAAGGCTTGCCAATTTTGCTGTTAAATTTAATGCAGTCAATCAATTATTTTAAGTGACTTTTTTTTTTGATTAATCAACTCAATCAAGTTAGGTCATAGCTAGTTGGGTTTAGCATTTTAAATATTTACTTTTTGGCTAGGTTATACAGTTTTGTGGTTTTATTTCTGCTCACGGTTGTCAGGTTTTTCAGTTATGTGATGCCTCTCTCCATGAGAGCAACTTTAAGTTGTGCCAGACTAATTTTCCCAACATGTTGAACTACTCCTTTAAGTCACACGTACACACTTATACAGACACACATTTAGAGAAATCCTGTTGCACGTTTCCTTAAGCAGATCCCATAAATCCAGACTGAGAACAATCTCAGGAAGTGTGCTGTGTGGTGGGGCAGGGCGAGGCTGTCCGGGGGTAAAGGGGAGGAGGGTTTGGGGTTGGGGGGGGGCAGTCTAAACACCACAGCTGCAACTCCAGAGTCAGCCCCAGCTGGCCTTTCCTGTTATTTGGCCTCGGACTAATGCCACGTCCTGTGGCATACAGGCAGCCAGAGCTCTGCCTCGCTCCGCTCTCACTGAGACTGACAACATCCAAGTCTGAAACCAGGGAACTTCCCCTCTCCGGGGGGGGAGAAAGCTGCACCCTGTCAACACAGAGGTGAAGAAAGACTCGCAGATGCAGCATCTGCTCCGTGTTCTCACCTTGTAGGACTTGATGAAACGCACAAACACAGGGAAGAACACTGAGGGTGGAGCCGTCTTGGTGCTCTCTCCGAAGTAGTTCACCACATTGTTGAAGGCTTCCTAGAATTGGAGCACAAGTGCCAGAGTGGAAGCAATGTATGTAAACAGTGTCAAGCTGGGAGCCGTGATTGCTCGTGTGTTAGAGAACAGTGGGACATAAGTTTGCTGTATGTCTATTTTAATTTTTGTTTCTTTTGAGGTTAGGAGGTGCAGGCAGTGCTGTGATACCTCTGCTGTCTTGGCGTCCTTTTGCAGTACGTCCAGCTGTGGCTCACTGGCCTGGACGAAGCCTTTCAGGACTGCATGATCATGCAGACTGCACTCTCTCCTGATCAGGTCCATGCCTTTACCCAGCTCTCGAACATCCAACAGCACATTTTCCAGAGATACTTTCAAACACAATCAACAAGGAAAATGTTTCAGTTGCAGATATGAACATATTTCATCTAAAATTATTCTTATCTTACTGACAACAACTGACATTAGAATTAAAATATCTTAAAAACAATTTGTCTAAACTCACCTGCTGCAGCTTTATCTACAAAGTGTAGCTCATTGTAGAAGTTGGCCAGTTCAGGGTACTTCTCTTTCACAATGAGAGCTATGTAGTGGAGCAACGTCATCTTCCTGTCTGTAGACTTAGTGTCCAGCAGCTGTGTAACAATATGGATGAAGGAAACATCAGCAAGCGCACAGCACAAATGAACTGTGTCTCACATTTATTCTGTTGATCAGTGCGAGAGCAAACTGAGCACCTGGAAAATGTCTTCAAATTCTGCTCCATAATACTCACCAGATCAAGACTTTGTAGTTTGAAGCCATAAACGCAGCCTCTCTTGCTGCTGTTCATGTAGTTTCCCAAGGCAAGAATGATCTTTAAGTAAACCAGAGGAAAGAATGAACATACATAAACATTAAAAAAGGCTACTACTATAAAAATAAATAAATAATTCTTACCTCAAGCATTCTTTTCAACTTTGGTGCAGATTTTATCGAGCCAGACGCAGCAATGATTGCATTGAGCTGCGGCGTGAGCATGTTGACGTTATCTGAAAAGTTCCCGACAAATGTGATGATGTTCATCCTCTGCGTGAGCCTCTCGATCTTGCTGAATAACAACATGAAGCGATCTTCCTCTGCTAGCTGGTCCAGTGGACGCCGCTCACGCTCGTACTGACGCAGCAGCTTCACCTCCTGGTCCGTGGGCAGAAAACGCATCAGGCACTCCACAAAGTCGACGGGTAAGGCCTTGAGGTCAAACCTGGGTCAAAAAAAATATGCATTTAAGTAACTTGTTCTATCTTCTCTCTGGTTCAAAAAATTCCTCAAGTGCAGAAAAAGTGCATACTTCTCTATTGCCTTGCAGATCTCTTCTGTAGTCTTGTTAGCCTTTCGCAGTGTGATGGCTAAGTTCTTGGAGCGATTGGCATCCAGAAGGGTGACTTTGTTTACAGCCTTCTGTGCCACTTTGCTCTTTGAGCAGGAAAGATCCACAATCGGACCCTGGGCTCTGGTCTTAAACAGCTCCTCAAACCTCTCCAGATCCAGCTCCTGCACACAAGTCACAGTTCACTTTCTGTTTCACAGAATTACATTAAAAATCCCTTAAAACACATTTTGGATTCTTCATGTACATGTTATTTTCTGTAGAGCTCAGAGCAATTTTTTTTTATGTGTTCCTGTCACTAAAACAGATCATGTCTGAATCAGGATTTAGAAACATATGAATCAAAATGCGATGAGAGTTAGTCAGTTGTTGCCAACGCTGTCCATCAAACCGCACCTCCACAGTCCTGATCGAGTAGTTTACCTGCTTTGATGTTTTAACTCTCACAAAGTCATCCGGATGCTTTTATCAAAACTGTAACTTTGCTGTTTATTTGGCCTGAATATTTAATGAAACAGAGATTATTCAAGGTCTTTCTTAGTTTTATGTGCCTGACTCACCTCTAGCACACGTTCATCGTCAATCTCATTGAAGACTGTGCCATTGATCTGATTGGGCTTCAAAGCCGTCCAGTTAAACACAGGCAGGCGGAACTTGGTCTTGATGGGCTTCTTGATTCTAATAGCTGCAGTTAAGAATGTAACAAAAACAAGCTGTTATGTTTTGCTCTTCTACCGGCAGCCAAACAACAAGCAAATATAGTGTACATGGGTCTGTTTGTATCAGCTCTCACCTGAGAGACCTACGCTCAGGATAACAGAGGGAGAAGCGTCTGGCAGAGGTGGAGCAAGAGGAGGTGCAGGTGGTGGGACTGGTATACTCGGGCCTGTAATGAATGTACAAGAAAACATTAAAAATGCTGCTTTAATGGAACCCTGGAACAAAAGACTTTTGGGAATGTATTTATCTGCTTAATGTTTTGTTTTTTGTTTCACTTTATCCTATACTCTTGTTTTAATCTGATGTTTTCTCTGATCCTTTAAACTCTATGAGATTACTCATTACAAGACTCTTATACTATTTTGCTTTGTACCCTCTGTGTTTCGGCTGTGCCGAAAAATGTGGGGTAACGCTAAGGGTCACAATGGGCAATGTTTCATAATGCTACAGCTTGCTGCACAGTCACATACAGAGGAAACAAGCTGTGCATTTCCTTTTCCTGTCTGGGGAGAAAGAAACGCTGTGATGATCCATCACCTGGTTCGGCACGCATGAACAAAGAAGAGGAAGTGAAAACGCAATCAACTTTCACAGACATGTGTCACCAGACTTAATCACTGTGTGTAATAGTCTATCACCTGAGGCAGAGGGAAGAGGAGGAGGAGGCGGTGGAGGTGGAGGAGGAGGCGGAGGAGCTTCACTGGCTGGTGGTAAACTGGTGTCTGGTCCTCCTGGTTCAGTAAATGCAGCTGTTGAGCCCAAAGACAGCTGCCCGATGTCTCCCAGCGGGATCCTGAGGTCTCCAACACCACCCACACCACCGACTCCCAGCGGCTCGATGGAGATGTCTCCATCAGGCTTCTTGTGCAAACGGATGGTGCCTTGCTGTTCAAGCTCCAGCAGCCGCCTCTCGATGTTAAAGTGCCTCTGGAAGGCAGCGTCCTTCTCCTTGATCACCCTCCTCAGGGTGTTGACCTGGGTGTTGGTCGACTCGTATGTCTCCTGAATGGTCACCAGGGGGCGATAAAAAGTGCAACACAATGACTCTACATGCTAAAGAAACATCCTGTTTCCTGCTGACCTAATTTGCTATCACAGCAATTTAGCTACATGCATCTGAAAGTGATCTCTGCTAACACGCGCTGAAGTGCAGTGAAGCTGTTCTGATGCCAGGCAGGCGAGCGTTATTACATCATTCCAGCTGCCAGCTTACCCGTATTACTTGCAGGTCCTTATCTTTCTGAATGAGCAGCTTCTCCAGGTCGGCTACTTTCATCATTGTTTCATTCTCAACCTCAAGCAGCTTCTCCGTCACCTGGGAAAGAAGACAGAGAGAGAGCAGGAGAGAGCAACAGAGATGAGAGGTGGTGAAGTCAAGAATTGATCCACAGCACGGGCATCTTTCCCAGTTCCACTCCCTCCCCGCCCTCCCCTATACACTGTGCATCATCAGTTAGGAACAAGATATACCCAGCACCATGATGCAGCAAGAGCATGACACAGCTTTTATTTTGATTTTGGACAGATTACACATGTTGCACAGGAATTCTCGTGGAATTTTCACCCTCAGCCTCCCCCATCATTCCTGACCTCTGAGAGCAGAGTTTGTTATGAAATTCCTCGAGTGATGTAAGGGCTGCCTACGACCTTTTCATCTGAAGAAGGTCTTTGAAAAAGAAGCGTGGGATACCAAGGCAACTGCCCAGAAAGAATGAGCCAACACGAGAACAATATTAAGATTGTCTCACGCGCAGCACTTTCCAACGTTCTCCACCCCGTCATTATTCCGAACCACTTGTGAAATGCAAACACCGAGTAAATTTCTAATCACCACGTAGAAACAGCCAAGGTAAGTACATGGCTGGTGAACCACAACAATCTCGTAAATGAGCCCAGAGAGCCATGTTGGTGGTCCAGACTGGGTGGTTCACTTACATGGGACAGGTGCTCCTCCAGTTCCTCCACCTTCTCCAGGGCTGCATTCTTCGTCTCTGCATCTTCCAGCAGACCACCCACATCAAACACGTTGTCCAGGTAGGCCTGGATCTGCACCGACAGCTTGTCACTCTCCGTGTGTTTGCATTTCTGACATGAAGGAGAATAAATGAGCATTAGTAGTGTCCCTACACACACACTGCACTGACAGCGTCTGCAGGAGGACATGTGTTTGGACCGTCCACATCTTTGCTTTACCTCCAGGTAATCATCCAGTCCCAGCTTGGTAAATTCATACTGCAGATGGACTCTGAAGTTCATGTCCTCAACTGAGTGGACCACAATGTTGATGAACTGCATGCAGGCAACCTGGACCACAGACACACACAGATTTAGGCCTTTAGCACAGACGGACACACATTCTCCAACCATCATACAGAATTGATCTTACCATGTAGTCAATGTTTCCTTCCTCAGAGCGGAAGTAGTCCATCAACCTCTCAAAGCGATGCTTCTCCTTACACACCTGAAACACAAAGGATGCTCTAAGAAGAGGTTGACAGCCTTCATGCATTCATATATATGCATGTATATGAACTGTATACTGTATATCACACTTTTTATTCTATTCCAATTTATAGTTTAATAATATTTTTAGAGAAGGACTTCAAACTGTATTTTTGCTTTGCAACCCTGTGCTGCACAAGCATGAATAGATCACCTTGAACCTTCCCTGGATCCATATTGATGGTTTACAGAAGTATTTTAAAAGCTTATATATGAAATTACATTGCAGATGAATGAAAGAGGAAAACTTTCACGAAAGCAGCCACAGACTGACAAAAAGCCAACATGATGTTATTTCTTTGATCAGAATTTAATGATTAATCTGATTTATGCTGGAGGGGTTTTGATTTGGTAGGGGGCTTTATCGTCATATTGCAGGACTGCAAAAAAAACTACTGCAGAAGTGTTTAACAAAAATATATATTGGAGAGAAGTAAAAAGGAGTTAACATGCACAGAAGGGATAACAATTAAGAAGCAATTCTAAAAATTGAAGTTTTTATGAAGAGTTGGGCATCACTTGCACAGACTATGCCAGAACTATGTATTTTTCCCATCTGCTTTTTCCTCATGATTTGCAACATATTTTAATATTTATTTCTACTTGTCAACAGGCTCATTTATCCTCCGTGTTTGTGAGATGGTCTGTGGTTCCTTGCGTCACTGCAATAATCACATAATCACATAATATAAAGGTCCTTGATGTCCTCTGCGTATTATGTTATTTCATGTGAAAAATTATAACATTATATAATATTTTGTTATGATTTAATTCTTTCCAGGATCATGCATAATCCATCCCGAGAGTTTTGCTGTATGTAAACCACGGGTCGTTTCCTCCATTAGCAACAACAACCTCTGCTTATTATCGTAATTCATGGGAAGGGAGGCCAGAGAGAGATAAAGACATGGGTTGAGATGTTTTTAGCCACTTTCCTACACAAAAATACACTGGACAGAGAAAGGGAAAATCCACGCTGTAAGAATCCATGCCCACTTCTGACGATCCTCACCAGAAATAGTAGCAGTTCTGGACCTAACACATGATTACTGCTCCAGCTGCGGTTGTGACCTATAGGTAGCCATCTTGTGACATTGTAAAGACCTGTCACCTTGTACTAATGCATCTTTTAAAAAAAAAAAAAAATACCACCACAGAAATACCACATTGTTTTGACTGGTGGGTTGATTAGCATTTGCGTCTCTGAGGAGCTTTTCCACTGTAGGATAATTGCCTTGTTCCGCTGTTTGGGTGACCGTGTAGGCAGAGACCGAGAGGTTGAGCAAACCTTTGTGGTGCACTAGTTGATCCTTATCATTGTTCAAGGCTGGCTCACATCTGGTGTCTTAATGAGACTGATGACCTCAGACGGGCCACCGTGGAGCTTTGCTTACACCCACAGTGCACATGAAAACTCTCAGAGCTCCTTAACTTTCATTTCACTGGCCGTATGTGCAGTCATGCACAGCTGTGATGTGGGAATGGACGATATAATTATTGCCAGTTAGATTTTTTGGGGTCATTGGCCATGTATTACCACTAATTTCTGAACGGTGCATCTTTAAATATTAGTAAATGTTGTTTGGGGCACCTCTTTGAAGTTGTCAAAAGCTGAAAGGATGATCTCATGTCCTCCTCGAACTAGACAGACGGCAGCCAGCAGCTCAAGGACCAAGGCTTTCGTCCTGGAAGTACAGGAGACACACATGAAGACAACATACCTGAATTACAGCAGCACATTTGTCTTCAAAACTAATGCAACATCATCATCCAGGAGTAAAAACTTAAACTAATTCTGAACTCCGAGGCTGGGACAGGCCTTTTTAGCTCATTAAGTGTTTGCCTTCCTTGCATTTATTATAAAGTGATCAGCCCTTGTGGTTTACCACTAATCTTCCTTTAGTAAACATTCCTTTAACAGCCTGTATATATGCCTCAGATCCTGGACTTCAGAGAGAAGCTGAAGACAATGAGAGAATAAGAGGCATATCACATGAACTGGCTGCAGGGTTTCCCCCATTGTTTGACCCAGCCCTGCGTCTATAGAGACGGGGGCCCTCAGTTCTTACCGTGAGTTCTTATTGTTCAAGCTGAGAGCAATTTCATTGACTGCATGTGCGTGAGACATCACCATATTGAAGCCATACTGCAAGGAGAAAAAAGAGAGAGAGACAGAGAGAGAGAACAGGATGTGGTGAGAAAACCTGTGTTTATAATGAGAATTTAACTGAACAGGAAACACTATTCTTGCATTACAACACGCATCAGTGTTCTCTTGTGTGTCACAGTTTGGTACCTGATAGTTCATGATTGCTCTTAAGCACATGATGCACACATGCACATCATCCTTTTGGCTCACGAGGCGGGAGTTCTTGATGGTTTTGCTGTTTGAAACCGTGCCATAGCTGCAACAGATGCAACAGATGGCATAAATTAATATCTGGTAGAGATTCAGTGATTAAACTCGGTGCATTTTTTTCTTTAAGCTTAATGTTTAATCATTGCTTGTATTTCTGAAGTTTATTTGGTGCTCATATAACTTTTGTTTTAAGTGTGTCACATAGAGAGAGACAGAGGGAGAAAATTACAGAGAACAAGCTCTGACAGAAAAAACTTAGATGGCTTTTGAGGTTACAGATGCATTATGGGAGATGCCTGGTTTCCTTGCTGCTGTCAACAGACCGAGGTCTAAGCTCACAGGCTGGTATTATGTAACCGTGTTGCAAAGTCATCATGTGCACATAATAATACTTTTCGTTTGCAGTTTATAGATCGTTTATACAGTGTCTGCTGATCCAGAATTTCTGAATCATGTGCAACTTTTTCTTCATGTTACATAATGTTATACAGATTTAGCAGAAGTCTTGATCTAAATGCTACAAAGCCTAAAGGTTGTTCCTCTGTTCACTCTTATAATATTTATTTACTCCTGTCAGACTTTACATCTCCTTTCTGTGTGTGGCTCAGTGATGAAGAAGAGAATCACAACTGTCCAACATATGCTGCCGCCCACAGCTGGCTCTCATCTGAGGACGCTGCAGACGCACATCTGGACAGATGAGGGAGGACCATTAACAAAGAGAGGCGCATCGCGGCAAGGGGTCAAAGACTTTAAACTCTATCTTTGCTACAACGCCTTAAGGTCAAGAGAGAGGTCAGCAGACCCATGACACATCAGTCAGTCAGGCGTTTTCCGGAAACTGAACAGCACCAAGACGACTGGCTTGCATGCTAATACATGTTCACAGCATTCAAGGTTAGCAGAGCGAGGCAATCACAGGGATCGGCAGGAGCAGGGAAGCCGGCTTAGCCATACGTACCGGAGGACAGACTGGCGGGCAGAGCGCACCAGTGTGTTGCAGAAGGGTTGGGTGTTCGCATGGTGCAGATCCTCTATGGACCTGCTCCAAGATTTAGCCTTGTCCAAGAAGCCATCCTCCCCATTCTCCAGCCCCTCAAAATCCAACCTGGGCCACAGACAGACCGACAGACAGACAAGCCAACACAGAGGCACACACAGGGGTGTCGATGAGAGGCACGGGGGAGGTTAGGTCAGCGAGGCGGCTTGGTAGAGAGCCAGGGGTTATCACAAGAACTGTCATCAAGCTGCATGATAAAGCTCAGCACAAAGACCCTGTACCATTCAGGCAAAGTATAGCTCAGCGCTACACGAACGTAGCATCTATGTAGAATAACATTCAGTTTGCCAAGTATGCAACAGGGCATACAAACACATCCAAAGAATGCAAGAATGCAATTTGCACATTTTTAGATGCACAAGCAGTTTATTACAGGCTCTACAGGATATAACATGTTAACTTAGCAGCTGGATTCACTGCCCAACCCAGTTCCTTAGAAAAGGTTTTTCACTGCAGTCATGAGAGAAGTGTGTGCATTAAGAGTTCCTGTGCAAACTACTCACATGACAGCACACTGGGCAAAGGAGAGGTACTCCACCAGGACGTCAAGACCTCTGTTCTCATCGTTGAGGAACTCCCTGACCCACCTGTGACGCATGAGAACAGACAGGGGTTAGCAGGGCATTGAATCAAGAACACACCCTCATGCTTTAGGGCTGCATTTTACCCATGAAAGGAGACAAAGAGAGAAATAGAGAAAATAGAGATCAGGTATATCTAAAGGATTCTTATGAACATCATTTTTGTCTCTAATAACAATTAATTACATTTTATATGATTCATTAGGCAAAAAGACTTCTGATATATGGACAAAAAGGAATTTTTTAATTGATTATTCAGAATAACTACAAGAAACCGGAGGAAAAAATGGAAGCTGAAGTACAGACAAATTAAAGAGGTGCAAATCAGAAGCTTTAGGTGTCAAAAGCAGAGGAAACACTGACTGTTTTGAAACAAGTAGTCAGAAAAAGCAAGAAACAGAAGATTTAAAAACAAAAAAAAACAGGTTAACCAAGCTTATTCAGGTAATCAGGGCAAAGTTGGTGGTAAATCTATTTTTTTCCTTACTATGTCTCATCTTATGACAGTTTGTGTTTGTCACCTGTCTAAACTGATGTCACAATGTTTTAATATCTCAGCAATCACTTTCTGAGCATAACATTATCATAACTTATGGACACGATCAAAAATCAGACCCGAGTTAAAGGAATTATCCTTTAAGGCAGCTCTGAAGGGGTCCTCCCCCCCTCTGACTGAAAGATCTTGGCAGGAATGCTATGGAAAGTAAACTAAAGCAGGGCTTCAGATTTACTCCCTCGTCTAACTCAGGTTTTTTGGACAGAGAAACTCCAAGAAGCTCCAAACAAAGGAATTCCCATTGCGATGAGAGAAAGAATGTGGAGGGCATATGTCTGAAGGAGCTGAGCTCAGGACAAACCCCTGACAGTCAACAGTATTTAGTCTGCCTCCCCCGCAGACCCCCTCCACCTCCCTCCCTACTTCTTCAGGGAGCTCTGGGTGGGGGGTTGGGGGGGGGGGGAGGATTGGGGTAAAAGGTTCTTAAAATAGTCCTGAAGTGCTGGTTATGATGACAGACTGCTGGTCAGCCAATGGCGAGTCAGGCAGGAAAGCAATCAAGGGCCTCAGAGTAAAAAAAAAAGGGTAGGAGGTGGGAAAGGGAAGAGAGGTGAGGAGATGAACAGAGGAAAGCTAACAAAGCAGTACAATTTGGGTGCAGGAGGAAAGGAGAGGAGGGGGTGGATGAGGAGGCGGGCTCGATCTTCAGTTTCCTGTCTACCTACCCCCCCCCCCCCCTTCTCCCTCCTTGCCTCTGACCCCGCGCTCCTTCCTCTCTCGCTCCTTCCTCCCTCCCTGTGCTTCACTCCAACCAGTTGCTATTTCAGATTTTCTTGGCAATCTCAGGAATAACACATCAGAAAGGGCCCAGAATTCAGACACACACAATAAACCCGCATCTGTTACACTTAATCCCACCCACAAGAAGTCCTCTGAAAATAGCTTTCTTTTTTTCTTTGCCTTTGAGTCTTTCTGGGAAAAGGATTGAAAAAGGGACCTTTATTGATGAAGCCTAATGGAATATGAGTTATTCTTGGATGTCAATAAACACTATGGAAAATCGAAGCCATTCTACAGGCTCCCCTTGGTTTGGGGATTCTGTGGCAAGTAAGTGGAGCATATTTTTTTATGTGAAAGTATCTGTGTAATATCAAGAAATAAAGTCATGTCTGCAACGCTTGAGATAAAGGCTGAAAGACTTAGCATAACATCCACATACAGAGAGGATGTATGGTGCACCGTATTGTATCAAATACCTATTGTTGATTACAAAATGTGACAAAATAACACAGAAGCATTGTTTTCATTAGAATGTGAACAATGTGTAAACATAAGAGTATCCTTGTGTGTGTTTTTGTGCTGCGCTGGGTTCAACACTGGTCAGCCAGGTTTCCTGTCCCTCTGGCATACACAACAAAGCTTCCTGCTCAACGCTATGGGGGGAGTGGACGATGCAGCACAATGGCTACCATCTGGGCATTATGAGGACCAGCTCTATGAAGTGGAGCTGCAGAGCTTGGCAAGTTTGAACAATGGGGGATATGTGGGCACCAGAGAGAGCTCAGGGTCCCTGCAGCAGCAGGAGCACAGAGAGGGCTATTCTTTACAAGGGTAAACAATAATGTGGTTTCCTTGAGCTGCAAGCACCAATAAACAGATCTGCGTAGTATATCAGAGAAGTGGAAGAAGGACAGGAATTGATTACCCGATGTGGTTTGTCCTCAGTGAAATCTCCAGCTCCCTCAGGACTTTTGTAGATTCCTGCACCCGCCTGCGAAACTTCTGTAACAGAGAGTTTTGCTGCAAATGTATCATTGTGTACATGCAACTACATACAGTGAGTGTGTACAGGTTACTTTTAAAAGAGTACTCCACTGATGGACACGTCACAATAGATAGTTTTAATTAAAAAATTGTTTTAAAATAAGTGTGGCAGAACCAGAGACCCCATAATGCAACAGGCTGATGGTTCAAGTTTGATAATCTAGAAACCTCTAATGTAACCTCAAGCACAGACGAGAAACAGGCCACAGAGGTTTAGCATCTCTCTTTTGGAGGACACCAAATCAAATATTTTTCACTTGTCACTTTCATTGTTGTAGTTTTCAGTCAAGTGACATCACTTGAGTCAATTTATCAGACTTAATGTAGCTTTTTGCATTTTTTTATGCCATGCATCAGACCATCTGAAGACCTGCATACAGACTCTGATGTGTTACATCAGTGGAGTTCACTTTTTTAGTGGACACCACATGTGAACAGTGGCCCGTACTGTCCCACCTTCCGTGTGACTCCAGGGTCTAAGTATCCTCGTAGCTTCTGGATGTAGGTGTGAGGTGGATTCTTCACCTGAAACCTCTCCTGAAGACACAAAGCAGAGTAAGTGTAACGTGTCTGCTGAAGTCACTGTGATGGTGCTGAATGAGTCAAGTGATAATAGTAGGTTTGCTGGTTTGGTGATTTATAAATATAGACTCTATGAGTGCACCTGGTCGCAGATCAGGTCCCATTTCTTCTCATTGTCGTACTGCCTGAGGAGCCGGGCTTTGTCTGGTGGCAGGTTCATAGAATTCTGAAAACATGAAAACATAAGCTTTAGTTTCATTCATAACCAAGTTATTTCCCTTTTTTCAGTTGATTTTTATTTCTAGACGCTCTGACTGAGGTTGTGTCAGAGACTAGTGCATCACAACCCAGTGGCGCCAACAGCAGAGCACAGCTGAAATTTTTGGGGACTTACACTCTGACCTCACTTCCTGTGTTGACTCTCAGCATCCTGCTGCAGGAGATGAGCTGCATCTCCTCCGCACTGCCAAGTCTCACTATCGCTCAGGCAACACTTTGCTTTTTTTTTTTTAACGACAAACCACTCTCACAGGCCTGTTACGTGACCTGTCAGCTAATCAACCCATAAAAACACTCAAACGCCACACGAGACGTCCTTAGGCAGCCACTTTTACTGTGGCTCAAATTGAAACCTAAATGCTCTCGTTTGTGTTTAGAGGGTAACCCATTTAAGGGTTTTACGTCCTTAAGATAACTGATTTGAAAAAAACAGCACAGTATACACAGCACGTTTTTGACTAACAGCTTCTCTGACTGAGCCAAGAGCTTGTAAACAGGGTTAGACACGGAAATCTTAAAAATGAGGAAGCAGCACAACAATATGAGGGAGCTCGCCAGCCCCTGAAACTGATAGCCTCAGCATTTCTCTTTGAAGAGACATGAGGGATCAACAGAACCCCCTGAGCCTGGCCACAAACCGCCTGTCAGCTTGACTTCTAACCTGCAGCCATAACTCAGCCTCCCATCCAAAGAGTAACACCCTGTTAACCCATCCCAGGCCAGATGTGGCGCTCACACTGGCATTCGGCTACCGGTGGAGTGTTTGATAGACGGAAAATAACAAACACTTGCTCCTATGGCAAACACTCAGCCACCGGTAGGGGTGGAATATCACATGTGTGTATTTTAAGGCTTATTTTCCACATCAGGGCATCATCACTCACTCTATCGGCACATCGTGAATCATGTCATCTAAAAAAAGGGCTGGGGACAGAGGTCAGGAAACATTTCTTTTATAGAGCTGACTGATAATTTCACTTTAAATAGCATCTTCTTAAGATCATAAATTCCACAGCACACTCAAAAAACTGAAATAGCTGATGGACACTGTAAGAAAAACCCTCTGAGAACTTAAAACAAATGCAAAAATGCAATGCCTGTAACAGTTCTGGCTCAAACTGCACATATGGGGCCTTTGACATAACCTGCTTTATAAATTCCAAGCAGGAGAGAAAAGAGAGGCAACATGCATACCAGATGTCCAGAATTACAGGAGGAATGTGTCCTGTTTATAGTAGTAGTTTATAGTAGTAAATTTTTTTCTCTTGTCTGACCCCCAAACTGCTCTCTTTCCTTTTCTGTCTCTCCTGGGAGAAATTTCACCAACAACAGACTTCAGGAAAGTCCAACCAGGAAGTAAAGAGGAGTCTCTCCCATCCGTATCCCATCGCTGAAGAATTCTTTTCTTGTTTTAAACACAGACTGGATACTAACCACTGTCTCATTTGAAGCAATGATTAGAAAAAAGATGGTTGATCACTTTAATCAGCATTGATCACTCAATAAAAACTAGTACAGTGGGTAAAAACCTGGTGTTTATGATCATTGAAAGAAAGCAGAAACATTCTGAAAAATCAGAGTTGAAGAGGTTTCACTTGATTTAAATGTCACTGGAGTCTTATTGAGCCCTTATTGGTTTTATGAATTTATTTAATGAATACAAGTCCTTGACTGTTAAGCTGCATATATTAGTTGATTAATTGATTGGCAGATCACCAGACAACTTATTGGGAAAAATTTTGGCGATGGATTATTTTTTAGCATTTTTTTAAAAATAAAAATGCTGATTTAAGCTTCTCCAGTGTTTAGATTTAATTATTTTCACTGTTGTATATTACTGTAAACTGAGTATCTCGGGTTTTGGACTGTTTTTGGACAAAACAAGACATTTATAGATACATTTTGGGCTGTAGGGTCAGTTGAACAGAACAAATGTTTATGACAATGATCTGCAGATTAAGCAATTAACAAACTAC
>JAQNCA010000002.1:13390663-13402906 GCA_029783725.1 Acanthurus tractus | reverse complement strand
ATTTTGGGCTGTAGGGTCAGTTGAACAGAACAAATGTTTATGACAATGATCTGCAGATTAAGCAATTAACAAACTACTCATAAGCTGCAGCTCTAGTTTATTGTTTATAAGATTGAAAGTCAGACCTAAGTTTAAGTGAATTGATTCAAAGTCACATTTACAGTGAAGCAATGAATGACAAGTACTAATTGCAGTCAGTGGATCTCTTTCATATTCTCCAGATTATGTTCCATGGTCTTGAATCTTGTAAACACCTGAAGGGTAAATGTAAAAATAAGCCAAGATATCTACTCCGGCATCTGTCCAGGCCCCAAGCCTGCTCTCCTTTGTTTTCTCTGCCAGTCATGCATACTAAAGCAGAGCCATGCAGCCAACAGGCACGGTCCCACTTTGTAGAAATGTGAAATTAAATTGCTGGAAAACACGCAGCCCAGACAAACAGATGTCTGTCCATTTAGTAAAGACAAAGGAGCAAAGTAAAGTCAAAACCTGCTACTGTTACTATGTTTGAAAAAGATTTCAGTCATAAAAACATCAATCACAAGCAAGAAAGTGTAGAATTTCAATCATGATCAACAAACGCCTTTATGAACAATGAAGGCACACTGCAGACCTTGATGTTTAATACAGCTGTACTCTTGTCAGTTGGAGCCTCGGGTAATGTAAACAAATACAGGTGGGACTGTGTGCTGATGTGTGGAGCTCCACTCGGGCGTAAAAAGTAATGCCTTAATGAAAGAGGGGGGAGAGAGGAGGTTTCTTCTGTGACAAGGACAAAAGCAGAGGGGATGTTTCCTTTCTTACTAGATTTGGGTAATTCAAGCCAAGTAACCCAATTTAGCTAATTTCATTTCACTTTCTCCCACAGTGATACAATCTTGCACTTCCTGTGTTTATAAGAAGCTAGAAAGACGTTGTGTTATGGGAGAGAGGGAACAGCGGATCTGCAGGCCCATTTTAGGGGGTAAAATACTACAGAAATGCCAAAAACGCTGCTCGTTATGTTGCCATGTTGCCCACGTACTTTCTCCTCCAGCAAGGCCTTTTTTGTTTGACCTGAGACTGGCTCGACAAGGCATTCAATGTGGATCTTTGTTTTGATTTGGTGCCATGCCATTCCCATCCTTTGACATTTGAGCTATTTTTTCTTTTCCCTCACAGAAAATGGCTGACAATGGCTAGTGGGCTGGGTCGGCGTATGCCCCCTGGTGCTCTGTGGAGCAAAATCCAGCTAAAAGACAACAGCAGCACATTGCACAACCAGATGAACTGGTTCTATTATCACCACTATCTCTCTGATCGTTAGGCCCCCTTTATGAGCCACAACAAGAGATGGAGTTTCCTCAAAGAGACCCTGAGGAAACAGAACGAAAAACTACTGTATCAATCTTACTTAAAGGCTGAAGAACCGTTCATATTTTTATGTAGCGATTACCTGCACAAACATCCCAGTTACAGAAAAATAAGTAAATAAACACAGTGATAAAAGATATATGGAAAATGAAAATAAGGTAAAAGATATAATGGACAAAAAAAGTTAGAAGACAATTAACAGAAAATGAATTTAGATTTAAAACCAGACTTTTGCTGAAGGACCTGTCTGAGCTTTTTCATAACCACTATAGAAAAAAAAAGAAAAAGAGGACCTGTGAGTCAGTGTTGTTGACAATGTCAGATCACATGCTCCTCTTTTGGTTTTGTCCCATCTTACAGCCTTCCTGTTGATGTTCAAGCCACCACTGAGAGTATTTTAGGATTTGATATTGTGTTCACTTGTCTCTCTCTTTACTTAGGAAACACGCCTGAGGGACTGTCGCCAGAGAACAAAATTTACTGAAAATTCTCAGGGCAGCAAGAGGCAATTACACGATGTTTGCTTCTTTCAGAGCTTCCCAGCTTAAACCAATGGATTAACACCATGAACAGCAGACACAGTGTGGAATATATGACATTCAGATTAAGATTACTGAAAGAAAGAGTGAACATATCTGCCTGACAAAGAGTCTGACCACTGAGATTATAGTGAATTCATCTGTGAAACAGGAAAGCGACAGTAAATTTAAGTGCACCATTCTGTGTCTAATAACTCCCTATTCGTAACACTCAGTGTAACTGACTTACTTCAAATTTATTGTTTTATACAACAGGAAAAACTTTAGATTAAAAAAATTATTTAAAGTTCAATGTTTCATTATTTGAAATAAATAACTTTTGCTTGTTTCAGCCTGGATTAAGATATATAGATGAATAATTAAATATTTAAAATAAAGAGACAGTATTCACACACAAAACACACAAAGAGAGGAGAGGTTTGGAGGTGAGAGGATGTTGTGGAGGAGGTGTTCACGCAGGAGTAAAAGTGGCCAACTGAGGGTTAGAGTTGAGGTTAACCCATAAACTTTAAAACAGAGAGACATTTGAGCCGCTGACAAAAGGGAGACAGAGGTTTTAAAGACCAAACAGTCAAAGTAGTTGAGGGGGGTCATGTTGCCGGTTAAGGAGCCATGGAGAGTCCAGGAGAGCCATCAGGGACTCAGCAGAGCGCTTAAAGTCACGCATAGATCCCCGCAACTGGGGGGGGGGGCTGTAGAACCAATGAACTCTTCAGACGTCACAGTCAGCAGGGCAACTCCATCTGCCCTCAACTGGACAGCTTCCTAATCCGAGCTGATTTACAATTAGCCTGGAGGTGAGCTCATGACGTGCAGCTCAAAGGCCAAGACTCCCACAGAAACAAATGGAAAAGATGTTTCCTGAACCTGATCTTTCTCACAGCTTCACACTTTCACTCAGGATAAGATACAACACACATTAAACTGCTCCTAATGTTAGCGCTCTGTCTGCAGACTTTCCTTGGGGTGGGTGTTTTTCTGGAGGACATTGGATTGGCTGATGTTCCATAAGGTTGCTAGGGTTAGGGTTAGGGTTAGGGTTATGGAGAAATGATGGAGAAAATTTCCAATTAAAAAAGAAAAAAAATAACCTGAAATGTTTGTTTGTAAGTTGCCCTATTTTGATGTGTTAAGAGTTTGCTATAGTGCTAAAGTTTGCCGTGCTCAAAAGCCTGAAGGTAAGACTGAGCAGTTTTTGATCCCCAAGGAATGGGATTTTTTAATCAATGATATATGAATCACAGGAAAGCAAGGTTCTGAAAATCTGACTATTGAAGAGGTTAAAATTCACTTTCTTAATTTTTGAACTTTTTTATAATAATGTTTGATAAAGTATGTGCAACATCTGGATCTGGCTCATGTGATTTTTTTTGTGGTGGCTTATAGGTCCGTGCAAGTATGCGTGACACATTAATAAAAGGGGTTTTGTGCTGGCTGTGTTTTATTAAAGTCAAATTTTCAGACTAAGCAAAAGCACTGAATGTGACTCTCTCTCTTTTGTGTTCTCTCAGAGGGTTGGGAAGGCAGAGGTTGTGTTTTTTATCTACTTCGAGAGGTTTACAAGGGGCCTCGACTTAGTTGTCATCAGCTCAGAGGGAAATGAGTGGGTGGCTGAGAAGCTCAGTATGCCGGACAGAGCCTGTGGAAGCTCAGACACGGAGACCCAGACAGCCCTCTTTACCCCCGGCAAGTCTGGGTGTCTGCTCATCAGGGTGGGGTGCAGGAAGAGGGAACCTGTGGCACGACTAAACTGTAAGCTGTCCCGACGGCATAATCAAGGGTCAGATTCTAGACAAAGCAGACGTTATTTGTTCAGGAACAGTCTATCTTTGTATAATAGCAATTCAAGGTGCTTTGCAGATTAGTATTAGACAGTTAAAAAAAGACCAATACCAATATTTAGTCTCATAGTTGAAGGACAGATGTGAGAGTGGTTTCAGTCTTTTTATCTGACTCAGTACGACAGCAATTAAGTGTATTTCTAAAATGTGGCACTGCTTCTTTAAAGCCATAAATAATGAAACCAGTGTAAACAAACAACCCCATGTTGTTTTTCTAACCACTAAATTGGTTCATTGACAAGTAACATTATTTTAAAAGCTCTCTCCATTTAGAGACTTGAGGCTTTATCTAATTAATTTTCTTTTTGGTATAAATTAAGCCATTGTAGCTTGACAGAAAGCAGTGACTAACTTTCTGGAAATACAAACATGGATCGGGTTTTCCAGATCCTGTTTTGACACTGATCATGTGTTTCTTACTGGATTACTTGGGAGGAAAAAAAAGTTGACATTTAAGTGACTTTATTCGGCTGCTAAAATGTTTGAGTCCAGGTACACGTTCAGAAATCTTTCCTGAATTTGTCCTTTTCAACAAAGAAATGAGCAGTCTGTTAATGTCATCATTAATTATATGAGAAAAAAGGTCTAGTTTGGCTCTTTGTTCACAGCCCAAATTAAAGCATGCTCACAGTTACTGTGTTTATTTGAAAGTACTTCAGCCGTACATGTGAAAGCAACACATTTTTGAGTGTACTTTAGTGATCCGGTAATGCAGGAAAATAGTGGACCAACCAGTGAGGGGGAGGATAAGAACAGGAGCTTTTTAATGAAGGATACTGTCTGAAGAAGCTGAAAGAGCCAGAGCACTGATCCTTATCAGGAAATAGAGCCAGCAAGGAGGCAAAGAAAACACAATAAAAAATGGGACCTGGCATATGTTTTCCTTATGAATATCAGCTGAGCTTATTTAAGGCCCCGGCAAGGAGAGCAGAAAGTAAGGCACAGATCCTTTAACATAGGTGGCCGGATACAGTTCAAGATAAGGGATACTGATTATGATTGAGACAATTCCTTGAACTATTGATTACCTCCTTCTCATGGCTGAGAATATAGATCATGATTTCACATTTTTTTATTTGTAGTTTATGCACACACAAAGGTAAGAGAAGATTGGTTTCATCATTTTAATACTTGGCTTTTGGAATAGTACATAAAATTTTAATTTTAAGTTATCTTCTGATAACTGTCATTGATCGTGCAACCCTATTCAAGATAAACATATCCTACCCGAAATACATAAGATAAGAAAAAAATGAGTAACCAGGAAGTTCTAAGAAGAACAGGAACATCTGAACATCTGTCCATACCACAAACAGCACACATTAACCATAAACAAACACACACACACAGTGGATTTTGACATCCACCTAGGTTGGGATCATTAAGCCAGATAACCTGATTAAATGATATCATTAATGGTACAAAGTTAAGTATGAATCAGACTCTGACAGCATCTTAACGTGTCCAACTAGCTCTTCATTAGTAATCGTCAGCTCTATTGTCTGGATTCCTCCTTTTCCTTCGTATTGAGCCACAACGGGAGGAGACAGGATGAGAGTCTCTGCTGTTGTCGTCACAGCGCTGCAGGGACTTCCTTCACTTTTCAGGAAATCAAAAAACTTCCCTGAGTAATGGCAGGTTTGTACCATAGCTGTTGCCCTTGTAACCCGAGAGTGTGTGTGTGTGTGTTTGCAAATCCACTCCAGAGATGTGTTTATGTGTGTAAGAATGAATCGTAGGTGTTTTTCCAGCTCCTGGGTAAGCTGCGCTGAATTGAAAGCGACAGAGTGGAGTGTGAGAAAACACTGCCCCCCTTTCTCTAAGCAGATATCCGATCACCCTATCACCCTTTTGCAAAGTAACCCGAACCAGGCAATCACAACAAAGCATGCACAAAGATGCTGGAAGACCGGGAGGCCAGCAGAGCCGACGCTACCAGCTCTCTTTAGGACAGGCTGAGGGAGGGAGGGAGAGAGAGGGCAGAGAGGAAAAAGATGTTTTTCTAACAGGAGGAGAGATAAAGTTTACACCCCTCCCTGTCCACCCCTCCTGACACTGGTCCTTGTTTGCAAAGCAAATATAAAGAGATTCAGTTAAGAGCTTGTTTATAACCTAACAAGTACATGCAAATGTAAAGCCTGTGGCCAAACCACATTCTTGACGTGTTCGATTTAAAGCATGCAACCTAGTGAGAGAAAACTATGTTAATAAACACCTGACACAAACTTAACTAGCATACAGTGTTTTCCTTCTTCCAGCCATCAAACAATAAAAATGGAAAGTCCTGTGCAGGTGGTTCTACAGAGAGCTAAAGTAATCAGTTGATTGATCGACTAGCTGTCAACAAATTAATATGCGGAAAATAATTTTGATCATGGATAAATCATTTTGAGATGAATATTTTGTTATTTTCAGACTCCTTTGGTCCTCCTGTCATCCGCCACCTTTTCTTCTCTGGCCTGAACACACTTTGCAGCCTCCTCTCCTCTCCCATGAACTCAAGTCTTCTCATCTGTGACCTCTGAGTCACTGTGTTGAGAGAAATAACTTTCCCCTCCAATTCCGTCTTTACTGCACACGACCAAATGGACATTCCACAGCACAGTCAAAGCGACAGGAAGTTGCTAAAATTCCATTTTCAGTTGATAAATCAAGAACCGCCTCTCAGATCCCATTTGCTAATCTGTTTATTTACTCGGTGACGTCGCAGTGATCGACAGCAGTGATAGCCGGGTTCAAGCTAGAGACTGTTATCATCACAGGGCTCTTTAAGTCCGGCCTGAGATAAAGAAGAAAGTACTCAAGGTCCCTCTGAGGCCAGATGTTCCTCAATCTTCAAATGTGAGCGAACTTGAAATGTAAACTTGTTTACATGAGTTTATCTCAGAAGACTTATGTTCCAAACAACAGCAGCATAAATCTACTTCAGCAAATTCCACCTGACAACCATATTGTCTAATGGGTTTGTTTTTATGAAAGGTACTGCATCTAGGAAATGTGAACACAAACAAAGATATGTGACGTTAGGACTGAGTTATAAATAAAAACTACAATTGGTGATGAATCGAAGGCATTCATTCATTCCTGTGCGGTAAACATCCTGTTTGTTCTCCTCTGTGCATCCGTATGAAGTGCAGGGAAGCCCTGGCCAACTGACGATTTTCCCAGGGAATGTCAGGAATGCAGGTACATGAATGTCTGAATAACTCATGTCGGTCAGGCCTTTTGACACACTGCCCAGTTAAAAAGATGAAAGTCGGCCAAAGAGAGAGGGCAACAAATCTGAGCCTGAGCTGTGCAGAAGTTAATGTTTTGAGTCAGCTGAACTGACGACTTATTGTCTTGGTGGAGGATTGAGTTGGAGAGATCGAGAAACAGTGATATTAAAATAGAGAGGAACAAAAACCAAAACCAAAACCAAAAGAATGTCCTGACATGTAAAAACTCACATGAACCTCTCTATCAGCCCTGCGTCTTGAAAAGTTCCCCTTTGTTTCTCAATATGACTTCCTCCACTTGAAGCGTTACTGTAAGCCGGCAGAAACAGAAGAAAGACGACCAAGATGAAGAAATGCTACTGTTAGTCATTTAAGGGAAGGCCCCGGAAACAATCACATCATGTCATTATTTTCAAATAGGAGAGGTAGCATGAAGCCACAGTCCTCTTGCTCTCTAAATGGGTTTTCAGCAGTTCTTATGAGCATCCATGTTAAAAGAGTGTTGCGGCACAAAAGGCACCAGGGGATGAGGCCCCTCTTTCTAAAACAACACTGACTGACAGACTCCCCATTGTGTTGAGGAGGAAACTACTTCTCCAACCTACAGCCTTGGTGCAGCTGCATCAGAGCAGCATGCAAACCCCCACTGATACACAAAAATGCAAACACACACACACAGATACACGCATAAATTCCAAATAACGCTTATATATGCATATAAAAGGCAAACACCCACTGCTTCTTTGCATAGCTGAACAAATCCAGATTTACACACATTCCCGCAATGTGAGCAAACATCTTATGTATCATTAATTACTAAAAAAAAGGGCAAATCTGTCTCTAAGAAAAGTTTGTAAATACCAAAGTACACCTATCAAGAGTCTTCTCAATTGCTTTGTTTTTAAATGTTTAAGTTTGGCATTTCGGAAAAAAACACTTGCTGTGCTAAATCCTACTTTTGTGTCTTTATCCTAAATATGAAACTATAATCAGCATTTAGCTTACCTTAGCTCAGCATGAAGACTGGTAGCAGAGGAAACAGCTGTTTTGGCTCAGTCATACCACAGCTTCTCATTTTTACTCTGTTTTTTTATATTTGAACAAACTAAATGTGACACGTTAACAGGTGGCTTTTAAAGTTGTGGTAGGAAAGTTTTATCCTTATATTTCAGGTCTTTATTTTCAGCTAAGCAAGCTGCTAACTGTAGCTTCATATTTAGCATAAAGACTTGAGAATGGCATCGTTCATCTTACTCAACTTTCAGCAAATGAGCTTCTTTTCAAAATGATGACTACTCCTTTTATAAAACGTTATATCAGCTCAGTCGTGGCCTTTAACTTGACCTTTGCTGTGGAGAAGCACAGTAGCACTAAAACTCCCCATAAAGTCTGGCCCACATTGGGAGAGATGTAGCCTGAGGGTGTTGAGAGCCAGGTGGACAGACTTGTGCTAACCCCCCAGCATGCACTGGTGCTCTTAAACCAAGTTAACTGTGTGTATACAACTCCCATAATCTCCATTTTCCTGGGACATAGTGGTGGGTGGCTGAGCCAGATGTACAGACTCTTCCAACTTTAGTGTCTTAGCAAACACATTTTCTTCTTTTGGAAAAGAGGACTGGCGGTGGTGATGTGTGTGAGAATGGGAGTGGTTGACAGACTAGGCGCATAAATAACCTGCGGCCGCCATTTAACAAATGAAAATGATTTAGCTTTTATGTCCAATAAACACATCGCACAGCTTGATTCCATTAGTTCCACATGAGTGGCATCTATCACACGGCAGCTTTCTTTAGACTCCTGCCATCAAGAAACACTGATGTCAGACGGGGCGGCGCTGAAGTTTCTAGTCAGCATGTCTGATTTCACTGCTACCCCTGACTCAACTTATTCAATGGTAGTTTTCCCAACATTCGCTGCGACTTAATAGTGAGACGCCCTCCATGAACCATCAAAACCTCAAAAGAAAAGCTGCAACGGCACATCTACAGATGACGCAACTCGACGTCAGAGCACCAAAAAAAATGTGTGGAGTTGAGCAGAGTCAGACAAATCGGTTAGGATGGTCTCCAGTGCAATCAAGTGGGAGAAAATAATCCCATGCTGCACCCGTAACAGCTCTTAAATATGTGCGCACCATTTAAAAATGTTGGTAAAGTCATTACAACCAAGAGCAGTCGGCAGACCGCCAGTTCAAAGGGAATTTTTCCTCTCTGAGTCCTTCTGTGGCCTCAGCCTAGACTAGACCACAGGAATCTAGTGGTGGCTTGGTGCTCGATCACTGTGAAAGAGGATCCCAGGCCAGACGTGCACCTTCGAAAATGCCACTCAAATCACATCGTTTTCATAAGGATAGAGTCATTCAAAGAAAGTTATTTTGGTGAACCTTGTGGGAGTGAATTCGGGGAATTGGAAGGTAGGAAACACTGACTGGGTTAGAGAATGAGAGGTTCCATTTGGAATTGCACAAAGCAAAGGATAAACAGGAGTTACCACGGACAAAGAGAGGGGAAAACGTCCCAAAACTACCAATCACTAAGATACTGTATATGAATACCATGTTGTCCATCCACATTAGTCTAACTGTGAGGTCTAGGTAGATCTGTACTAATTGCATGTTATGCACCATGTTGCAGGCTGAAGGAACACAGCTCTTATTGTAAAGCTCACCAACCACAACCACCATTGGCTACAATGCAATTTCCCCTGTAAATCGAAGAAAGGAAAATACCAGGCAGCTGTTTCCAGCCACATAAGACAGAGCTGAGGCTGTTTCTGAGGATGCTGGACAAAAGAGACGTGAGGGAGACGATGCTTTTAGCACATGCTGCTGGTTAAAACTGAACCAGGCATTTTATTAGCACTGCATGAAGTAGTAGTCGGAGCTAACTCAGGGGTCTCTCCCCTCCTCCGCTTCCCTCGACCATTTACAGTAGAGCTGCCCTGTTAAAGTCATTAGCCCAGGGATATTACTACGCTGGCGAAGGCTGCTGCACCCATGACATCATTATGGGCTGCTGTCAGTCCAGTGGGACGTCTGCGAGCTGTGTCTGAAAGGAGAGGGCAGTCCCGCCAGATGTAGATACATCCGTTTACACCAGCATGCCATCATGCATGAGGAAACACAGTTTTCCAAGGGAGGGAAAATTACACGATTCCCAATATTTTTTATCTAAAATGTGCTATTTATGTCTCTGCCTGCAAATACCGAATATAGAAACCTGAACAGCTTGGAAAGAGAAAAGTGAAGTCTCTCAGACTATTTTTAGCATATGTGGATGCTTTGGAGGGATTGCCCAGATCCATAGCCACTGCCAGACAACAGATCAGTGGCCTCGTCTTCCTGAGGAGCTCCAACCACAAAGACAAAGCTTTTGATGTACCTCTATCTCACAACAAGGGACAAACGGGGCGGAGAGAGGCCCATTGTCTGATAAGAACACTAAAATATACACACATGTTGTCCTTTCCCACAAAGTAAAGGAAATCTGGAGCTCGAGCTACGGGGTAGGCTGGGGTGGGGCAAGCCAGCTTGAGAAGTTCTCCCAGTCAAAATGCAACAAAAACACAAACTGAAATGTTGAGTCTACCGCCTCTTGCATAGAAATCATCTGCTCTGCACTGCTGAACATAATGACAGGGATTGACTTTGTGTCGCAGGGCAGTCGAACAACTGCAGACTTTTCCAGTCGGTGCAGGATGTATGTTGATATTTTTTTCTCTGTGGGAAACGTGACGGCTATAAATCATTACCCATCAGTCACGTGGAAAAACCTTTGATACAACTAAAATATCCGACACGAGTCATCTTCACCAAAGAGACGGGACTCGAGCAGTCACAACAGGGCTTACAGTACAGCACAGTGTACAACTGTCATGATGACCGAGTCTTGGCACCGCAGTTAACAAGCAGACCCTGAACGGCTTCTAGCTGTGCTCGACTCTTCTCATGAGGGCTTCGCTCTGTCTCTGTTGATAGCTCAAGCAAACACACGATGGCTCTATTCCAGAGGGTCCACAGAGTGTTTGAGAATGAGACTATGTGAGTAATGCTGTGAGGATACCAGCTCTTTGCCGCCCGATGCTATAATTAAGGACTTAAACAGATGAAAATCAAGGCCGGGTGTGGTTACATTGAAATGTGGACTAGGGAGCACAAAATAAGCACCTGTGAGAAAAAAAAAATAAACAGGTACCATATTGTCTACATCAAATCGTCTCTGAATTTTCACTTTATTTGTGTGTTATGCTTCTCTGGCTCTGTGTTGCTGGATTTAGTCAAACTGCAGCAGAGCAACAAGTTGGAGTGATGATGCTGAACTTTCTGTTGTCAGTCTGGATATGTGGAGCATAACAGAGGTTCAAAAAGTCCTGTGAGTAAGCATGACGGAAATGTTACTCAACTTAAGGTAAAGAAGTTAGCTGTTTTTCAGCCCATGCTACCAGTCATTGTGAAAAAGGTCAATGAGGCATCCTGATGTAACTCTTTCATTACGTAAGTTCATCTTAACAAACCGTCTTAAAGTTCAGGTCAGTGTTTTCAGTTTTAAGATTAAGTAAAACCTCGTGACATGAAGAAGTTCTTGTACAAATTCAACACAAAGTCAAAATGTGCTAATTCGTGAGCTTTAGATGAGCTGGAAGACAGATTTTGTGACCTTCAGGCAGAACCAGGCCTTTTATTTCTATCTGTTTTTTTAAGTCTTTATGCTTCGATAAGTTAAACATCTGCCGGCTTTATAGCCTTACCCGACAGATTTGAGAGTTCGGTCGTCTCGTTTAACTCTCTGAAAGACAGTAATGAGAGTAGCCTTCTTGAATGGTGGACCAGCCCTTTGAAGGATATTTTAGAGCCCAGATGAGATTAAAAAAAAAGACACCATGTCAGAAAAAACCACAGCCTATTGACCAATTAATTTGAGATTTATTCTTGATGAAGGTCTGAAGACCAGAATATTTTAAATAAAGAGAATCTTGTTGATGACAATGGTTCTTTGACAGTAAGATTTTTTGATCTATTCAACTTCCTGGTGTACAAAAACTTCTCATATTCCATACCTACAACAAAAAAGCTACATTATGCCGGAGACAAAACACTTTTCTGTGACAGATGTTTAAAGATGATCTCTTAATTGATTGGTGACCCCTGAGATTTAGTTTGGGACCCCTTGAAGGGATCCCAGCTGGAACCACTTTGGAACCACTGCTATATGCGACTCTGTGATTCATACCCTCCTAAAAATAGTTAAACACAACACTTGATCACAAATCTATTTTAGGAAAAGAGCTGCA
>JAQNCA010000002.1:13349442-13365078 GCA_029783725.1 Acanthurus tractus | reverse complement strand
TGCAAGTTTGCGTTACTTTAGGAGCTCCAGGTGCTAATGAGTCACTGCAGGGAGTCTAGTTTGAACAAAACACTGATGTGTTTTAATGCTTATAGACAATCACTGCACTATAATTCATAGTACTATGAGGCAGGATTTTAAGTTTTTCAGGTAACAATAGGCAACAATAGTTAAACCATAGTTTAAAAAGTGAGTCTGTCAGAGCTGTGCTTTTTTGAGACATATGGCTAGACAACAGAGAGCAGTCCTGGATGACATTGCAGTCACTTAAAGTGAAGAGACTGCTCTTTTTATGATGCAGTGCTATTTCCTAGACAATGACTGAGCATGGTTTTAGTTTACAGCCCTGGACTAGAATTCCTAATTTTCCATGGGTCAGAAAGAGACAGTCTTTGTTATGTGATCAGTAAATGACGAAATTCCATTCTGAGGACAAAATAAATGTGGAGCAGAACAAAGACCTGAATCAATTCGATTATCCTCAAACACTAATTTGATTTTTTTTTCCGAAGCAAAATTCCAAACATTTGCAGATTTCATCTTGAATTTACTAAAAACAAGATCAAGTTTTTGTCATTTTAAAACACAAGGTTATGTAACGAAATGCAGTTTGTAGTTACATACTGCTTCTATAACAGACTTTATGTTATGTTATGTTTTGTGATTTTAAAAAACAACTCAATTTTAGATTTAATTGTTTGAGATGAGTTTGGACGTCTCACAGCCCGAGACATTGTCATCTGGTGATACAGCAGCTGTCTGCTATCTCTTGCTTTAACACGGCAGAGTCAACAGACTGTGCTTTGGATGGATATTGTGAGGCTTTTTATTTATTTTGTCATACGTAAAAGTAAACTGAATATCTTGGAATTTTGAACTGAAGGTCAGACAAAACAAGATGTTTAAAGAAATTGATATGGGCTGGGAAATTATTGTAGCTGTTTTTTACTGTCATTTTTTTTCAAGAAAGGAAGCCTGGAATGGAACTCCTGTTATACTTAATGGAGGTATGATATCTGTTGGTTGGAAAGTACATTTGGACCCTGCTTAAATGTTTTTTTTATTGGTTTTTAATTGCTTGTAAGGCCCAGGAGGGTTAGGGTTAGATACAAGGATTAGTGAAGCTGATGGAAAATAAATAATTACCCTGACCTAACCCTATAACCCTGATAATTATTTAAGTTTGGTGTCTGTTTGTGTGTATCATTTAACACATTTGGATTACAACTAACCAGACCCAGGACATGACTGTTTACACAAGAAGAGGGCAGCAACATATAACTTCAAATACATGTAAAGAATTTTAATGTTCACCCAAGCACTTAACTACATCCCTCATTGTTCCACTCACCTTCTTTCTCATGCAACACATTGAATGGCTGCACCAGCTCATGTTTGATGCACTCGTTCACAGCCAACCTGGCCCTGCCTTCATCCTCAAATGCTCTGAGACGACCAAAAAAAAAGGAGAAAAAAAATGAGGATCTGAAACCTGAGAGATGATCTGATGCAAGATAAAGTTTAAAAAGTAAAAAACAGATGCTACCTCAAAGTGAAAGGCATTGTATCAAAGCGTCTCTCCATCTCACTGAAGAATGTTCGAGAGGTCTTCATCTTTAAACCATACACCTTGTTGGGGTCTCGTTTGTAAACGGTGGTCCTCTGGCCTCCATCCTTTGCCTGATTACACATCAAAACACATATTACAAATGAACTGCCTTTATGAAATTTAATATACAGCAGAAAAATTTAAATCACACCAAATTTCCTCCTACCTTTCCCTCTCCAGTGCTGATAAGCACATCCACCGCATACACCTCATGCACCTCAAACTCAGCCTTCTCATGGTCCTTTCTACAAAACAAAAGACCAAGAGACAAAAATCATTCATTGCTTAAACATTCATCAGGTCAGTGACAGGACACACTTGCTGACTAAACTCACTTTTGCTGGTCCGTTGGGTTTTGGATGATAGTTTTCTCTCCATCAATCACATGCTGTTTGAGCTGATGGGACAGCATGCCTGTACACATTGTAAATATTAACAGAGTCAAGCATTTTAAATTACATTCATTAAATATAAACCATTAGTATCACATAGCTTGAAGGTACCCAATGTTCAAACACTCACCTTCAATAGGGGAGCACTTAAATGACTTTGCAATCTTGTTCCAGGCTTCTGTGACCTGTGTGTTCTGTATGCAAGAGACATAGAGTTGTTAATCAGATGAGGTGTGAACAGGTATGCTCTTTGTCAAATCAGTGGCTGTGGTGGGACAGTTTTACCTGGTTTCCTGGCTTAACAAGGCGCAGAGCAGCCTCAGCACAGAGATGAGCAGCTTTGAGAACATCCGCCTTCCGCCCTGTCACAGGGTTGTCCTGAAGTGACACAAGAGGAGAGTTGGTGAGGAGAAATAAATTATAACTTGCTCTAATAGTGTGATAATCAATAAATGTAATGAAAAAATCTTGAGGCCTGTGAATAAACCAACAAGCCCTTCAGTGTATTTATAATTTATTTTAACAATGATGACAAACCTTGGTCGCTCCAACAATGAAGCTGTGAGCCACATTTGAGATGAAGCCATCAACATGCACACCAAGATCACTGTAAACAAACAAAGAAAAAAAAAAAGAGAAGACGTTAAGAGAGAAAGACCTGCTGGAATTAAAACAAACTACAGTTCATCATGGAGGGTTTAAATTTGGCAGCTTACATTTTGACAAGGTCCCCATCCTTCAGTACGAGATCAGGGTCGCTCCTCAGAGGGGAGTGATGGCATACACAGTTGTTAACAGACACACAAGTCGGAAAAGCGATACCTGTGAAAGAAAGAGATTTAATTTTTTGGGGAGGGTGAGTTAGAAAACCTGTTCACACAGAGGTTGTGCAGTACTGTTGCAAAGAAGACCCTTCTTCATACAGCCTTTTTTCCCCCCAAACTGAACTGAATTACACCGGCAAAAAGTCCGAAGTGACGTTTGACTTACACATCAGGCAGTATTTTCTATATAATAGTAATAGAAAAATGTCACACCTCTGTCCATCTGTGCCAGCTCAGCTTTTTACAGAGACATTCATTCAGCACTGTTACTATCGCCACTGCTGAGTCAGAGGCGACCAACAATGACCCCTTGCTCTACCTTCATACCTTATACAAAATGGCTGCGCAGGAAAACACAGCACCTTGAACAGGCTGTATAAAAGGGACAAGAGATATCAAGTACACTGATTTTGGTTGATAAAATGTTTAAAAAAAGGCTCACCCTTCTTCATGTCTTTTTCCTTCTTGAAGATTTTCCCAGTTTCTGCCGCGATGAAGGCATCTCCCTTTTCACACAGGCTGAGCACAGAGACTCCAGCCATAGCTGCCCCAACTATCATCTTCAGAGCCTCTGTAGGACAACACAATATAAGAGGTGTGATGTAGTTAAAATGGTATGTCATTGATTCATTGATTAACCCGTTGATTATTTTCTGGGTCAGTGAATTATTTGTTCTGTAGAATATCAGAAAATAATAAAAAAGGTCCAAGGTGATTTCCTCAAGCTTCTGATCGTGTCAAAACCTATTTTCTGTCCATTGATCTGATTAATCATCTGATCATTTCAGCACTAATATAGTGCAGATGGACAGAGGTGTTTAAAAAGTTTTCTGATTAACTGAACAGCTGCCAGGCTGCCACCACTCGGAATGGATGAGAAGAGACTGTCAGACATTAAAATGAAGAACGAGTCTTGTTCAAGCCTCGTTTAATGGCTTTCAAGTGCTGACAGCAAATGACACTGTGAACAACTTATTTGATTCTAACTACGATGATGTTACATAGGCTAAAAGATAAACATTTGACAGACAGTTTAGCAGATGTGTATGGTTTTGAAATGGTATAAAGCTAATGGCAAATTATGTGTATTAACTTGTGAAAAAAAATGATCAGCTGTTATAATCTGTGATTATAATGCAGAAACTCTAAGATATTAAATGACCCAAAGCACAGAAGCAAACATGGACATCTGATGCATCATGTTGGTTCGATTCAAATTAAATAAGCATTAACATTTTATTAATTCTCAATAATGACATCACACCAATGATAAAACCTCACCCGCAACGATTACGTGTCAATATTTTGACAACATGTTGTTGCCTCAAAACTGAGGTTATGATTAGTTTCATACACCAAATAACTAGTACAATACACCTTTTAATTAAGGTACTTAAACAGCAAAGTCCTGGGTGTGTTAACTTGCTTCTGCTTGCTCTTAAAATGACACTAAATTACAATCAGTCTTTAATCTTCTCTCACGTAACTATTGCGTTTGTCTCGTTTTAAATAGTTTTGTGCATAAGTCTATATGTGGGCTTTATCGTCACACTATTTGAAAAAACATCACATTGTCATTAAATTTTGTACCTGTCATTGTCGTTGTGTTAAGGTTAGCAGTTACAGCTAGCTTACCCTTGCTAGTAGGGTAGCTCGACCACAAAGCTACCTAGCATTCCCAGGCTAATGTGACAGCATTGTGACGTTAAACAAATACGAACCACTATAAAGGTGACCTATGCTTAAATAAATGATACGTTTCATATTAAAATCGTGTTAAATAAAGGATCACTTTCTCGGAAGATCCACCGTTGACACCGCTGCGGCACATGGCACAGCAGCTGCCTGGGTACGGCTAGCTGACACTGCTAGCTAACATTGAGCGGTCCTGATACTTCTACACTGTTGAGTCAAAACGGCACGTAAACGCTGCAACCGACTTACGATTCGCAATCTCGGCTCCCATCTTATACTTGGTGACCACCAAGTCATCGGCGATGGTCTGATCCGGCGTCTCATCATCTCCAGACATGTTGGCAGTGTGTCCGCGAACTCAGAGTAACTTTTTTCCCTCGGCGGGTGTCAGTCAGTTACAAGATAGACCACGCTGCTTTCCTCACCGGCCCGCCCGGGCTGGCAGCATGGATGTATTAAAGCACCACCTTTAAGTCACTCGGCCTCTCCCGTACTTGCTCGTTAGTTTCCGTGGTCATAGCTGCGCGTCCACGAGCTTGCTGACGCTATAACCTTGTAGTAGCGTAGCTTAGCCGCTGCAATATTGCTGCAAACAATAGCAAGATTGAGTATGTAGAGCTACTGTTTTCACAAAGACATCATATCGTCAATCACCCAGTTTCATAAAACCTGAGGAACTCTGCTGTCTTGCCTCAAAACTCCCTCTTCCAGGCAGATAAAGTTGAAGAACCATTTAGATTTTGTCCGCTACAAACACTACTGACTGATGTCATGTTTTTAATTTTAAGATATACCATTTAAAATGGTAATAAATTAGAGGTAAAGTCACTCAAGACATCACAAAAGATATAAAGCTGTGCGCAACTAACAGGATACTGGTGATGGGTTCCTGTATGAATGCAGTTTTGAGCAACTTAGGTTATTTATTTTACATGAGTGAATTATGTGTTTCTGTTGTTGCTTTTTAAACAGGGTTTAAATTGACAGGTCTCAGTTGCAAAAGGTCTTTTTGTTCTTTTTGTGCACTGTTAGAAAATGCCAAAGACTAAGAAAACATTTTTTTTTTAAACTGAATTTTTATTTTATTTTACAAACAAATGTCTGTGCTGTATGTTTCATGTTCATGAACTTCAGCCTGTGCCAGTGGCCAGACACATATACATTTAAAACCCTCTTCTTGACCAGGTTCCTGAAATCCCTGACCAGAGAACCATCCCTCCACTGAAGTAGACCCAGGTGTGTCAGAACAGTCTCTGCACCTCAGAGTCCCTCCTCAGCCACACTCTCTGAATAGCTTGTAAAGAAGAGAAGCTCGTCACAGGGGTGTATGTACATAGTTATTGTGGAGTTGACTGACAGAAGTGGAAACACTGAAAGTGATGACCAGGACATCACAGGAGAGCAAATCTTTAACAGTCCACCATTTTCCTGCACAAGAGGCTGATGGAGAGGAACCTCAGGAGTACTTCCAGCGTTCACCTTTTGTCCCAGGCTACTGATGCACAACTGATGGCTGAATGACTGAAACAAGTGAATCAATGCAAAAGAAGGTGGAGAGTGTGTACATCCAACCCAAAGTGGGTGCAGGTATAAAACAAAAGTAGCATACATAGTAAAAGAGTGACATTTTGCACAATGAATAGTGAAACCTTACAAATTTCTATTAATAATGTTCTGTTTCAAATAAATGGAGAATCAATTGAAAAGATAAGCTGCAAAATTCAATCATTAAGGCAGTGAGTCGACATATTTGTATTTCTGATGAATATAATGTCACATACAGGAGCTAATTGGAAAAGCCTCACTTAGAGACTAGAAATGTTGTTGACAACAGAAAAAATCTATCAGCACCTGTGAATCTAACTAATCAATACATTAATAATCATTTGTTTTATTCATCCAGAGCCAAGAGGTTATTTCATTTACTAACTTTATTTTTCCTTTTTTTTTGGAGGCTGGAACATCTCTTATTCTGGAAATACTACAGATACTACAAAACTGTACAAGTATATGTCAGGAAGTGGAAGTAACTACAAATGTTTCTCCGTCTCTGTCCCAGTCCACATTATTAGGTGCGTACAGCATCTGGCTTGAGGAACAGTCTGCTGTGCCAGTAGTCTGGGTTGTCAAATGATGTGTTGCTGCCAGGCTCCCCCATGCCTGCACACACCTTGATGTATCCCCCGATTCCTGCACACCTGCCGCTGCCCGTGTCCTCAGGTACCACCCTCCCCTCCACTTGGAGGTTCTGGTAGTCTGCCTGTTCCCACCCACTGGGCAGCGATCCAAGTCTGGTCATCTCCTCATACTCCTCCACCTTTTCTCCCCCAGCTGTGAGCACATCTGGCCTGGGCATGATCATACCACTGGGATTCCCCTGATGTACCACTTGTTTATTTGTGTGGTACTTCTCTTCTTCCTTTGCCTCCTCATGCTCCTTTTTCAACACCTCCTCTTTTTGGTCTTTTTCTTCTGTTTCAGCTGCACACTTTGCTGATGCTTGACACCCACGTCTCTCCCATGCTGGATCCTCTCCCTCTGTAGAGTTGGATCGCCTAATATCCATGTATTCATACCTGCCTATCCCTTCGGCTGCCTCTCCCTGTCCATCGACAGCCTTGATCCCATTATCAGAGTCTCCAGCGAACTGATGTTTCTCTGTGGAGTCACTTTTCTCTGCAACACTTCCTTCACACTCCTCCTCTACTCGCTTACTCCTCACACCTGATGGTGTCAGACATTCTGTGTCCTCTACAGGTAATACAGCCATGAAGGTTGAAGAAGATACAGGTGAGGTTTTATGACAGGGTGCCACTGAAGGGGCATCAGCCTGTGATAAGACGCCGCTGGTCAAGCAAGAGGGAGCGACAGACTCTTTGCTCATGACCTCATACTCCTGAGTTGGATTTACCACCAAGAGAGACAGATTACTCTTGAGTCTTGAGCTTCTTCGTCCGGAATGAGAGAATCTACAGACTGAAGGGACAGAGATCAAGAGAGGAAGCCTTTACTTTGTATTGTGATGGAAATAATACAATAAATGAGCTTAATGTAGATGATCTACCTCTCTCTGGAGTAACAGGTGACCCAGCCAGGACATAACCATAGTGGTCCACCTCCTCCTCCTCTTCTGCCGTCCACACCTTATACGAGGATGGACTTGATGCGGTTGAGAGCTTCCTGTGCCGGTTGATGGATGGTCGAGGATTACCTCTCTCTGAGCCAAACCTGGCCCTGTGAAGGCTCCCACTCCGTAAACCTTCTTCACGCAGCTCCGCCTCTCTGCCGCTCCCCCTGAGCTCTGACCTCTCGGGCAGCGTTCGCACCGAGCTCAGGCGAGACCTCTGAAGCCACAGCTGAGATGGAAAACCAAAGACTCAAACTAATGCAGAAGCTTATAGACAATAATCCTATAATTTTTTTAATGAGAACGGAAGGCCCATAAAAATATACTCAATCTGTCTACTGGCAAGTGTTGGGTCATTAAAATATTTTCCAATACCTCTGATAGCTTATGTAGAAATAATATTGGTTGAGCAAAGCTGTTTGAGCTAAATATATCTACTTCATGACTTGTTCAGTGCAAGCATCAGATGGCATTAATCTTACAGGGTGGGAATGGTTTGTTTGCATGCATTTGTGCAAATGTGTGCATCTGTCACACCTGGCGGATGCTGTCCACAGGGCTAGGAGTCATTGGAAGGTATCCAATAGGTCCGGCCTGAGAGGTGCCGCTCTACAAAGCAGTGAAAAAAAATGTTATATGTCAGTTTCTTTGCCTCTAACTTAAGATGTATTAAATCCAACATGTATTTCATTACCCTGTAGGAGTTAATCCTTGAACGAGACAGACTCCAAGATGGTGAGTGTTGGAGAGGAGGAGTAGCCAATCCACCCTCCAGTCCCTCCTCGTCGGGGTCTTCCAAATCCGCGTCCAGGAGCCCTCGCTCTGATTCTCTTCGATGGATCTCTCCAGGGGCCGCGTCTGCTCCTTCCAACTACAGAATCAGGCCAGTATCATGGATGGTCATGAAATTTTCTCAAAATGTCATCAACAGGATTTGTGTACATGAACATGAAATGTCCACTATTTTCATGAGAGTCGGCAAATGACAAAATAGAAGATTTGTCTGTCTACACCAAATATTTATTCAATTTTACAACAATTTATGAAACATTACTAATACTGACTGTCACAAAAAGTTGACAAAATGACAATATATTCCTAACCTTAACAAAGTGCTTAAGTTGCCTTAACCTAACTTAAACAGATAGAGCTGGATTCTCATCTGAGAGTCCACTATATAATTTTTGTGTTTATATATATTAAACAAACCTAATTCTCATCACTGTTTAAAAAAGTATCGAGATCTGACATAATAGTGTGAAGGTACAGAGTTTAAGGTCTAAGCAGACAGCCAGTGTAGTAAAGCTTTTGATGACAAAAGCCTCACCTTAATGACAAGATATCTGGGTGGGTCTCTTGCCATGCGAGTAAAGTCACTGGCCAGCTCTTTAAAGGTCGGCCTTATGTTCTCATCAATCATCCAGCCTAAAGGAAACAAGTGCAACAACTCAGATCACATCTTTGTATGTTTATGTGTAGTGCCGCAATGCCACTCACATTTAACCATGACCATGTAGACATCTATGGTACAGATGTGGGGCTGTGACAGTCGTTCGCCCTTTTCCAGCAGACTTGGCACCTCCTGAGGCTGCACGAATGCATATGGCTCAGCGCCATATGACATCATCTCCCACACAGTCACCCCTATCCGGGAAGACAGATGACACATTTCAATGCTCTCCCTGCCAAAATGAGTAGACAGCGGTTTTCAAGAGGACACATTGTTGAAAACTAGACACACTCACACAGACAAAAGCACACACAAACAGCCTATTACCATAACTCCACACATCACTTTGATGAGTGTATCTTCTAAACAAGATGCTTTCAAGTGCCATCCATTTTATGGGTGTCTGGATTGAGAGACAAATTGCAAACAAGCAATTCAGATTGATTCAAATAGTGGAAGAGACAGCGAAAACTGGTTTAAGAATTCAAGGTGTGACTCAAAATGAATGAATCTTAATAACCTTGGTGTCAGTGTAGACGTATTTCTTGTCGTCCGGATAAAGCAGGTCTGCTACGCCGTAGTCAGAGATCTGGACTTGGTAGTCGTTCTTCAGCAGGATGTTACGGGCAGCCAGGTTTCTGTGGACCATGCAGTGCTCCTCCAGGTAGTACATACCCTGAGACACAAACATACAAACAGTACATACACTTTATATACTCTGACAACTTATTTTTATACCATTTGGTTGCACAAAAGAATCCATAACTCCAGCTGCACTCACTTTAGCAATCTGCACACACCAGTTAAGCAGGCGCTGGGGGTCCAGGCTGTTCTTGTGGTGCCTGATGTGCTCCAGTAAGGAGCCCTGTGAACTGAGCTGGGTCACCAGTTGCAAACTGGGACCTGGACAGATACCCAACAGCCTAACGATATAGGGATGGTCCAGACTGCCCATAGACAGCATGTGCTACATGGAAAGCAAGTAGGCAGACACAGCTGTTAAAGAATTTTTTGGCAATTTTGTGATACAGAAATTGATATTTCAGTTTATGTTGTGTATTAAAAAAGTTAAGAATGACAAATTAAAGGCATTATTGCAAAAAATCAAAACATTTAACTTTTCTTCCTCATATTACATGTCACATAAATGAATTTTTTAGCTTCTGTAAAGAGATTACGCAGCTTTAAGTCTCACATCAGTGATCTCAGTGAAGGTCTGTCGGCCTGAGCTGTCCTGGATGGTTTTAATGGCCACAGGAATCTTTACTGTCTCTCCCTCTGGAGTCCAAAAACCCTTAAACATAATAAAATGTACAGCAGCAGTCACATCAGTTTGTGTGAGTCTGTGAAACTTGTGTAATGCATCACTGGATAATCAGTGGATAACAACTCAGACAAAGAGTCTGATAAGTACCTTGTTCACGGTGCCAAAAACTCCTGAGCCAAGAGGTTTGATTTTTTTCAGCTCTGAGGGCTTCAGGATGCGGGCATGAACCTTTGTGCCTTTCTCTCCTGGTCCCAGTGGCTCAAAGCTCTGCCAAAATACAAGAGAATAATTCCCACATTTTTTTTTCCTTTCTAAAAAACCAAATCCATGTAGCAGTTGAAGTGTCTCCTGAGGCTGGATGGTCTCTGAAGTCTCACCTCCCCACTCTCCAGGTACCTCCTCATGGCTCTCTTGCGGCGGATTGCCAGGCCTCGATGGTACAGCACGCCCAGGAAAAACAACACCAGGCAGAAAATCAAGCCAGCCGGGACACCTAAAGCTATGCCTGTGATCTGACCGCTGCAGAGTCGAACAAAGAGAGATGCTGGTGTGAGAAAACAATGAAGAGTTACAGCTAAGTAAAGTCACAAAGGTATAATGCCATGGTGTTTAAGGCAACAGCAACACAAATACAATACAACAGCTCATGTTTTGTATTAAAATGTCCAGCATCTATATGAAAAGTTCAGACAACAGGAGAAGAGATTGCGTGCAGTTTGTGAAAGTAAGACATGCAGCATGTCATGATGATAAATCCGATGTATTGCAGTGTAGTGTGTTATATTCTCCAGCAGGGGGAAACACTCACCTACTTACTACCAGCCTGGCTGCCTCCAAGCAATCATTTAAACCTGGGCCTGTGCATCTGTAGCACATGAACACATCATCAGCTTCTTTATTCACTTACTTAACAATTGTTACACATCGTTTTATGGACATGTGAAAAAGTGTGTCCATGCTCACCCCTGTGTGCAGTTGTGGTGACATGGTTCGCAGTGACCCTCCCTGTTGGGGTATTTAAAAATCAGTCCCTTCTGTCCATCATTCACTCCAGTGGGACAAGAGGACATACAGTAAGGACCATCTCGAACGTTCGCGCACACCACACACTTATCTGCACCCTATCAAAAACAGACAGGAAGCAGACGTATACAGGAGAAATGAAGTCAGAGGGAGATCATGAATAATTCAGTGGGTCAGTCCTTGTTACCTGAAATGAACCAAGACAAAGTGCAAGAAGTTGCCTTTATTTAACTCTTGGTTCCACAGAACAAATAATTTCTTAGTGACCATTAGCCTCTGTATATAATTTGTAGTATAATGAACAAGGAGTTGTTTCTTAATGGGAGTGTTGTACTGAAGTTTTTTTGGGGGGGGGTTGTCAAATGGTGACAAAAGGGCCTGAAACATTGACAATTACAAGTCAAATTTCTTTCAGTCATTTCCATTGTCATCACAGCAATTATCTTCAACAATTATCTAATGTAGGTCAGACAGCATGTGTAGGCAGTATTTAAACTGGTTTGAACTGGTTAGGTTTAGTTTCAAGGGTGACACACATTTTAAAAAACTGAAACAGCAAAAAAAATGGGATATAAAAAGGATTTTGAAAAGGATGACTTGTTCCTCCATCTGCAGTGGAAATTACACTGTTGCACTGTGGTAAAGGTATGACTGTAAAAAATGACAACATCAAGAAAACATTAGGACAGAGGGTCAGTGTGGTAGGACATATTTTCTCAGTATTTGTCATCCCCCCCACAAATGTAATGAGTGAGTAGCGAAATGCAAGCGAGAGCTCATATGAGGGCAATGAGCCACAGTGTACATTAAAAGGAAGTGATTACCAGTCCAGTACAGCTGGCCTTCCCACTCTGAGGCTCACACTCTGGATGACAGGCAACACACTCGCCATCAGGGTTCGCAAACTCCCTGGGAGCTCTGGTGATGCAATTTTAAAATGGTATATATTTAGATTAAATGATCAATTCCACACATAACAAACTTCTGTAAGAACAATGTGTTTCCACTGACCCAGTGAAAAAATTACAGCTGCCCACACATGTGCCATCTCGGCCGTAGTTCCTACAGGAGAGACACTGGTTGGGCCCCGGGCCCCAGCAACCTGAGTCTGAACACAGCGGGTCGCACACGTGGCCCTCTGCAACTGCAAATGCAACAATGTAAGAAATGCATCGGGAAACTGCTGCAGTTACACATTTATCAGGTTTACATTTCATCAATAATATAACAGAAAATGATGTGAAGCTTTTCTGACTGTAGTAGATGTAACATATCAATAAAGAAAATTGATAAAGCTATGTTGTTCAAAGAATAAAAGCATTTTGGATCATAGAGGAGTTTCTCCGCTCTCACCACACTCTGCCAGCGGCCTGTTGTTCAGGTTGTTGACTCCGACTCTGCGGCCTCTGAACAGCTGTGTCCAGTTTACAGTGTGGTGGTAGCAGAGGTTGGCATTCTGACTGATGTACACACTGCCATCACTGATCTCCCGGAGAGAGCGCAGACCCAGTGAGGTAAGAGTGGGGATGCGCATCACCATTAGAGAAAAACGCCTCAGGTTCAGAGGATTGGAGGATGGAGGAGGACACAGACAAAATAACACTGAGGTTATTCAGAGAAACACTTCAAATGCAGCAAATGCCAAAGAATTACTCAAAACTTGTCACATAGACTGTCTGTGTGGATTCTAATTTTGCTGTAAGCCTACTGCCAAACACACTTATGCAAACACTCTCGCACACACACACAGTTCATACCTGTTTACAGCTGTGAAGCATGGAGAGAGAAAAGAGAGGTTCTGAAGTGATGAAACAGAGCAGCTTAGAAGATGATCAGACAGGTAGGAGGATGTAGAGTGTGTGAGAGAGCAGCGATGACACATGGTTATGCAACACACTTAACATGTAATACAGACAGATATGAGTTTAGGCAAGAACGCAAGCTTCAGAAGCAACCTGAGGTGTACAGCAGGTGATTACAATATTACACCCACCTGATTTGTCCTCCGTTCATTTATCTTTAAATCTAAATAATGTTGGATCACATTGGCTTTAGTACTGTTTTAATATCTGTAGTTTCCATTGTTTTTTACTTTTAGATTTTTTATTTATTTGGCATCCTGTTTGTTTTTGTGTCTGACTAACATGTGAACAAACATACACATCCTTAGTATATCATATAGCATATAAACAGGCCTTACTTGTGGAGTGACCTCCCTTGAATGGTGGCAAGACTCGAAAAAACGGAAAGATCGTTCAGTTCTTTGGGCCAAGACTGTATGTTTAGAATATCTGACAAGAAAATACAGAGAAAAAATAAAACTTTGTCATGAAATTGTCACCAGGAAGGTAAGAAATCAATTTGAACCTCCATGTTTAGCATCAAATAATAGTTAAAAGCATTGAGTAATCATTGAGTTGTGTTGCTACAGCAGTAAAACCATTATAAGCATCAACAAGCTGTACTTTCACATACAAACCTGTTATTTCTCTGACGGTGCGGAACACCTCAAGCTTTTTGGCATCCAGGGGTGGGATGTTTTTAAAGTCATCTCTATAGAAAATAACAACACACATTATGAATCTGACTTCATGGCACTGTACCATGAAACTCTTCAGGATCGAATAATTACCCAAGAATCCCTGTGACCAGGAAGTGAAGGCTGCCCTTGATCTTGGTGCAGTTAATGAAACTGTCAATGTTGCTGGAGTCCACAGTCTGTCTGTTGTCAGCACCAGTGCCGTCACAAACTACAGGAGTAATCAATCATCATCACTGGCTTTACAGACGCAAAAATAAACTCGACATAAAAGATAGAAAGTGTTTATCAGTGTCAACCTTTCGGACAGAGCCCACTGCAGAGCTCACACTGCCTTTGGCCCTCTCTCTCCACCTCCATCTTGTCTGGAGGACAAGCGCTCACACAGGAACTTTCGTCTACCACAAAATGGGCTGAAAAAGAAGAAAGACAGAACTGTTGATAAACAGGGGAAACTAAGAATCGGTTGCCATGCTTACGAATATCACCACGTCAGGTGTGATATGTATACAATGTTACAAAGGTTTGTTTAAGATTCAATAGGCAACACTTAAGTAACAATTATCGTGAAATACATCACTTTAGTTTTAATGACTTTGTTTAAGTGTGGCTAAAAGAGGTGTTCAACTATACTTCAAAGCATTTCATATAATCTAAATTGATGGGTCATATAAATGCATTGTTTTTTAATGTGCATAACCCATATAGGTCAGATGATGGGATTTCTTGATTTTCACCCAAATGGCCTGTTTTCACTTCACATTATATAAACAGCCTCATGCCCTTTAAACAACACTCTTTATGCCGCCATACACTCTTGTGCTTCCATTGCAGTGTTTAAGTAGACACTAACTCTAATTATACGGTACACAGTGCACAACATTAATTTGACCTATTTATTGTCATTATGCTAAAATTGATGCTAAAATGTTACATATAGCACCTTTAAAGTATGTTTCACATCATAAATAAAGGAAAACGTGTTTATTGTGCTAGCAAACAGACAAACACAGGCCACTCACTGGGACACTGGGAAACACAGATGGATCCATACTGATATTTGGCATCTGGGTTGGTCTGCATTTGAAACGTCTGCTTGTTATAAATCAAAGTCTGGGGACACTGTGGCACACAGGCTCCAGAGTCATTAAAATGACGACATGCCTGCACACACAAAATCATACACACATTTGAGCTTTTTCATCCCCCAAAATTAGATATATATTTAAAAACACTTGCATCCCACGTGTCAAACTTGTGGCTACTATTTAAGTCAATTATAGGTCACTTAGCGGGTAAACAAATTATCTTAAAAGAACTTCTAACTATGGTTTTGGATGTTTTCATTTAGAACATTATATTGCGCAAATCATTTCAGTAAAATATGACTTCTGCTTCCAAAATAACACTGTTTAAGATTTTAGGTTGAGTTTTAACCATATTATGGCTCTACAGATGGCCACCACTTTGGTCCAGCCTGAAATATCTAAACAACTGGGCTACATGGACTGCCATTAAATCTTGTTCAGACATTTATGGTTCCCTGAGGATAAATCCCACAGATTTTAGTGATTCCCTGACTTCTCCTCCTCTAAACTAAAAATGTCAAGCTCTTGATGTCACGCTAAGAGGTTGGCATTTTTAATTAAACCTCTCAACAACTAAGGGATAGATGGATGAAATTTGCTTCACAGATTTATGCTCTACTCA
>JAQNCA010000002.1:13304826-13349342 GCA_029783725.1 Acanthurus tractus | reverse complement strand
AGTACAAAGTTTTGCTATTTAGCCTCACAGCTGCTAGCATGGCTTCAGACTTACAGTAATCGTGTTATCCCCTCGAGACACCCAGCATTTCAAAGTAAAAACTATTGTAAACAATTGTATTCACAAACCAAGACAACAAAAATAAGCTAATAAAAAATATGTGAATTTGTTGTTGTTTGTCATCTGACTCTTAAATGTCAGATGCACCAAGTGGGATGAGTGTTCACAATGTGCAAGTTTCATGTGTCACCAAGGGGATTTCCAGACCACACTAGTATACACTATTACTGTAACAAAAACCAATATCTGCCCAGAAGATACAAATTAAATCTGAGGACTGTGTGGTTTGTAACTGAATATAACATGGATAAAATCCAAAATTAAAGTCCTTAAGCAAAACAAGAGGATCAGATCTAATCAGAAACAAAGCAAGCTGTTTTTTCCAAAAAAGAAAAAAGAAAAAAAACTGTTTGTTATAAATAAACTTGTTTATTTCAGGCTTTTAGCTTATATCATCATGTTTGCAAAGGCTGCACTTACAAAACAGTCAACATCCAGAGGGCCTTTACATCCTGCTGCACACTCTATGTGGCAGCAGTCCCTGGGGCTCGTCCCGAAACAGCGACCATTACACTGCAGAGCGCACACCGTCTTAGTCACTGAGACACACAGGAGAGACGGGTTGAACAGAGGTCACCAATGTGCATGTGTGTGTATCATTGTGTGTGTTTCTGTGTGTGCATCCCTCTCTGTCTCTGCTTATTTCTGTCTATGAAGAGAGTCATTCTTGGAAGAGAAAGAAGGAGGAGGGGAACGAAAGTGATGAAACAGAAAGAAAATGACAAAGATAGAGGAAAACAAGAACAAGTGGGTACTCACAGATCTGACATTGGTCCTTGTTTGGCCCCCAGCAGTAATCTCCACAAGATTGGTGGCACGGGCCTGAGAGAGAGAGCAAGAGGACAAGACAGAAATAAAACAGAAAAGCAGACAGTACTTGTAAGGAGACAATCTAGAGATAATTTGGGCATCTGTAAAATAGGACAACCCCAATACTGACCTCTCTCTCCATTGTACTGGATGTCAATAGGAGCATTGTTGTCTCTGATAATATCTTGCCAGAAGATCCAGGGGCCATAACTTAGGTACTTGTTGTTGATGATCTGCACTCCTCCCTCCAGAATCTCTGTAAAGCAAAAGGTGAGAGATTGTGTAATGTAATCAAAGAGAGCATACAGAGGGCCTTTCAGCTGGCACTACAGTTACACTTTTTAGTTCTTGTACGTAAATTACATACTGTACATATATAGGTACAAGGGAAGGTGTAAGGGCACTAGTACGTAACAAATTACAGAGATCTTACATTTGACTCCATTATCGCAACAATGCTCTTATTCGCAGTAATGTTTGTGTCCCAGAATTTAAGTCCATAAGAATAATTAGGACCCTTGATACTCTGTTTAAAAACTTTTTACAGTGTAATTCCCTAAATTTACCCTTTTACCTATTTTTTTGTCTTACCCAGATACAGTATCACTGTGCTCTGCAACCCTAAAAAAAACCCCAAAGTACTTTCCATTTAATTTATTTCTAAATTGCTCTCAGACAAAAAAGCTGTTATTCTGTCTATTCCTAACTTGTATCTTCTACCCTTATTCTTAACGTAAGTAATATTATTACAATATACTAAATAATTAGATTGTAAAATGTGGGCTGTAATTTAAAATAATATCAACATTGTCTTTTTCTCCAGTTCCAAGTTGCTGCAATGCACTGGAAAGAATTCTCCCTCCTGCAGTTTAGTTGCTTTAGTTTCAGGTTGTGGTATTGTTCATGCTGGCTCGCTGTCATGATTTCCTGGGTCATTTGATTAGAACAAAGATCTAATGTCATTAGTTCCACCTGGATATTCCCTGCTATGTGAGGCTCAGTGCTGTGAAAAAAGGCCTCATAGATGGTCCTTGGATAACCCAATGGAGATTTGGAGAAGGTGAGACTAAATCTGAGTCCCTGCAAACCATCAATCACCACATCTTTTACCGTTGAAGAAAACATGAGGAAAATCTGACAATGAAAATCAGCTGGGACAGTTTTCCCCCTAATTGCTTCCTATATTTTGTGTTGCTTAACTTTAAAAGAATGAGCAACCGTTAGCAATATCAACATTAACATCTACCATTCTTTACTCATAAATGGCACATTTTACATTTATTTCTCCCGCTAAACTAACAGAAGCTTTCAGTAATACCTGCATTGTTCTTTTGGCTACCATTGAGTTTAGATGCCTTTGTTCCTCCTGTTTTGGGTTGACTAAGGCTTTGAGAAGCACTTTTTATATCTTGCATATAGGACATCATTTGTCCATGCTTCAGTTTTCCTGTTAACCTTTGTTACCTGTCAGATTTGCGAGCCCCAGCTGCCGCAGGCCGTTGGAACCATCTTTGGGGTAGTTAAAGAAGACAGAGAGAGCAAAGCGTCTTTCATAAAGGCTGTTTCCTCTGATGACTCGTAGTTGCCCTAGAGGAATTTCCTGAAAGTGGTTCATAGCAATGAGGATGTAGCCAGTCACTTCGCGGATTGCCTGGAAAGAAAAAAGAAGAGCTCACTTCTGTTCCTTGAAAACAGGCAAATTGGTTCAAAAGAGACGAGAGAGAGGGATTTTTACCTTGAGGAAGGAGAAGTCCCAGTTACTCTCAATCTGAGTGATCTCCAGGTTTCCCATGATGATCTCACAGCCATTGTACCGCTCCCTAATAAGGTTATACTGATTTTCCTGTGAACCTGTGGAGCTGAGTCCGTTTTGGGTTCCAGGACACACCACTGTGATATATATTAAGGAAAGACAAATATTACTCTAAGGTTGATGAAAAACAAAGGAATGTGAGTCAGTATGTGAATATATCAATATAAACATTTCAACTACATGTTTTCATGCCCGTCTGCTTAGTTATCTTAATTCTGTACAGAAAATTATGGAAGCCAATAGCAACTTGATATAGCAAAACAAAAATATGAAGAAACTTGACTTGCAGCTTAGAGATAAAACATGAAAAACACTGGTTATGGTCCTTTAAAGGCGAACACATGATTTGCTCTGCAGTATTTCTGTGTTTTGGTCAGTTGTCCTGATGCTGTTTGTGCTGCTGTTTTTGCTGGACAGTTTGATGTGAAGCAGAGTAGAACAGGCAGGCTGTAACCTTGGTACGCAGGGCAGTCCAGGCCCGGGGCTGATGGACTGGAGGCCGGGGGTCGAGGAGAGCAGCGCTTTGCTGCAGACAAAGCCCCTCATTGTGTCAAAGCCATAAATGTGGACAGTGTCTCCCAGTGAGTGAAGAGTGATGCAGTGACAGACAGTGCTGTGTGTGTGTGTGCATGTGCGTATGTGTGTCTGAGGGATCTGCGGTGCTGAGATCATACCAACAGACAATGGGTCATGTGTGAGTAGGCCACTCTGGCACAGGGAAGGGAAATATCGTGAACGGAAGGGGACATTCACACCATCTCATACAAACCAACAAAAACTGCGGCACTGGCCATTTATGGACAAACATCAGGCACCTGCAGCAGGCAGCACAAATCAGCTTTCCTGTCTGCACTGGGAATGTCCAGAGATTAAAGTATTCAAGTATTCCTAAGTATTTTAAGCATTCCTACAGTATTCTTATGGAAAATATCAGAGTTGCACACTGACAGATAACTTTAGTGTTCATGCACTCACTCATTTGTGCATGTTCCTCTACAGCGAACATACCTCAAGAGCACAAGTTGAACTCACAGCTTATCTGCACGCCTGCATAATCCAAACACCTAAATACTCTTTGAAAAGAAAATGAATGATTGTCACTATTACTAAAACTTGAATAAACATGTAGATTCTGTGTATAAACAAAAACAGGACCAGCTGTCTTTGGTAAAGTTTTACAACTGGGCTCATAGCCATGCAAGCACTTTTGTCCTCACCAGGGCTTTATTGTTGTTTCCATTCATCACTAGTAGTATATAAAGAAGTGGTACATTGCTTAATTAAAGGAATCCACTGGAGAACAGTAATAAAATTAAAAAATCTTTTAAGGACAAGAGTAAGGGCTATTTGATCTAAGACATGAGAAAAAAACAAGGTTACATGATTAAGAAAACACAGCCCCCTTAACCTCTCACAGGTCTAAAAAGCACCTTTACTCTTCTATTCTACTCTACTCTACTCTATTCTATTCTATTCTATTTTATAAAAGATATTTTCATACCATCTTAGTAGCTGTGACCTTTCTTGGCAGGCAAAAGCTGAACAGTAACTGTCAACTGGTGAATACAAGCAGGAAATTTGTAAAAAAAAATTTAAAAAAAGCCAAAAAATGAAACACAAAATAAATAAATAAATAAATCCCTGCATGATGCTCCTTGAAGTACCAGAATAAATGGAATGGTTGCAATCAAAACAAGCTAAACATGGTTTGGAATATACTATTTAAAAGTCTCTTACCTTCATGAGTTTGGGATGATGCTGTATGTAACCTCCATGATAATGTCAAACAAAACAATAAAACTCGGCACTGGATCGTGATCATGACGGATCTATCTAGTGAGGTATTATCATATCACGCAGGTGTAGGTAGTCCGCCAAGTGGGGATGTAAAAAAAAAAACAGAGGAAACATGGACCGCAAAGAAAAAATATTTAAGTTCCAATCTCTGTAAGGTAAAAGAGAAAAAATCTCTTTCTTTCCTTCCTTTCCTCTTTCCTTCTTTAATACTTATCACAAAACATTAGTAATGTGTAATGAAAGCAGAGAAATCGCGCTAATTGCAAAACTGAAAACCGCGAACAAGTGGCACTTTATTTTGACGCTGGGTTTTCCCTCCCGGAGAAGGGACACGTGATTGGCCAGGAGCCCGATTTATTCACCAATCAGAGGTTGGTCCGTCATTTTTTCATGAGCTGCCGCCTCAGTTGTTCCACCGAGCGGCGTGATTGGTAAAAAAAAAAAAAAAAATCCTGTTCATTTATTTACTATGGGCTATGAACCGTTTTTATTTTTCCCGTCAAAATAAAACTTCACGGCAAACACATCAGGGTGAAAAGATAAAGCTGAATAACAGTAAAATAAAAAAAAAATAATCAGACTGACACTTGTACATTCAGTCTGTCATGTTAACTGCCTATGCACAGAAATTAAAAAAGGAAAAAAAAATTTGCTGCTTAACAAATACTTGCGATCTGAGCCTTCTGTGTGTGCACCAGTGTGAACACCATGTACCATGTCGCATCTCTTTATGTGCTGTTATGTTGTTTTCATGTTGTCAGCTGCTGCATGTGGAAGCAGTGCAGTGGTCTCCCAGTAAGCACCCAGTGCTGTGAGTGGCTGCACTGTTTTCCCTGTAAAGAGCAGTATTGTCCCCACAGCCCTGTCAACTGGTTAATCACTTCTTTGATGCGTATGGAGCAGCCTGTCACAATGGGCACATTGTCAGATGGTCAAGTGACTTCTGAACCCAAAACAAGAACATGCTTAATTTGAGAAAATGGCCTCAGAGCAGGGAAGATTCCTGAACATGAAGCTGTGAGTGTAAAAGGGGGACTCACTAATGGATGGATATCAGTAACTGCCTCTGACAGATGTACTGCTAATCTTATTTTGCATGAGAAAAAGATAGCTGAACAGTCGCTGCCTGTTTGGAAGTATCCCTATGTGGATAATGGACTGACAGTGAGACTGTTATATCCTCATAATTATCATATTTCAATAAAATGTGTTAGTTATGTTCATTGCTAAATCTATCTGATATACTCTCTGATAAAAGCCAAATAAGATAAGAAAATGTGTAGAAAAATAAAGCAATTTCTAATATAACGTGTTTTTATTTGTATATCAGACTACACTATTAGGTGGACCTCACTTACTTGCCCTCCACCAGCAGTTTTCTGTCCAGCAGGAGGAGACAGAGTCTGAAGACTGGTGTTCTCATATCAGTGCTGCTGCATGGCAGTCAGCGTTTGCACCTACATAGTTGAATTTTAGTTATCATTTTCTCTAATCAGTTTAATAAAAATGATCAACTGAGATTTGTCTCATGGCTTATTAAATGAAATTTTGCAGAGCAACATCTCTTGGTATGTTGGAGCTGATTTGCACAGCTTGAGTAAGTGGTGTAGTTTAGCACATTAATAAGAGTCGGTGTGAAGGTTTTAGTCTTGCTTGGTAAAAACAATATTTTTTATATATTTTTTCTCTGCGGAGGGTTTTTCTGTTGTCAGGCCAAGAAAAGGGGCTTCCATAGAGGCCCGATGATTCCCTAATTTCTGCAGAGTCTGGCAGTTTCACGTCGCCACCATGGTGTCAGCCTCAGTGTCAGCCCTGGTGGCCCTGTCCCTTCCAAAGGCAAGCTGTGGGGTGACTGCTCTGGCCTTTTGCAGTAACCACTCCCTTCTGAGATTGATGAATTGATTGTAGGGCTGCTGCCAGTGTGTCTGTGCCCTGGGCGAAGGCGTCCCGGTTACGGGTGGGAATCCCAGCTATGGCATCCGCCCTGGGGCTACTATTGTAGCTGTCCTGCAGGGGGCCCTGGGGGCTGGTGGCCCCGGGAGCAGCTCTGACCCACATACTGCTGTCGCACCCCTGGAGACACAGCAGCGCTCTCCTCCACATGAACCTCTGATTGGCTCAGACAAAATGACTCTCTGTGGAGTGCAGCAATTCTGCGCAGAGAAACTACCTGATTGTGCCAAACTTCTCTCGATAGTTAGAAAAGGCCAAAAGAGAAAGACCACATATATCCAAGTCTTTCCCAACTAGTTGACCTGCTCTTTTCCCGGCCATGTCCACCACTGCATGTTCAATAATCCTGACTGTAACATGTGCTTTTAATTAATCCGACTTTAATCTCAGTTTGGCCGCTGAATGATGAGTATTTGCTGTGTTGAAAGTAATCCCGAAGTCAAAAATCATGACCAAATCCTCCACTGCTCAAAAGTGTGTGGCTTATTGTTACTTAACATGGATGTTGGAGCTTCACTGTGCAGAATGATGGATGTGCTAAGTAAAGGGGGGGAGTTACTCTGTGCTCAATTTAAATCTCAGTCAAATTAAATGTGTGTGACATGATTTTGACATCCAAGCTGGTTTGGAGTCCAATATTCAGTCAATGTGGATATCATTTTGAGAATTTTAACTGGATAATTACACTGCAAGAGAAAAAAAATCGATAAAACTCATAGTTTAAAGCATGTCACTGTATTTTGATCAAAAGTGCAGGAGAGACTTAGATCTTAACAAATAGATAAATAAGGACCAGAGTGTGCGCGCTAACAAGGTAAAAAATTAGTGAGGCTGACAAAATTTGTGTTTTGGTCTTTTTATTGATTGATCGATGTAGTGCCAGGAATCATTAAATCATTCAACACTTTTGCACCTGTTTGTGTCGCTTTAATTTCTTCCTCTCCACAATATCCCTTTAAATTAAGTACATCCATTTTCAGTTTGTCCCTTTTGTAGACTACCATTATCTGCTGGAATGTTCTGCAGTCTTGCTTCTTCTACATTTTTCAAGTTAAAAGTCTGCAAATAGTCATTGAGAGAAGGATGCTTTAGCCACAACAGTACTGTGAGTGCACGAGTGTTACAGATCGTAGGTGAGATACTTGAATGTTGGTACGTTTCTACATACAAACCTGTTATCAAAGAGAACTTAACCACTGGCAATATAAGGCCACAAAACAATTTTCACACCAAACCGAATGTAATAGAGGGCACAACACACACACAAGCTGCTGTCAGTTATACACATCTGCCAACACACTGATGCCAGTATCTACAGGTGTATCAACACTTTCAATTTGGACGCAAGTACCATGGTATACTTTTCTTGTTACATAAACATATATACAGTCGCGCTGACATAGAAAAGCATGCTTTTGCATATTAGAAGGTTGTTTGGTAAACTTTACACTAAGTCCATAACATTTATCAGTACAGCATTGTTTTAACCAGCAGCAGTAATTTAGACTAACAAATATAGTCTGAGGAAACAGGCTATTATAATTCACTTTTATTACAGATCTTGTACAGTATTAACATGCCTTTTGATGCAGTATTACTATCATCATCTCTCCTATTTTTTTTCCAAATTATGTGATTTGTATGAACACTTAAAAAGACAACTGTCTGATCTAGTTAGCAAATTAAGGAAAAAACAACACTAAAATCAACACTTGCCTTTTGGTCCAACATAAATAATTACTTCATCCAAAAATACAAGAAAAAAAAAGAGAAGACACTACGTTTTGTACAACGATAATGCATCTAGAGTTGTTTTGTGCAACATGGTACACAGAGGTACGGTTAACACAAGAAACACACATGATGTCACGCTAATTCAGGATGGATAAATCAGGATGACAAGCAATGCAAGTTATTTTTTAAAGATATGGTGCAGCTGCTTGCACAAACTGACTTAAAAAATAAACATTCAAAACCAAGTAAGCTCTCTGACATTGCCAATCACATGCTCTGCTGTATCACGCTCCACGGGGCAGGCCAATAGCAGCATTTTTTGTAAGCAACAGACCTGGTACAGTGTGCCTGTTCTGTCATCGGCATCAGTGCAGCTATCACACCTCTCTGCCGCCAAACAAATCGAATTAACCCTTTTGAGCCAGGCAAGTTGACTACAAACAAATTTTTATTTACAGCAGTGGCCTGCAGTGTTTTTCATCTCTTACAAGCCCATGAGCCAGTTCTGGGATATCTCCATGCAGACTGGGAAGCAATAACATATAGTGAGACCAGGGCTTCTTTTTTTTAACAGCTGCCTTAGCAGTAAATGCACATTGCAGTAAAGGGAGGAAAACCACATGATGCACTTAGAAAATAAAATTCATTAACAAACTTCAGATTAAATAAATAATTATTGACAAAATTATAAATTGCTTAAGAATATTCAGAATTTAAGCAGGTTCTGCGTATGCTAAAAAAATAAATAAACTGAACTTAAAAATAAATACAGTCAAATAAAATCCAAAAGACTTGTGTTTTTTTAATAAATTATAAATTGAACTCTGAAGCTCATTATTTGGTGGTGCTAAAACACTGATATGGACAGGAAATGACAACTTTACATTGATCTGAGTCTGCATGAGTGTACTGTTTTCAAACAATGTGACAATATGCTGAGATAGTAATAGTCCTCCCTCTATACTATTATGACATTCTTTACAATGTATATTAAGCTCTTTCTCATCATCACTTTTTAAGAACAAATTAAAAAGTGATGGAGGTCAGAGGTAATAGAGACTGCCGAGTAGGGATGAAAACATGTCCTCACAGTAACATTATACTATTACATCCCGATGTTTATGTATTCAGCTTAAAGGAGTGTAAGTAATTTAGATAAAGTTCGACACCATTGGTTTGTAAATATTTCAAAACGCTCACCACAGATTAAAACAAATAAACTGATCAAAATAAAGAGAAAAAATTAAAAGTGTTTTCGGGGGAGAAAGCCATTGAGAGTCACCCCCTGGGAGCTTTTCATTTCTGCCTCTCCATGTAAACACAATGGATCCACTATAAACACTACCTGGAGCTGGCACCCAGGCTCTTCCCCACTCTACCGACCTGACCCTTCACTTTTTGTTCTTCAGCTGATTGGCCAGCCAGTCCAGGCCCTCATAGAGACCGTCTCCACTGGTGGCACACGTGGCCTGAATGTACCAATTACGGTGGCGTAGGGAGTGCAGGCCGAGCTTGTCTGTGATCTCTGCAGCATTCATTGCATTTGGCAGATCCTGAAAAAAAAAAAAAAAGACATCAAGGGTGTCAGTCAAGAGGCAGTTGGTTAGTTAGGTAATGGGTGCAGAAAGTAGGAGGACAGAGGAGATGCAATGACGCCAATACCTGTTTATTGGCAAAAACAAGAAGAACAGCATCTCGCAGCTCGTCTTCAGCCAGCATTCTCATCAGCTCCTCCCGAGCTTCATTCACTCGCTCACGGTCATTGCTGTCCACTACAAAGATCAAACCTGCAGGGAGAGATTACAGCTTGTGTCCTTCAAAAGGGTTTAATCAAAGTAAATCATCAATCCTATTAATCAAAAATCAATTTTAACAATATGCTGACATCATATTGTTAGAAAAAAACATATTGCTCAGCGATGTTTGTTGAGGCTTTCAACATGACTAAGGCGATAATAATTTGAAAAAGTTGGAGGCAGTATGCAAATGACCTCATCTAAAACATTAGTCAGAAATGCCCTCAGGTGCTGGCAGAGAGCCTGTGCTGTAGGATCTGCCACAGGACTGAATGGCCCCGTTAACTCCAACATGTCCAACCAGTGTATCATCTAAGAGGCAGCTGGCTCACCCTGGGTGTTCTGGAAGTAGTGCCTCCACAGGGGACGGATCTTGTCTTGGCCACCCACATCCCAAACAGTGAAGCTGATGTTCTTGTATTCCACAGTCTCTACATTGAAACCTTAATAGAAAGCAAAACAAGATGAGTTAAACAAGCCGACTTAGTGACAGGTTGTTTTTACTAGCCCTTTCAACATTAAGTTCTTTCCTCACACACCGATTGTGGGGATAGTGGTAACGATCTCCCCCAGCTTGAGCTTGTAGAGAATGGTGGTTTTCCCTGCAGCATCCAGGCCTACCATGAGAATCCTCATCTCCTTCTTGCCTATGAGGCTCTTCAACAGGTTACCAAAGATGTTTCCCATGATGAGCAGCGGTTCTCACCTTAACTGCAAAAGAACTTTTACACAGTAAGACTGCTTAAGAGACAAGTTTCTATACACAGCAAAAAATCAGAAAACACAACAAGACAAGATTAAGTTAAAACAACACACTCATATACACAGAAAAATCCCACAGTGAGACACAGTAGCTCTTCAAAAGCAACTCTTAACATTACCACCTCATTAGGCATTGAAGCCACCTCAGAGGAAAGCTAGTAAAAGCATAATTCACACCTCGGCAGGCAGCTGACCTGACTTAAAGGCTGTTTCTTTACAGTTGACAGCTTACTGGGGAAACCCAGTGGCCATACTGGATTTCCGTAATGTGTTATATGGATCAGCTTTCATGTGGTGTAGGGTAAACCACTTTTTACGCTGTTTTCTGGCAACTGAATAAATGCATGTCTAACAATTAATTCATGTTCCATTAAATGACACATAACCTAAGGTTGTGAGAATGTGCATTGCTCACAGTCTCTAGCATCGATGTGAAAGGCTTTAAATTATATTTCCTCAAGTCTTTCTTGGTATGGCCCCTTTAACAGGCCAACTCTGTCAACTTGTGCCAACACTGTCTACCTAAGGTGCGTTTAGTGTTAACAGGAATATTCCAAAATTAGCAAAAAGCCTAGTGTGCGGCAGTTTGAGCATTCCCCGTCTCTCTAAAAAGCCTTTGCTTTATACTCAGCCATCTCAGACTTGTGTATGATGCTCTCACTGACTGGCTAAGGTACGCATCCTTAAATTTAGCTAACATACTTGCATCAAATGAAGAGGCAATAGCTGCTAGCATAGCCTGCTCTACAGCTGCAGTGGCCGCACATTCATGTAACGTTACATCTGTCATAGCGCGAGGGGAAGACGGCTGATGCTGCAGTCCAAGCAGGCGATGAATTTGAATGAGCAAAATTACGCTATTTGTGGCGTAAAACAATAACCATTCGAGCGTAGTAAGCTAGCAATAATATTAGCTAATTTCTTCGGTATTAAAAAAAATCCCCGGGTCAATTTGTGTGATGTTATCCCCTCGAACAGTCACGACAAGCGCACCAGTCGGCCTAATGTCGTCGATTAACGGTCGTTCATTTTAAATGTAAGGCGTTACAAGACGTTATAACAGCGATAAAAATTACTGCGGTCATCTTTATCACTCGTATACATCATTGGCATTTTTTTTTAACATTTGCATCTCATTCACACTTACCCGTCAACGCCAGGCAGGCAGGCTACCAGCTGGAGTCAGGCAAAGGACTGGATGATAGTCTCGCGATGAGTAACCGCTGTGATACTGCGTATTCTCGCGGTAGCTGGTTCATCATGAACACCTCTCACGTTTGTCATCGATGACCTGTTAGAAGCCAGGAGCACTGCTCGGGGGCAACTGTAATTCCTGTTTGTATAAAAAATGAAAAATAACTGCATGCTGCATGAGCTTCGACCTGCTTTTTATGAGATTAAAACCAGCGTCCAGCTTTCAAGACATGACACACACACACACACAGCATCCTTTTTGACAAATAGACGTTTCATGTGTTTGACTGTAATCTGTGTGCTTTTAGGGCAGGATACCAGCAGCTAAACCAATTTAAATCGTGGCAGAGAGTCCGCAGGCAAACATGCTTGAATAATTAAAACCGGAATCATCTTAATGAATAAGTAAATGGCTGACTGTAATAGGATGCCAAGTGATCCTTCCTGGCAGCAGCCGTCTGTGTCACAAATAATGTGACAGGAGGCAAAAAAAAAAAGACAGACTAGATCAATATTACAGCAGGAATGCTCAAAATGATTTTGTAAGGTATCATGTATTTCAAGAGGTAATTCTGCACATTTATAGGATTTTACAGGTGACAATCCATGCGGGAATTAGGAAGGAACTCCTAAGTGTGGGTTTAACACATTAACCATGAAAGAAAACAACCCCCAGAGTGATTACATGACATGCCCAAAACCAGCCCCGCAGCCACAGGTGAATCCAACATTTGCCTCCCTCTTCCTCTCTGTTGTGTGTCAGTCAGTGGTTTGGTGATAGATGTGTTTATCAATCCAGTGGTGAAGGCAGAGGAATAAGGAGGGGAGCAGATGTTTGCAGCTGCAGACCAGATTATGGGGTGGAGTGGATGGTGGGGGAGCCTGCTGAGTTTGTGTGTGCAGGGAGGTTTCGGAAGGGTTACAGGGGGGTTACAGCGGGCTCGGGTGGTGGCAGGAGAGGTGGGGTGGGGAGTTATGACTTAAAGGAGCCTTTCCTCTGAAGTGTCTGCCAGCGTGCACCCCAGCAAACACAATCACAAGTCTCATTGGTTCTGCTAGCTGAACTAATGAGGGCCTGCACGTTGAGGGCAAGGGCTTTGATGTTCTGGGTAGCTGGCTCCTTGTGTTTTCTCTCCCGCTCGCCTTCTCTGCCTGTCCCACATCAAAAATGTAAGGGGAGTTGAGAAGCAGATGTTTTGAGGCATGTATTTATACAGAGTACACTTTATTCACCCCCTTTTCCATACCCCATTTGTCCTTTGCTTCTGCATCCCCGCTGTTCGTACAGCAAGGATCTATCTCTCTATCTTTATATCCAACTAAACACACTAAATCGCCTTACTTTATACATATAATCATCCTGTCAATCAAAGTGGGTAACTTTTATCTCTCCTAACTTCCTCTCTCTGCCTCCCTCTCTTTAATTTCAGCTCAGTCTGGTTGTCATTACTCGGGGGGCAGTCAATGTGTTGCTGTGCATGTGTCTGTGTCTGCAGTGATGAGGGGGAGAATGGGAAAGAGAGAAAAAGAGCGCAGAGAAGGGAGAGAAAGCAATCCCAGGCCGTCCACCAACCTCTGTCTCACACATGGGAGAAACAGTGACAGGAAATTCCCTTTTGCAGCAGCTCCAGGGTGAAATGATAAAGGAATGAAGAAATGCAAACCAGAAATCCATTCCCTTATCATTCCTTAGCAGTCACTGTCTCCCTCACTCAACACAAAATAGATTTTAAAATAAACTTGAATTAGTCATTGTTACCATCATTTCTGTGGAATCCAGGAAAATTTACCAAAGTCCATACACCCAAGGCTTAATTTTCATTTAATCCTACAAGGCAAAAGAAGTTTTCTCAGCAGAACAAGCATGAAGAGAATTTGGATCCCCTAGACATAAAAAAATGTGGCAATCGTAAATCCAGTCAGGTGTTGACGTTGGAGTTTAGCTAAATCTGCTGTAAAAATAGAACGAGAAAGCAAATCACTCAGGTCACCCAGCAGTTGCTGTCTGACAGATCATGTGTACACACCAGCATTCATGTTTTTGATTGTGCAGCAGTGCCAGGATTTCTACATGTTAAGTGACTTTGTGCATAAACGCATGCATCTGTTTATGTTTGTGTAGTCTGTCACCCAGGTAACAGGGACACTGCGTTCCACGTGGTTCAGCGAGTCCCTCCTTTGGCTATGAACTCTGGACAGATGATCCTCTCAGATGCTCACACAGCAAAGACTGGTATAATCACCCCCACTCCCTGCTCTCTCAATGCTTCTTTCCAGTAATAAAACTCATACTTGAAGGAAACAATATCCTGCGGCCATAAAAAGTCCTTCTCTCAGCATGAAGTGGCCATAAAAAAGCCTCTCACCTCCCAAATCTGTAGTGCGTAGAACTTGCCCCCCATTTACACAGACACACACACACACGCTTAAACCTACACACACCCTTCAGCATCAGTTCTAAAGCAGGACCATCTCTCACTTTGACATGTACTACATGTGGGAAGAATCTAAAGTGCTCAGCCTGATGAAATGAACAAAAGCAGGCAGAGAGTAACAAGAGCTCTGTTATGATATCATAGGAAAGTGACACACATCAAAGTTTTATCAAGAAGAAGCATATTTCTCTCATAATACTGAATGAATTCATGAAAAACAGGACTACTAGCAACCACTCTCAATATCTCATTGCTATTGCTACAATGGTGTAAATAAATTAGATTGAGCAGTTGTTCTACTTAAAGAACTGCCTCTAAAACTGATGTTTTAGCACCTTCCCTATCTTAAGTTTCACAAGTACACAAGCATTAATAACCGTTTGTGATTTCTTTCCTGTTTCCTCTATAAGAGAGCTTTCCATCAGATGTATCACAAAAAAAGGAAAACCCAAAGGTCTTTTAGCTTTTTGTCTTCTATTACTAAAACCCTTGTTTATAAAGATTTTGTGACTGACTCCCAGAAAAGTATGGTCGCTTTGTCTGAGTCACAGGTGCAAAATATACAAATGGAGTAAATATTTTGGAAATCATTAGAAGAGTAAAATGTAAGATAAATTGTGACAAGATTTTGTTGTCAAACAGCTCCGGCTCATCCGGCCAGGTCATGACTGTTATTAACTCAAAGCAAAAAGACAGGTTCCATCACAATAATAATATTAATAATAATACATTTACAAATATACATGTACACATTAAAATACACAGCTACTGTACAAGGAGAAGAGTCAGCATAAAGACATTAAAATATAGATGCTTCTTTGCTGTTGCTCATCTTAATTTTGTGGGATAGAAAAGATGGGGTATAGGCCGTTTTCATGGCTGAGAGGGCAGCGTCTAAACAGACCATGGCAAGATAAACGACATGAGTCACCTCTTCAATCTCTGACTTGGCATTTTGAGAATAACAGCGGCTACAAAGAGAAAATAGATCCCAGATGATGGACCAAAAAAAGGAAGGAGGGATGATAAACAGATTCTCTGGAAGAGTTTCACAAAGAGCAAAACAAACAACACGAGTGGGCAAAGGGACAGGCTCGCCATCTTGAGTCCTGGATTGGTAAAGGCAGTTGGGGCTGTGCGAATGGTTATCTACTTGCACACGTTGACCCACTCTGTGAGACGACACTCCTCACACAGAACGTAGCAACACCAGTGAAACCTGCAATTGCAGCGCTCGCTGCGCGTCTGTTTCAGGATGTTGTGTCCGCGGCCGCAGCACAGTGAGCTGCAGCTGTCTGTGCTGTAACTGGTTTTGTTGCAGATCCGTCCTTGTGTACCGGGAGAGTCTATGGACGCATCACGCTCACAGAAATCAGGAGACTTCTCAAAGTACACCAGTTCTCTGGACATGCTTCGACGGCGACCTCCACTGAGCGCCCCTGTGCTCCCGCTGGCGCTGTTCCCTGTTCGAGGGTTGAAAACCCCATTGTTCTTGTTCTGGGAGTTGACGAAGATGGCTGACAGGAACTTTTCCTTGAGTAAAGAACCCACAACCCTGAACTCTGGAGACACATGCCAACAGGTCTTAAACTGACAGCTCCCTGATGTGCCGTGACATTTGCACTTCCTCTTCATGTTGTCAGTCACTATCTGGGGAGAAAAAGGCAAATAGTGTCTACAAATAGTGATATGTACCAGTAGGGAGCCATACTGCTCTTTGACAATCATTAAAAACACAGTGGATAAGTGCATTACTCACCTGTCGCCCCACCCGATTGTTGTGAATCCTCATGCGAGCGTGGATGTCTCTTGGAGAGCCGCGGGAGTCAAGCCAATCTCGTGAAAAACGGTCCCCGAATCGGACGTCATGACTGCAGCCCCCCCACTCCCAGGTCTCCTGCATGGAGCTCAGCTCATCTGGTAAAGGCTTGAGCAGGGTGGAGGGGTGGGTTGAGCCCAGGTTAGCAGGCAGGTCGCCATGGTGAGAATTCAGCTCCGAGGGTAATGACCGTGTCATGCCGAGGCCTACCCCACCCTTCTGCAGGGTCTGCAGCTGCAGCTGTGTGAGCTTCAGCCGGATCTTGTCATCGTCCAGGCGACGCTTGGCCTCACAGCCACACCCCTGCAGCTTGCCCATGCTGCAAGCCGTGGCCACAGAGTGAGCCACACCCGCTGCCAACAAGGCCAGGGAGAAGGCACTCTCGCGAAAACCTGCAAGCAGGAGATACACACACACACACACACACGCAACAGTTATAAATGATAAACAGCTTATCTCAAAAACATTCCCGCATCTGATTGCGGAACAATCTCTATCCTCATACCTCCACTTCTAACACCTCATAAAGCCAAGTCACATTTTGACCATCATTCGCTTGCCTCAGGCTCTCACCCCTGTTGAGGATGGTGTTGTGTTGGGGAAGCTTGCCAAGGCCCTCCAGTGACGAGCAGTTCCAGCGCTGGTCCCGGAGCTGGTGCTGGCATTCATGAATGGCCACCTGGATGCCCTGCAGAGCAGAGGCCGTCACATCAGGGCTCCGCACACACATACGCATCTGACGTTTACTGAGGCCTGCCAACCTTAGGCACACTGAGTTAGGGGTTAGCACTGGATCTCCTGCCACCCTCAGGCTGAGGATATCATTACACAGCACCCTGCACACACAGAGAGAGAGAGAGTGAGAGAGTGAGTAGAAGAGGGAAAGAGAAAGAGTGGGGAGGGGGTCATCTGAGCTGGTCAGGAGTTCATTAGTCAAAGCAAGAGAAGTACGTTGCAATGGAAATATGTTTTGGATAGTTGATAACATCTGAAAAAGACAAAACCAGGATAGATTTAATAAGGCTATACTACAAAATGTATCTAATCTCTAGGGGATTTGCTAAATCCACTTAGCAATAAAATGTGTTAATCGATTGCACAAGTATTTACTGCAGTGTTTCCACTGTTGTTGCTTAAAGCAGGGAAGAATATAATTCCAAACAGATTATCTCGCTGAGAAGTCACAAAAGCAGATAATAAATTTCCAAATACATCTTCTGGGAAAATAACAACCCTTGGAATAAAACGGAATTCTTTATGGCATTCTTCAGACTGTTAAAGGCTACAAGATTAGTAAACATTGATTCCATTGTTTTATATCACATTTAATCACTCTGTGAAATCAGAGGCAGATGTTTCACTTTTCTACTATAGACTATATATTCATTTAAATCTCGCAATCACAAACAGTAACTTCCCTCAACTGCCGAATTCACTTTCGCCAGAACCCGCGTGTATAACATCAACTCTCCTGGCGCTCTCAAGTGCACTCACGTTAATGCAGGTGACATAAGTGCTGCTGCCAAAATCAGGAATTGGTCCCAACGGAGTTTGTTTGATAGCTCCATTTTGTTAAGCGGCTTTCGCGACGTGACATTAAAACACTGGTAGTAAAGTCCTGTGTTGAATAAGAATATCAAAAATAAGAGGAAGAGTGGAGTATTATCGATGCACTCGCCAAACGACCGAAGAGTGAAGACGGAGAACAGAGGAGCTCGGGGGCGAGAGTGAACGGGAGGGGGGAGAGAAAGAGGGGAGGGGAGGAGATGCCTCTACAGGCGGCTGTTTGCAAAATATTGGCTAATATGAAAGTTGGATCACCAGTTGATCATTTTAATATTTAAGAATGTGATCGTTCATCCAAGCGTAAAATGACGTCTCCAAACTTTTACGCATAAGCGCCACTTTCCAAACCGCGCGCAAAAAGATCTTAACTTTTAGTAGGTAATCTAAAATACTGGATCCTATAAACATATTTATTAGGATATAGAAATATAAATGTAGTCACTCATGCTTTTTTATTGGTGGATTATGTAGCATGGACTTCCAGTTTGGGAGAGAAGGAACAAAGACTCTCTCAGTAAAAATGAAATATGGAAAGTCAAAGAAGATTTTGTTCATAAAAGGGTGAGTTAAATGATGGATGGGGGGAGGGGAGAGCTGCTGCTTCCACTGTACGACAGGGAGGCAGCAGCAGGCAAGCGGCTCCGCTAACAGACCCTCCAACAATACTGTTTTTAGTCATGTGCCCCCCCCTTCCTCCCACCTCCATCGGGGCGGCTGTTCTTCATTGTTGTGTTTGAAACAACTTCACTTTGTCACTCCGAAGTCTTTATTTCAGAGTATAAAATTATATGCATAAATTACACGAGTGACAGGTCTGACTTTTGTGATTATATATCACATCGTGGCATACTTGTCTAAAAATCAAATGGCGAGATTACACTTATGGATTCGTTAAAATGGATTTGTGATGCGTTATGGGAGGAAGTGTCCTAATAGTGTTTTGAACACACCTTGCGCATGTTGAAGACTACCAAACATTATCTTAATTATCTATTTAAATTAGTTTTCTCTGCTCTCTCGGGACGGGCCTTATGAAACCCGATGCCCGGGCCTTCTGTTAGGACTTGGTTTGGGTGGTGTGGCAGCTCAGCATCGAATCAATCAGCATATCGATCCAAATTAAGCACAACTAATGCTGCTATTAAAACAACAGGTCATCGTCCCCTATCATAAATTGAAAGTGCTTATTAGCTAAAAAATAAAGGAGATTTCTGACCCCATTTGAAAAAAATGAAAGACACTGCTGTTGGAACCGAGAAAGTGCATGTGGGCTACTTTCATAAAATTAAGTTAAAACCCCCCTCGAACACGGTTCGCATAGTGACACCAATTCATCTAATCTCCTTCCATTCCCTAAGCTGCAGCAATGAAAAGTGCATTAGCATTCTGCCTTGGCGTGTATATCTAAGTGGCTTAAAAAGTGATTTGAAGTTGATTTGTATATAAAAGGCCCCCTTTATCCGGATTGAAGCTCTAATCTGCTCGGTGTCGCATGACTGCTCCAGGAAACCCGTTTGAGCACCTTCATATAAGGCTAGAGTATAAACGTAGGATGGCTGTCATTAAAGCCGTTTTACAAAAGCCCACTTCCTTTTACTGTCATCTGAGGGAAAGAGAGAGAGAGAAGGAGAGAGAGAGAGGGAGAGATTGAGAGGAAGGGAGAGAGATTATTCAAACTACAACCGCTACAGTGACTAATGTGGAACATGCAAATTAGCAGATCAATGTCACATAATGAAACGTTAACCCATGAACCAATATGGAGAAGTTTGGGGACACTGAAGCCTGCTTCTAGTCTGGGGTTAGATGTAGATGCCGCAAAGTGGCTCAAGCTGTGATTACACTGGCTACATGTGCGTCGAGGGAGGTCTGCAGGCCAGATGTTTGGAACGGTTTTTATCCTCACTCGTCCCCCTCTTTTCCTGGTTCATCATACATCAAACTTCTGATTGGAGACAGTATTTCATCTCTTCCGCGTTAGAAAAAATATTTAAGTATCCCAGCAGGCAGCGTGAGTTATATGACAACTAAGGGCTTATTATTGCTTCTCTCTACATATGAGTTTCGTTGTGCATGTGCGCGCGCGTCTTGGACGATAAAGACTGATGACAATAGTTTCGTATAATTGGCCAAATTAAAATGAGTATTTTATCAAACTAAGAGGCCACAATGAGAAGCACGTTAAAGCATGGGTTTAATTACTAAATATGTGTAAAAATGTAAAATAACCTGCACTTGTAAAAGGATTAGTGTAAAAAAGGAAACGAAATGAACAGAAATGTCCTTAGTCACAGCACATTTTGAGAGCGCATTTGGAGAAAGGAGGAGGAGATGCGGTTAGGGAGTAGACTAATCCAACCACCGGGTAAAAAGGCCAGTTTTAGATGGCTCATATTCCGCTGTATTGCACCGTGACACCAGCTTTGAGCAGCGGCGGAGCACCAAACCGGGCGCACCCACAGCATCTGCACCGACACATCACTGCTTCAGGGGCACTTCTCATTTCTGAAAGACTGGATGTGGAAGCAAGCGCGCCGCCAGTGGGAAAATACTCTCAGCCGCACACATTTACAGGGAATCGATTCTGTGATGACCGTGAGATTCCACAACTAATATGCGCAACTCTGTGGATTGCCCTATTTTTTTCTCTTCCTTTCTCTTTTCTGCCCAGTTGTGTTTCCTTATTCATTGTGCGCCCTATGAAGAGCATTAACTATCCCTCCCTCCAATCCTATTGAAAAGGCTCCGAAAAAAACAGAGGGAGATGAGAGCAGCAAATCCCTTTTTTATTCCCCTCGTAGCGCTCAATAAGAGAAGAATGTGTTGCCTATCAGTCACCGGGGGGATCAAGTCTTCGGGACTGTCCCACGCGTTCAATGCGCCGTGCAGAGCATCACTGAGAGAGACAGAGTGAAGAGGACTGCAGCAGCAGTAGCATCCTGCCTGGACACTTCACATCATTTAGCAACCTGTCTCCACTCGAGATCCATTTAAGTCAATTAGGGCTGCCTGCTCCTCTCACCTTTCAAGTCCTCTCACTGGACTGTGGCGTGGTGAGTATATAATACACCTTGCAATTTTTTAATAATAATTCAGTAAATCATAATTGATTAAAAAAAATATTAGCACGTGATTTTCATGTAAGACACCGATATGTAAGGAAAAAAGTGCTAGACTTTGGTATATCCTTTTCTTGTTTATAGGCCGATTGTTTATTTTAAAGGATGTATTTCATATGTTTATGAGCACTTTTATTGCTGGAGTGTTCAGTTAAATAACTATCAATGATATATGGAAATAGGAATTAACTTGTAGCAAAATTCTTGACCTAAAAAGTTTGTAAAAATGACATTTTCCTCCTCACATTTGACTTGAAGACACGATGAAGAGTCTGGTGCTGCTGTTAGGGGTGAAAGCCGCTTGCATCCTGCTGGTGTCCTCGCTCTCAGGCACAGGGGCCGTCAACAACAGCGGCCGGTGGTGGTGAGTTGACCAGATAATGTATCCGAGGATGCACCATCAGCATCCTCCCATTTTAAAACTTGTTTTTGTCGCTGGTTTGACCGGGGAAGACCTTGCGCTACCGTATGCACAGCGTTTTATTGGGCTACCACATTCTCCATGCTGCATGCTCGAAATAATGTGTTAGTCTTGGCACCGCTCACAACTTCTGTTCAGCCTTCAAAAAAAGAGCAACCGCATGATATTAAAGCTTGTGGGATTTTTAGCTGGCGTTTCCAATCTGCTAAACTTTGAACTATTTAACTCTTTAAAAAAACACATTTAATTTAGTCTCCATTCAGTGAATAGCTTAAAGAGAAAAATTATTTAATAATAAAATAAAATAATTAAATTTGAAAGAGTCACCTTTTATTTTGAGGTAGGCTGGTAGATTTTAATTTACTCCCTCTCTCTGCTTCCGTCTCATTTAAACAGTGCGGTTTGAACATGAGACATTTTTCAGCCCAATGTGGAATAAATTAAATATGGATTTATTTCAGCTGAAATGGATCCCACGCCAGCTCTCATCCAGGGTCGTGTTGATCTCATAGCCTACTGTAGGCCTACATTCCTCTGTCTATACAGCGAATTCAAACAAAAACTGACCATTTCCCAATGATTTGTTGCAGAAAACAAAAATAAAAGGGGATCTGTGTAGTTTTACACCAGGGGGCATATTGTCTCGCTTGTTTAAAAATCTCTAAACTGTGGGTTGGCTTTGTTGAGGTAATGATTTAACGAACGTTTTTGTCTTTTTTGCGGTATCATTAAACGGTCAATATTTGCGAACAACGTCAGGCGATTCTCAAATATTTAAAATGTCAGCTGAAATCCAAGAAAACATCTAGAGGAAAACAAGACACCGCGGAATTTTGGAATGAAAGTAACATCCAAAAGACGAGATTATTATTAATGTTCCCAGGCCACACAACTGTCTGGGTCAGCCCCAACAGGCCAAGACCCGCCAGCTCCTCCGGATGATAGTGCTTAACAGGAGACACAGGCAATACACCACACGTGAATGAAAACTTGTTGACACAGAAATCTCACAGAATTTGCCAGCATAAAGTGGAAAATTATACAGGCGGTGTTCTGAAATACTCAACCTAGAAATGCTCTGAAACCTGATCACCAGAATTATCATTTAAGCTCCTGGTCGATAATCCAAAATTTGTATATAATTTAAGAAGCACAGGTGTCAGATTTGGACAACAAAATACGTTTCCTGATTTTATATAGCAGTGAGATAGCATAAATTGAATTATTTAAAATTAATCAGCATGATTTTTAAAATGAGGGTTATAACATACAGTTTACTCTTTAACCTGATGAGAGTATAGAAAGGATCCTGAATATTTTGGGTGTAATCATGAAAACTAACAACACAATGATAAAACTAACATTTTTGCATTTCTGGTTTAGACAAAAAAGCAGGGAAAAAAAGTTTTTACATTATTTGCCAAACAGGAACCTGCATTTTGACTCAGAGACTTACTGTCTCCTCGTGGCCTTGAAACAGCATGTCTCAATGTTACATTATGAAACCTGTAATTTCAATGGCACAAATACCCGTGAAATGCCAGGATTCATTAGTTTAAGACTTAAGAGGGTCATAGAAGGAGGTATATACATAAACTGCCAGCTCCTTGACTCTGATTTCCCCTGTCCTTGTGTTGTGCCAGGGGTATTGTAAATGTGGCCTCGTCGTCCAACCTCCTGACTAATTCCAAGAACGTGCAGTTGGTCCTGGATCCAAGCCTGGCCCTACTGAGTCGTCGCCAGCGTCGGCTGATTCGGCAGAATCCTGGCATCCTGCATGCCATCGCCGCTGGACTGCACACTGCCATAAAGGAGTGCAAGTGGCAGTTCCGCAACCGCCGCTGGAACTGCCCGACCACCCACAGCCCAGCAATTTTTGGCAAAATTGTCAATCGTGGTGAGCCTCTCTTGTCTTTCTAACCAGGCAATATTTGGACATTTGGGCAGGATGTAATGGAATTTCTTGTATACATTTCAAAAGCTTTGTCTCCAAATATTTTCCAGTTTGGGGCAAAAAATTGGCAACGCCAAATCTAAAAAGCTGGCTCAGGTTCTGATGGGAAGTTTTGGTGTTGCTCCTTCAGGTTGCCGAGAGACAGCATTTGTATTTGCCATTACCAGCGCAGGGGTGACCCATGCTGTGGCTCGCTCCTGCTCAGAAGGGGCCATTGAGTCGTGCACATGTGATTATCGCCGCAGAGGTCCTGGAGGGCCAGACTGGCACTGGGGGGGCTGCAGTGACAATGTGGACTTTGGCCGGATGTTCAGCCGTGAGTTTGTCGACTCCAGTGAGAGGGGCAGAGATCTGCGCTACCTCACCAACCTACACAACAATGAGGCTGGCAGAATGGTGAGGATTTGATACTCAAACATATCATAACTGTCTGTTTTTGGTCAGAATTCCCACATACATTAAATTTATTGGGAATTTCCTCAATAAAATCTAATTAGCTTTTGTTTTCCTCTCTGCAGACTGTGTCATCAGAAATGCGTCAGGAGTGCAAGTGCCATGGCATGTCAGGCTCCTGCACCGTGCGTACCTGTTGGATGCGCCTGCCCAGCTTCCGCACAGTTGGAGACTTCCTTAAGGACCGCTTTGATGGTGCGTCCAGAGTTGTTTACGCCAACAAGGGGAGCAACCGAGCCTCTCACAGAGCTGACCCCCGGCATCTGGAGCCTGAAAACCCGGCTCACAAACCCCCTTCTGCCATGGACCTGGTCTATTTTGAGAAATCGCCAAACTTTTGCTCATACAATGGCAAAACTGGCACTTTGGGAACCTCTGGGAGAACATGCAACAGCTCTTCTCCAGGCCTGGACGGATGTGAACTGCTGTGCTGTGGACGTGGGTTTAAGACCCGAACTGAGAGTGTGACTGAGCGATGCCACTGCACCTTCCACTGGTGCTGTCACGTCAGCTGCTTGAACTGCACCAGTACACGAACGTTGCACCAGTGTCTTTGATCACAGGTGGACAACCAAGTGAATATCTAAGTGTCAAGGCAAAGACGAACTTCTTATCAAAACAGGTAGCTGGCTGAAAAAGCCACTAGCACAAAGTTGATTTAAGATGTTAGTCAGAAGCTAGAAAAGCTTCAAGGCGGGTAAACTGTCACAGGGAACTCTGGCACAAAAATTTTATCAGTGTTTTATAAAAGAGGGAGAAGGAGAAAAGCACAAATATATGAACAGGGTATAAAGGGAGTATATGTGCTTGCTCCTTGCCTTTGATGCTTAACAATATTACAGGGGTATTTTAACACCACAACCATCCATGTAGAATGGAAATCATCCCTATCCCTCGAGTGTTTACACTGTGGATAAAGAGAATTAGAAGCAAGGGGACAAAATGATGTGGTTGGACCTGCTGTAACCAGGTACTACAACAGCCTTCTCCCTCCTAGAGGGCAGAAACTGGACACAGTCCTACACAGATGTTCCTGTGGTCAGAGAGCCACAAACATGTGCTCTCATAAACTGGCAAGACCTCTTACAAGAGGGAAGTGATTTAAAAAAAATCTGTGTTTCGTTTTCTTTGCTGGAGTTTGGCTTCTCTCACATGAAACTGTGTGAAGTTTATCTCCAGGGATGGGCTGTCTGTTCCCAACTTGTGTACTTTGACCCTGGAAGCAGCCCAACTACTTATAATTTCCTTACCACATTTACCCCTTTATTTAGATTTCTCTGGAGTTGAATACACCTCAACCCTGATTTACCACTCTTACGGACCGCAGGATGGTCCTGATGTTACATGACTGGGGCCAGTGCTCACCAAGGAAAACAGAAACTGACTGAACAAATCTTACTGAGGCAATGTAATTTGAATGTATTATCAATACACTGAATACCATGGCATGACTGTAGTTTGGCAAATCTAATGTTTCAATTTAAAAATGAAATGAAAAGAAATATGACCTGCAGAATCCTAGAATGCTCTCAAAATAAAAAGAAATACCTACTGAGATATACAGTAAAATAAAAAAATACACAAAATTACTGTTAATACATAAGTGTGGCAGGTTAAAGTAGGCAAACGGTATATTACTTCAGGCTGGGCTGTGAAAAGCAGCTGAGTCTCATTTAAACGAGTTATTTTGAAGCCTCTGCTGAAGAAATCATATTGTATATCAGCTAAAAGAACCAAAATGTTGTAAATACTAAAATATATGAATATATTTATAATGCATCATTTGTAAGTTTGCTGAATGATTTATGCACCTGTCAGTGGCTGCAGAATTTACTATCATTAGTGTCAAGTCAAGAGATGTTTTGATCTTAAGTCTTTTTCTATCTTGCTGTAATGTAGCTGACACAAAACCGACTCTTACTAGAAACAGAACATTATCACTTCTTTGCTTGTTTCCTGTAAAAAAAAAAAAACTTGTGTTAATGCACTGAATATTACCTGTTTTTATATTTGTAAATACAAAATATTTATTTCTGAGGATTTTTATACTGTTATAGAGAGATGATAGAAAGACTTTTTTTTGTAGATTTTGATCAGAAGATTTAGCTTCCAGTTGGTTTTGTATTGTATGATAGAACAATAAAATCTATATTTTCCATTAAGTTGCCCTCCTGAATGAGTCAGAAGATGCTATTATGTCTGTTGTAGCTTCTGTGTTTGAGATAGTTTTGACAACCAACCAAGTGAACATATAAGCCTGTCCCTGGGTGTCCTTTGCTTAATCCTATTACCACCACCAATGCAGCCTCTTTCTCCAGCTCACAAAACATCCCTGCATCTGTGCCCCCAACCACAGAGACGGCCCCTGCTTATCCAGCCGCATACCTTATTTTATACAGTATAAGATTTTACTGCATTGAATGTTTTGCTTCATTTGCTTAAAGACATAGTATGAAAAATAATGAAAACCTAGAGTCTCCCCCAGCCCCTGGCAACCTGACTAACCCAGGAGTTTGGAAAGACTTTCACTCTCTTCCACCACAGCACAGGAGCAGCCAGGGTCATCAGGATAGAGCACAGCGAAGGCAAAGTAAGGCCACCAACATGCACTCAAACATCCAGAGGTCCCGTCAACAAAGCGACAAAGATGCAGCTGTAAGGGCACGATGGGCAACACTGCAATGAGAGCAGGGAGGAGAGATTTTCTGAATGAACATCTTGATAGTACAGACTAAAAGTGGAGGGTCACAAGGGGCTGATTTGCCTGTTGCATTAACAGAGAACAAAAGTTGAATCGACAAAAAAAAAATGAGCATAGGTTTGTCAAGAAATAGAAAGTTAAAATCTATAGAAACAGAAGGATTAGGAGGATTAAAAGAACAAATCAGAGCAAACTGAATCAAAATACTGCAAATTATTGGGTCACATGAGGGTGGGTGGCCCACTGAAACAATAAGATTAGAACTTAAAACTCATTTTGGTGCCAAAGTAGCACATCTGATTGATCCAAAACACTAGTACTCTGTCTCATGTTACTGGATAACAGGGGAGAATGTATGATTTGGCTTAAAGCACATGACAAGTGAAGTCAAAAGTCAGGAGGAAGCAGCAGCACACAAATGTGAATATAATACCAACCTAGCTTGAGGGAGAACTGATAGATCTGATTATGGATCCACAGAAAGAAACACAAGAAAGAGAAAGTGACAGACTGATTTAAGAAAAGAAGAGGGAAGGCAGAGTTCAAATCTCAGGCGTGAGAGTGGGAGAGCTGCTAGAGAGAGTGAGTGGAGGGGGTGCTGCCTATGGGAGTGCTGAGGAGTCAGTGATAATTAGCTCAATTAGTGACAAAGGCAGTGTAATAAATACCGACTTAGTGTCTGGGTCCCTGCTGGCCTCTCCCTGCGCAGCCTGCGATGTGGCCCTGGCCTGACGGACAATTCATTAAACTGACAAAATACCCCACCGTCCAGGCGTGACGCAGCGAGTTAGCCCCCTACAGGCCCTGCTCATTGTTCTAATTGTCTGGGCTGGAGTCACTTTGTGGCCGCCTCCTCCTTCACCCACCCCGCCTTCACGCTCTGCCTTCAGAAAAGCCATGGAGTTAATGCCCCTACCTTACTCTGTAAGTAGGTGATCGGCAGGTTGAGGAGGAAAAAAAAAAGGCAGTAAGAGTTCCTTGGGGTGGGGCCGCCAGTGGGGGAGGCAGTGGGATTAGCGAATGGAGGTTGCCTGGGAGTGCTGGGAGCAGCACCGATCGGAATGTAGGAGAGATGAGTCCAGAAGCTCGGATGCAGGACAAAGCGAGAGTTAATAAGGAAAGATTGAAGGGGCTGGCGACAATGGGCCGCCACCCGAGTCGAGATGAAATTGCTTCCGAGGATTATTGGGAGAGGGTGTGAGCGTTGTAGGCTTTTTTGTGTGAGTGTGTGTTTGGTTGGGCATTTGTGTGTGCAGGGGCAGGGGGAGCGCTGGATTGATGGCTGCCCCTCTGGTTGGGGAGCAGGGGACCAGGGGAGGCTAACCGGCTGTTCCCACAGTCTGTTCTGCTGCAGCCACCTTTGACACACGGGGCTGCCAGGCGGTGAGCAGGCAGCCATGGTGAGAAGGGCACAAACAAAAACAACAGCTCAACCACACAAAAGTCACTGTCTCTAGAGCTGGTGGAGAAAACGGTGCAGGCTGGAGGTGAGAGTGTGAGGAGGGAAGAAGGAAGGAGAGCAAGGAAAGTGTCACAGGGAGGAATACAAAATACTGTACACAAGTACACAAAATTGTAGAATTCGTTTGGATCCTGCCAGCTACTGTATTGTCAGTATTGCAAGATAATAATACACTGACATGCAGTTGAAGCCTGTTCCATATCAGCATATGCACAGAATCACATTGTCAGTACAACATTAACACTGAATGCAGCAACTTGGCCACTTTCTAAGTTGATGTAAAAAAAAAATCTGGTCTTGAGGCTTACTAATTTTACATGGTCAGTTTCCTGTCATGATAAATCTTTTTTTCACTGTGTTGCAGCAAAGGCTTGATTAAACAACCGTCTGGTGTCTATAAAGGACACTTAACGTCAGGAGCAACATAACAAGGGTAAAAGGTTATCAATTAGCTAATTTGTGAATTTTAGCTAAAAAATGATGTTCATGACTTGAGTTTGAGAAAGGCAACAGCTTTCACTTCCCTGAATTGTGCTGCTTAGCACCTCCTCAGCAATCACGTTAAAAAACCACAGAATATGCAGGGAAGATGATACAGCATAATGACACCGCACAGCAGCTTCATATTAAAATTCTCGCTAAATTGTGGGAAAAAAAATGTTTGCCCATTGGGTGGAGTTGGCTTACATTTGAAGGGCGTAAGATAAAGAATTTTAAATTTGGGTTTGGGTCACCGCACTGAATGACAGGCTGCTCAAAGTGGTTGTGATGGACAATGTGGCATAGCCTAGATCTGGAGCACAGGACTGATGTGATTTCCGTGACTGCCCCAACTTTTCACTGAAGTCCTAGCATTCGACTGAGGGCTGCGTTCCAATTAATTAGGGGCATTGTTACAACAGGAACACCCATACACTGCTCATGTAATAATCACAAGCATTTGTTTGGTGCCATTAAGTGACCACAGGGTTATTATGTAATAGGATATGCATTTACAACCCCGTCACACTCTTACTACATAAAGAATTTTAAACAAATAAACCTCACTGAAAGTTGCAAAAAAAAAAAACACCCAGTGGATTAATAGCGGTCGGATGCATCGGATCAAATTTACAAAAAAAATCTTTTCAGAACAATGAAAAATGGTGTGAGATTGCAAATGTGTACATATGTGTGAGTTTTGTGCACAGTCAAGCCAGTGTGTGTGGGTGTAAGCGGATGGCAGCTGGGAGGCAGACACGGTCCAGGAGAATCGTCCCCTAGCAACTGACCTTTTCGGCAGATGGCAGTTCCAGAGCAACAGCCACCCAGCATCACAATGGCCGTGGCCTCCTAACATCTCCATCACTTCATCATCTACCGACCTGCCACAACCTGTCACACGGGAGAGAGGGAAGGGTACATTCGTCCCAGCGGCGTGCTCGAGCTAAGTCCAAAACATTCCACTCACACACATCAGTTTGGGTCTGCGCTGCCTCTTCCCACGTTCCCGGGGTTTTGAAGCAGGGCAGTCGAGAGGGGTGAGAGGAGGATAGATTTAGGAGAGACACAGCGGATGCTCACTGCTGTCCGCAAACCTCCAGACACTCTCAAACCACTGTTTTCCGTTGGTGGGTTTTCTGCACATAGTGAATAGGGGTGGGAATGTGGACAGACCACTCGACCATGGTGAGCAATCAGTGTGATGTCTGTGGTCAGGCTCTGTGCCCCTGTGGAGCGAGATGGAGCAGGCTCTGCAGTTAAGGTGGGAGGAGGGATATAACTTTGCGGCGTTTGAGCGTGCATGCATGTGTGATGTGCCAGCACTCTCCACGTGTGTATAAACATGTTGTGAATTGCAGCTGCCTGCATGTGAACACACAAGAGTGGGAGTGACTCTGCATGACGTGATAATATATTTTAAGATATCAACACCCCCCACCTCTCTGCAGCGTGACCTCTTGATTGTCTTGGCTTCACGGTTCTTTTCTATGTTGGCCCATTTTTGGGCTGATATAAATACCTTTCTTAACCTCAAGACCACCGAGACAAACACCTCATCACCAGGAAACATCACTGCTAGCTAAGTACCTACAAGTGGTCTTCAGTCCATGGCAAACACTTCATGGAAAGCTTTAAGTAGCGTTTGATAAACAACATGGAATGCACAGGCAGGAGTTCGATGAGAACAGTCGTCCAACAAGAAAAGATTAGACTCCCCAATCACACATCTGTGAATAGTTAACCTGGCAAGACCAGGAAAGAGACAACAAACAGATAAAGTGACATGTCAGAATCAGTTCCACTGGGATTAAGTGCTTAAAGGGGGAAAAGTGTGCGTCAGAACGCACTGTATAGTCTTGGGAAGATCAAATGCCAGCAAACACTGTTAGTCCCCCTGTAAACAGAGCTGTAATAACAGGGAAAGACTTTGAGCATGGACAACCAACAGTAGAATATGTTTACAGACATCTGACAATATATGGGTATGGCACGGCAGCGTCTCAGCTCTGAGATCACATGAAATAAGACCTGAAGCTCCGGTGGAATCCATGTGACACAACTTGAGCTTGTGCATCATTTCACCTGTCAGCAGGGATGAAGCCTGCATTTATTTTCATCAAACATGCTAGGCAGTGATAAATTGCAGCAATATGTGTCTGGCTATATTGAATCTTGACACAGCTCTTCATCCAAATGTGTCTAACATTTGACTGGAATGGATGGTGTGTTTGTGTAGTGCTATGTCTTGCCTTACTTGCCTAGATGTGAGGTCATCAGTGCTACAATGTGAAAAATTGACAAACCACAGCAAGTGGAAATTGTAAATTACAGTATCTGCACTTTATCAATAAAACTAATTCTGACTGTTAAGTTATCTGTTGGCCAACTTTGGCATCATCTGGACCAAAGCACGGCATCATTAAAACAATAATCAGCCATGAGAAGAGTCTGAAGGAGCGAGGCCATTACCTTTAATCTAGTGATACTGTTGGAGACAAAGAGAGAAATGCTCAGTTTTTGGTTTTAATTACAAGCTGTGTTTTACAGCGACAGTGGGCGAGGGCTCAGCACTGACACAGCAGTAGAGGAATGTTTATTTGCTGCAGTTTAGGAGCTGAGTGGCTTGCAGGAACTATGACACATTCCTGTGTCACTGGCTCTCCTGCTCGCAGACACACTATCACATTCACACACTGGCGCCCCATCTGTTGGTTCACAGCTGCGCAGACGTACAACTATTCCCTCCTAACACATCCTGCACACATCCTCAAAATATGGCACCTCTGGATTCTGTAAGCATGCCCAAACCGTATGCTCATTCATGGTGACTTAGTGTGACACGTCTTACTGGGCCCTAATACTTCCCCTGTGTGTCAGTGTGTGTGTGGCTTGCACAGCAATGACTTGATGGTGAATTATTCATACCTTACTTCAGCATTATGGTGATCCCTACACATGAAGTGTGCAAACATACAAGTGTGTGTTTTTGTGCTAATAAGTGTGTGTGTGCAGACTTGCATGTCTGTGTGACTGGCTGCACACACCTCTCCATCTTTCCTGCTGCAGTCCTATCCATTATCCCCAGCATCTGGCAGCCAAAGCCTGTAAAGAAGACATTTCTCTTGGCAACTGTTTTTTAAAGGCAGTGACACAGAGGACAGCCAACCACAGGAGCCACACATCTTCCAATCTACATGCATACTGAGAACTGCTTGCATAACAGAACCGCCCCAGTCTCCCTCTCTCTCTCAAAACACACACAAGGTCTTTCTGGATGTCCCTCTCACACACACACACACACACACACACATACATACTACTTCCACCCGCCCTTTTCTCTATGCAATATACTCACCCATGCTTCAAGGGCTAATTGCTTCCAGAGTCTGAGCAGTCCTACAATGTGTGCCAGCAGCCTTTCGAACATTTTACACCCTAAAAGTTCCTTCTGACACCTAAATGACTATTATAAGAGTTTCGGTGAGCTTCACTGCAGAAAAAGGGCGGTGATTTTATGTACAAATGGGTTTAATTTAGAGACATTAAATGCTGCTTGTTGTTGACATGGCCAGCGTCCAAAGGGCAATGTTAAATAGTGAAAACTGCTCAGTAAATGTCATTATTTGGGATTCTGCGACTGTCAACAAATGCTGAAAGGGCACCAAGCCCTCAACACTGCTCTGCAAAGGAGTCTATTAAAGGATGAACTGCACCTGAATGTGTCCTTGTTTGACGCACAGCTGCAAAAAAATATAAACACATTCTTTCTATAATTGAAATGGTACAATAATTCAGAGTACAGCTGCAGTAAGCAGCTTCTCTGAACAGTAAGCATGTTGGGAAAAACTTTTGTTTTCCTTGGCTGCTAGTCATGATGTTTTCTGGCTTTTGGATCATCTAAAAGACAAATGGGTGTGTTAGCTTGATAGAGTAATTGTTCTTGATTTTGGTAGGCTACCAGCTGCACATTTGTTTAGCAGCCAGAGAGTTTGCCTCAAAAATCCTCTGGGATAAATACAAGTTTTTCTGATTACAGACTGGTTCATTTTTTGAAAGATAGATGAGGGAGGTGGCTTTTGAAGAGCTGAGGGTGGGGGGGGCAGATGTAAGTCAGGTAAACTGCAAATTGTTTTTAGTTTATACAGCACACCAGGTATAAATGTGTGAGTGCTTTGCTTTGTTTGTACTACAGGGGCCAGGAGATATCTTAATGGGATCTCCAGCCTTGTTTGTAGTGAGAAAATTCAACCTATTTTAATAATTAATGAGTCGTATCTCAGAAAGGAAGCTCCACTTAAACACATCTCAGCATTAGATGTGCATCAAATCCCAAACCTTCCTGAGACAATGTGTCTTACTAATAAGCCCATTTCCTCACATCCAAGGGAGCTGCAGTCAGTCATTATAGATTAATACATTTCAGTTTCCCAAATTACAGCCAATTCTAAATGAACCTTTATATGAACTATATAAGAAAAACATATTCCTAAACTGTCTTGTATGGCAGTTATTGCGTGTGTTTATCACCGGTGTTGCATAGTGCTGCCTTAGGATACCAGAGATAACAAATACACACTTTTTACCACACAACGTCAAGGAACACTGCTGATACAGAAATTGTCTTTGGCTGCCATCTAGTGGATTCAAACTGAAATTAAGAAAAACTATATCAGCTTGTTCGAATACATATGCGAATTTGTTATGTTTTGCCCCCACAAACTGGCTTAAAAGCAAGACAAACATTAAGATACATGTGCAAAGCAAGCCACATAATGGTTACAACAAAGGGGCAAATCTATAGGCTACAAAAGGGAATAAATTACATTAAAAAAAATCGTGGTTGTCGTTCTAAGCCAACATTTAGGAGTTAAGTTACATTTTAGACTTCTGGCTTAGCCGCAGTCGTTGGTGGCAGAGTTCAAATGCCAGCTTAAATGATGTAGTCTATAACTAAAAACGGGGTTATCTTTTGTATGCCGGAAAATACAAAACTAATTTTAAGACAATTTGGCAATGCAGTGAAGTTAACATTAAGAGATATGTCATGAGCGGCAAATTACGGAAAAAACATAATATATAACATCAGCAGTTAATTACCTCAGACGTCCGGTCAGTCTCTCTTCTTCTATTTCTTCTTCTTCTTCTTCTTCATCTTCTTCTTCTTCTACTTATTTGTTGTTAATGGCGGGTGTCATTCAGTCAGTCAGTCTTCCTCAGTGGGTAACATTATATGCTTAGCTTAGCAGGTAACTTATGGACCTTGCAGTCGTTTTAAAAATGACCTTATGTTAAATCCTGGGAAAGTCAATTCTAATATTGTCGTCAGTAACGTTAGGTAACGAAAACAGTCTGTGTTATATGCCTACAGTCTGTGGCAGGATCTTCTTAAGAAAAAAAAAGTTCACTAAACTCAGAAAATAAACAAAAAAGAATAAATAGTGCACTGATTCTGATCAAAATCCGGTCGTTAAAGCTTTAATTGAAAATTCATTGGCAAGTTTTTTGAACGAATATGATCCTTCACTCCACACCGCTTGGTGGCTTCACTCTTTCCTTGTTTGCCAACTATGATAAAACAGAAGAAGAAAACGAAGCCGCAGAGACAGAAGAAGAAGAAGTGGAGGCTTGAAGTCACAAGTCAGTATCGTAAGGATCTCTGACACAATTTGAAACTGCTGAAGGTTGGTTTCGTGGTCAAAAATGTGCAGCCGTAAGTGTACAGTTTCTAAGTTAATGTTTACTCATATAACGTCTGTGGAAAAATGTATCGACCCTTTCCTGTATCGAAACTTACAGAAAAAAATTGATGATTGATGACTGAAACATAAATGCATCCCGTCCTACAGTGATAAAATGTAACCAAGAAGTTTTTCAGGTTCAAGTTATAAATATGTGTGTGAGTGCGTTATTTATATGTGTACATATAAAATATATTTGTATGTGTGTGTGTATGTGTAAATGTATATTATATTAGCTTAAAAATATGATATTTTCTAACAATTTAAACCACCCAACAGTAATAATGTACTGCTGAAAAGACTGATCAAAAGCCTTATTTCTTGATCAGCAATAATCATGATAATCGCCTATTAATTTCATACCAAAACAATTAATGGTTTCTGCTTTGCAAATGTAGGGTTTACAGCTTTTTTAAAATGAATTACTAAATATATTCATTAGATTTATTCATTTGTAGTAACCACGTGTGTGCTATTAGATAGACAAAACAAGTATTTTGAAGCCGGTTCCTCCTCATGATTCTTAAGTTGGCATGTCTTACTATTTTTTGATTTCTTTTTAATAAATCATACAATTAATGTATTGGAGGAAATTATCAGTATATTCATAAGGAATGAAAATAGTGATTAGTTTTAGTGCTAACAAAATAGTTAAAAGAACAACTACAAAAGTGAAATCATGTTTTTCTTACTTGCATGCATAAATAATAATAATTTAAGTGTCACTGGAGATATTGAGCATGCCCCTTTAAATGCTTCAAATATGCTACATTTTCCAGATCATACATAAATTCTTTTGTTTGCATTAGTACTTTTACTGAAGTTAAGCATCTAAATATTCCTCCACCATCACTGTAAAGTCATTTCACAAAAGACGCCTTAGGTCACACAGTCACAGAGTATTAACAAGGCTATGTCCCTTTAAACGTGTAAATCTGTATTTACTGATCACAATAAATATAATTCAAAAAACTGTAACATTAACAAAGCTAAGTTTAAGTTAAGACAACAGGGCCTCTAAGGGTATAGTAATATTAGTTCATTGATTACAAATTGCATAAAGTTTTTACACTATTCTTTTTTCTCCGAAGAGCAAAAGTTTGTAGATTTTTAAGTTCCTCTTTCACAGCTACTTACTTAAGATAAAAGGATTTTTAAAGATAATTTTGCTGAAACTCTCATTTACAGCAATTATTTTCATTATTGATTAATTCATCTATGATGACCTTGATTAATTACTGGATTAATTTGTCTGGGAAAATGTCAAAAAATAGTGAAAATGCCCACAATGTCAGAGAGCCTTGACATGACCTTAGCTGAACATGAAGAGGAGTGTGGGACATCAACAGTTAAGTGATTATTAAAATTGATGATGATACATTTTACTATCAACCAAATAATCAATAAATTTGCTGATCATTTTAGCTCAACTTTAATAAGCCTATCAGGTATCTATCACCAGTAATGTCCTATAATTAAATTGTTATCAGTCTCCGGTAATGACCTATAGTTGAGCCTGTGAGCTGGTGAAAAATGTCATCATCCTAAAGATCCTACAAGATTTGTGTTTTCTTTTTCATCTATTTGTTTATTTTCCTCCTAAACGCAAAAACACTGCTGTATGTCTGTAAGTCAGCTACAGTGTATCAGTGATGTAGCATAATGGGCAAATCATGCAAGATACACTACTTAGAGAATCAGTTAGAGGAACATGCCTTTTGTAGGCTTCCTGTTGAGGACAGGTGGCAGGCAATTCTTTGGAACTGCAAATTCACAGCTAAAACTCAGCATTTTTTCACACAGGGTTTGCAAGCTGATTATTTCCTCAGAATTGTAAAAACCGCACATACCACACAGCGCACGTTTCTCAAGTTGTGCCAAATCCTCGAATAAGCTTTCCTGATTAAAATGCTCAGTCTTGTGTAGTTTGTTTTCTCAGCAAAATATATGCATACTATGAACACATCAAAGCATTTTTTCACAGTTTTTAAGGCAATGATAGCCAGAGTAACAGCTGTAAACTCAAACAGATGATGTTCATCGGATGGGGATGTTAACGTGATGTTTCTTGAGAGATGTTTGTTGTAAGGCTGCAAATTTGGAAGAAAAAAAAATTCAGTGACGCTTGCGTATTTAGCCAAGGGTTGTATAACCGCCAAAATACTCTGTCTGACAAAAAAACCCCAACAACAACAAAGGAAAAAAGGTACATTGTGGAACTCTTCTACAGCTTTGCTTTCTTGGCTTTCTAAATGTACCTTCTGATTTGCATATGTATGTGGAAGCTGCCAAAATAGATTGTTCCACCACAGAAGAATATAAAGGTCAAAACAGACAAACAAAAATCTGCCACATTGGCCCAAAGGTCACATGAGTGTAAAGCAGTCTAAGTTTCAGGTTAACGCCTTTCACTGTCGGTTGTTTTTCATTCATTGAATTAAAATGTGTTTGTCAGAAGCAATACAGTGCTTACCTCGTTCCCTGAAGTCTTAACATTAAAAATTGACTAAGTAAAAATTATGTAATATTTCAAATTTTATTCCAGTCATTAAGACTTTATGTGCAGGTATATCGTTATTCCCGTTTTAGATAGGGGGTTATAATGACAATATGTGTCGTCTGTTGAGTTAAACTGATTTTAAATTTGGAATCGTTTATTTTAAATGTTTAAATTTGTTTAAAACAGGGAGTGAAAATATAAGCACATCTCCTGTTTTTTTTATCAATAATTTACTATATCACTGGCAAATACTTGATGCACACTTCATTTCTTCTTAAATTAAAATTTAAAAATATGGACCACAGCTAATATCCTGGACTTACAAACCATCTGTGATGGATTCTTACATTCTATGCTGTGTGCTCACATTATTTAATCAGCACATTCACATTCTCCGGTCCAGATAGATGTATTTTTCTTAGATTTATCTCTCTTTTTTTCTCTAAACTGAATTGACTGTCATATTGAATGGTAAGCAATGTTAAAATTTGTTGGTGCACGCTGACGATCTATTCTGCATAACGCATTAATTTTTTAAATACTGCAGATATTTTTCAAGGACTTAAATGATGATGAATCATGGGAATTTTCTACTGCAGCAGACCCACAAGGTGTTACTTTCAGTCCAAAATGTGGAAATTATAATTACTATGTCCAGTATGTCTAGACTTTGTGGACTTTTTGATAAACACAATAATGATACAATATTTTCTGCCTAATTCTTTTAATATTAGGGTTTGAGGTCCATAAAGCTTTATATAGACAGATAAAATGTATTATATTATATAACTTTTTGTATCAATTGAAATTTCTTAAATATTCTTAAGTAAATAAAGTGTACAGATTATTGGCAGTTACCTACTTCTTTTAGCACTAAAATCTGGCGTGAACTGATGGAAATAGCGATGGAGATTAAAAATCCTAAGGCTTAAGAGTTAAAAAAAAGGTTTTGCAGTCTTGGTAATAGTAAACACACTTGAAGGAAAGCCTGTATGACGCGGAACTTTAAAAATAGGTGTTTTTGTTAAATAAATATTTAAAATAACATAAATCTCTAGTCTGCTTGTTTTTTTTATTGTCACAAAGGGGGACATTCAGAAACTCCACGAGAAACTATTAATGCATCTCTACTGAAAAATAAGCACAGTAATGCCATCATAGTCAAACAAAGAAAGATCCCTTTTACAATAAACTTAACTTTATTGACAGTAAAAAGATTTGAGAATATCGAGGGGCACGCATCTGTTACTGCAAGAACATTTTGGAAAGCAACATGACTTTTTGAAATACAGTAATGAGGCAGTTGTACATCTTTAACTTTTGAGGTAAAAGTGTTTTGTCATGTTACATCATTCACAAAATATCGTATAACATTGAAAAGTCCACACGAGGAGACAAAAAACCCATGCCTCATTTTCACTTCTTGAAATTACTTCACATTTCAAAAATAATTCACAATTCAGGGAAAAGCAGAAAATGACAAGCACACATGCTATATTCCATTCACACACACTTCTCTACTTATCAAACCAAGTGCATTTTTAGATTTACTTTTTTTCTCAAACTGTTTCAAGTATATTTTTTGCCTGCGATTAAAGAAAATTAAGTTAAACTATGAAGCGGCAAACCCACAATAACATGTAAGAAGAATACTGAGTTTGGTCTCATTCATGTTCCCAAGATTAACATGAGCAAATAACTCACCGTACTGTAGCAATAAGGTTTTTGGGTGCTGTAAAGAAGCAGGAGGTAACATTTCATGGACTCGAGGAATATGCTGGATAAGATTTGGAATATAGCTGATTAAATACACCAAGGCTGAAACAAACAACACTAAATAGATAATCACAAGTTATAACTGAACTGATTCAAACTGATTTGTTAATTAATTTTTAAATAATTCATTTGTTAGTTCACTTACATTATGCAAACTGTTTAAAAGCTCAGCCTCAGCCGCTGAGTGCAAAACCACAAAAGAATTGCAGCAAACTTGAGTGTAGACTGCTGAACCAGTGCAATGCTGTGGGATTCTGTAGAAGGCCGGCTCCGTTAAAAGTACACTGGTGTTGCAAATTTTATGATTTATCATTGTGAGCATTTTGCAATTAATCAGTGCAGTTGAACGATCACAGAAAAAAAACTTGTTAAGCCATCAAGTGCTTCGGCAAGGATGTTCGTAAGCAGGGAACCTAAAAGTGCAATGCCGTATAGGTATAGCACCCTGGGCCATCTCAGTCAGACTCTTACTGTACACTACATGGCTCGTGGTCTGATCTGCACCAGTATTCTAAGGCTCACTTTAAAATCCAAAGCACATTTTAAAATCAGAACGCCTGTTTCACCCTCAGGTGAATGGTTTCAAGTTCACGTCCATCATGATTTTGCTTTGTCCTGATAGTCTCACTGTGCAGCTGCAAATATTTCTCTCTTCTGAGGTGACTTCACACACTGTTGAACCAGGCTGTAAACAATGTATTCCTGCAGCAGTGTGCTACTGCAGGAGTTAAGGCAAACCATTTCTGTGCTTTGTCTGTGACAAAAGCTCCTCCCAAACCCAGAGGCACAAAGCTCTCAGTGCATATTAAGCTTACCTGACACACTACACAAAATACCCTCTTCGACTACAAAAACAAAGCTCTTAGTATATACTAAGCATACCAAATATAATTCTTAAAATGTACTGCCTGTGCACATGACCTCTTAAAAGTGCTAACTAAATCACTTAGCAAAAGATGGCTAGTCAAGATTTTTGAGCACCAGTTCCCCTTCATTTTTTTTTTTTTTTAAGTCAAGAAGAAATCCCCAAAGAAGGCACTTTTGAGGCAAAACCAGTAGTTTTGCAAGATGATTTGATATGGGAGTGCAATCAATCATAGAACGTAATTTGCCTCCATTTAACTTCAAATGTTGCAGTGAATTTTTTTTCACACGTGTCTGCTTTAGTTTAGTAAATATTCTAACAATAAAAACACAAATCCTTTTACTTAAACTTGGGATTTAAAGCAACTGATCTGGTGCAGAACAAACATGAGCCCACGACTTTTGAGAGTAGCAGCCACCTCTCCTCATACGGCCGCTATCCACTCTCCTCACCCCACCTGATGCTCTCCACGGCTGATGTGAGATGAGAACTCGTAGCGGTCCTGGCTGCGGTGGCCACAGATGTTGCACTCAAATGGTTGGTGGAAGCCATGACAACCCATGTGGATGGTGAACATGACATAGTCCAGGAAGAGTATGCGACAGTGCCGACAGTAGAAGGAGCGCACAGGCCGGCCATCCCTGTCTAACACCTGCAGAGTCTCCCTGGAGGAGAGGAGTGAACCAGGGCTCCTCTTTACTATGGCAGGAGGTACTGGACACGCTCTCTCCCACTCCTGGTCCAAGTCTTTGGCCTGGCTGGGACTGGAAGGGGGATGGCTGCGGGGCAGTGCAAGGGTTTGGTAGTGGAGGTGGTGGTTGTTGGAGGTACTTGTCGGGGCTGCAGCCCTTGTGCTCTGCTCTTCTGCTGTGCTCTCTGTGTCTGTGGAGTCGGGGCAGCCATTGGGTGAGGCGGTGTGGCTATGAGCTGAGGGTTGGTCATCACGGACATCACCTGCCTCCCGCCCAGCTAGGCCATGAAGCATCGCCGTTGGCCCACCTCCGCCATGGGCTCGGGGGCCTTGAGGAGTCACGTTGCTGTTGATGTAGCCCGTAACTGTGCGTAGGTCCGACAGGTAGACAGAATGGAACTGAGACAGCGCAGGCTGCTCATGGTTCTCCCCGTTACCCCTGCTGCTTTGGAGATGCGAACCAGCCAACCCAGCAGAGTCCCCAGCAGGTTGAGAGCTCATGAGGTCCCCCTCCTTCTCGGAGCCAGAGGACAATTCATAAGGTGCTTCAGGTAGGTCAAGGTGCATGTGCTTTTCAGCTACAAAAGGACAAAAAAATTAAGACAGATGTACTCCTGGGTTGACTTCCTCTTCTCCATATGGCAGATTTTCAAAAAGCAACATGGACAAAATATCTTCAAAATGGTCACAGCAACAGCAATTTCTCTGCTGCCAAACAAGGTTTTTTATGATTTCTGAACTTCATCAGCCCCATATCCAGCTAAAGATCATAATTATTGTATCACAAATTTGTGTATGTGTAACAAGTTAAAATTACATTTCTGCACTTGAATAAAACATGAATTACACAGCTATTGAAACAAACTCACCCATAAACTTCTGTGGTGTTGACCTCTTGCGTTTGGTGATGCTAATAGCCACTCTATCCACAAACAGAGATTTTTCATTGGATGGTTGGGATGCAGGTTTAGCGACTGTCTCCATGTTAACTGACTCTTCACCTGCAAACAGAAAGCCCCATGTCATCAGCGTACAAACTAACTCATTAGGCGCATAAATATGCCAGACTTGCTTTATTCCATCTATTAGCATTTGTCATGCCATGTGTGACATGTTACCCTGTGCTGTCTGTGCGTTGACTGCTGTTTGGGGATCCAGACTCTTCAGATAAGAGTGGCAACGCTCGAGATGTTCCTCCAGTGTGCTCTGTTGTTTGTAGCTTCGACCACAGTAGCTGCACTTAAAAGGTTTTCCCACCGTTGGAGAAGGAACTTCAATTCAGAGATAAAATATATTCAGTTGATTTCTTCCAAGGTTAACAAAACAGACAAAATTTCATTTTAGACAATGGATACTGTGGATCAAATGAACAAGAAATCACGTTTAAAGTGCAGCAGAGGTGTTGTGTATTCTATATATATGTCTGTGGGATTAAATTTTTATAAAAAAATAAAAAAAATAAATAAAAAAACAACTTATTATTAGCTTGATGTCTTAGAGTGGATTCCCCCATTGTCTGGGAATTCCTGAAGTTGTTCTATGCTGCTTGCCAATGACAAAGAAATACGCCTAACCCTTAACCGCAAGGCATCATCTTAGTAAACCGTCGGAAACACTGACGTCATTTCGCTGAAATCCAGTTTGTATGAATCTTTTCTTCGAAAAAATGAACCTCTGAGTCCACGGAGATCCACCAAGACCTACTGTGCAAAGGCATTATGTGAACACCACCTGGTTGAATGCGTGCTCAAAAATTGAAAGCACCACAATGATTTCCTGTTTTCAACAAGTTTTAAATGTCATTTTGTCATGTGTTTTACAGTTCTTTCTGGTTAAAAAAAAAAAAAACTGTTTCCTTTTCACAGAAGGGGGACCATTCTAATGAATATCCACTTCTAACCCTTACCGTAGATTCATGCCTTATACGTCAGCACAATGAGGAATAATATTATTATGGGACAATTGCATCCACCAGGTTCAGAAACTGAATAGGACTGTGTGTGAAAAATATATATTTATTGTGTATGTTTGATGTTTTAGGTACTGTTGTAATGTACACAGAAATCCCTGATTTACCTGCATGTGTACGTAGATGTCCGGCCAAGGCATCTCTCCGGCGACAAGCGTAGTTGCAAATGGGACATTTAAAAGGCTTCTCTCCTGAGTGCAACTTGATGTGGCGCAACAAGTTCCCCTTCTGAGTGAAGGAAGCTCCACACTGGTTACACTGGAAAGGCCTCTCACCTAAGAACACGAGGATGGACAGAGAATTACAGGTGAAAATCCTGAAGCATAGCCTGCATTTTGTTACATTTAGAATAATAACACATTTGTATGTGTCCTCTGTTGTCATGAGCACTGCCTTGCTAGCTTGCTCTCACCTGTGTGGCTACGCTTGTGCACCATCAGCACGTTGGGTCCAATGCAGATCATCCCGCACACCTCACACTGGAGTTTCCCATTGGGCAGCCGGATAGGTCCTGGTGAAGCGGCATTTGGACTGGCCATGTCATTGTAAACGCTCGCTTTATCTCTTCCAACGCTAGTGTACTCAGTGCTGCCTTCTTCCATGGGGTCCCCTCGTTCATCCTTTCTGTTATCGTCCCTCACAGCTTCTCTGTTCTCAGGCTGTGGAGCACCTGGTGACTCATCATCACTGCACAGCTCAACCTTAATGGAGTTTGCTGTGTAGAGAGAGAATGTGGGAAAAACACATTTACTTTTCTACTTAAATTTAATGAAGAATTCTATATGTACAGGCCCATGTGGGCACAATAAAACACAGGATCAACAACTGACCACTCAGGGAGCGGTGCGGAGAGGACTGCTGACTGTTTGGAGATTTTGCTGAAGGACCCTGCAACCCGCCATAAAAATCCTGTTCTGTTGACGACTCTCCTCCATTACCTGGAACACAAATATGCTCACGTTATTAAAGCAAACATTAAAGTCTGGAGACTGTACACACAAATTTATAGCATTTTTTCTTTAATTCATGAAATACCTTGTGCATATGAGCGCCCATTGCAGTCATCAGCATTCATTCTCTCACCAGATGCCTACAGAAATACAATTTACAAAACAGAATGTCAATTTTATTTTTCTTGTTTACATTGCCTTTGATACTAACCATATAAAATATACTTACCGGCTGTTTGTTGGTACAAGATTAAGGTTAGCAAACAGATAGTCCTAAGTGTCTAACAATAAGTACACTGTAGTAAACTGATCCAGTAAACTTGTCTTCTGCCCTGCTATTTCTGTATCATGTAGATACTACTGCTCTGTGGCCAGCAAATGAAGAAGAGGGGATCCACATTTATAGAAAGCTAATGGAGTGTGGAGGAGGAGCCAAAACTACCGTGGGTAGACAACCCTTGCTTGGAAGGTTTGAGTAATCTAAACTAAATACAATATTAAGATAAGATCAGAGTCAGCTGATCCTAAGAGGGGGATGTATCATTGGGTGAGGATGTAGAGATTAAACAGGAAAAAAAAATACCAACGAGCGGAAAACAAGTCATCTCTATACTATATAACACTTTATAAGAAAAAACCTGATGAAATCCAAGTTAGAAAGCTGCATATAGTACTTTATACAACCGGGTGGGTCTCAAACTTTTTCTGTCATGCCTTCTTTTTGAAGCTTAAAAAATGTAATACCCCCGACTCACATTTTTTAGCAATCAGTAAGAATAGTTAAGGAAGCAAACAATTAAAAATCAGCATGATGAGATCAGCAAAGTCTAGTCTATTTTCCTCTAAATAAGTTATATTTATTCATCAATGTCCCATTCCATGTAGCTTTCACGTGGTCATCCATGTCCTACCTGCAGTGGCTCTTTGCCCCACCAGGGGGGCCGGCCTCCCTGTCTTAGAACCACTGCCACAACATATCCACTGCATATCTAATCGTTCAGTAATGTCTACATTTATTATTTAAGACATATACTCCTATGTATGCTGTGTTTAGTTGAGATTACCTGCACAGTTTCTCCCTTTTTTTTGCTATACTGCTTTATTCTTATATGCTCCTGTAATTTTTCCACCTCCCTTGTATCTCTCCACTTGGCCAATAAATAATATGGCAACTGTTCTGCAGGTTATACATACAGTTATTCCAGCGCAGACAATTAAGTAAGGCATGTAGACTACACCAGTTTCCAACACTAGCGATGCTGAGTAACAACATTTCCAGACATGCGGTGTGCTGATTTTTATGTGACCGGAGTTAAGGTGATGTCTGTTGAATCTCACGCTGGTAGACACAGAGAGAGAAAAACATCTAGATGTGCAACGCTGCACCTTTTGCTCAAATGGATGACAACAATCGAGAGAGCAGACTGTAGAGAGAGCGAGGGGAGGCGGAGACAACACATCGCAGGGAAAATTAATATCCTGGCATTGGCCGCGCATGGGGAGCAACAGGCGCTGATGCAGCCGGGAGACGCGCCAGTCACACCAGGGCACGGCGATTAAAAAAAGGGACGCGCACCACCGCAGACACTTACCCGTCTATTCTATCTGCCGTGCAATGAAACACACACATTTTCC
>JAQNCA010000002.1:13277491-13304726 GCA_029783725.1 Acanthurus tractus | reverse complement strand
GCCCTAAAAACCCGGGCACGGCGTTAAAAAAAAAAAAAAAAAAAAAAAAAAAAAAAGAATAAGAGAAAAAGAAAAGGGACGCGCACCAGCGCAGACCCTTGCCTGTCAACCCTATTTACCTGCGCAGTGAAACACATTTTCAAATAACTATCATGCGTCTCCTCATTTCCGTGACTACTTGTTTAGCTGCTCGGTGGATTTTGGTCCGTTACGGCACCAATCGGCTCGAGACAGTGGCGAGACATAACGGCAATTTGTTGCAGGAGTTGCCACCGGTCAAATTGTCCGCATAAACGCGGCTGTCATCAAACATCGAGCACGTCAAACTGGCCTGAGCTATACAATGTTTCTCATGAGCCGTTGCTATGGCACCCGACCACACGACAAATGGCATTCACCCCACCAAGTACTCAAAAACATGCCGTTCTTCCAAAATTGAAGCCGATGGATGGTCATACCGAGAGCCGCGATGGAGTCCGCAAGCCTCTTCCTTACCTGGCGACCGATCGATGTTTCCCTTTTTAATTGTCTGGATAGCTGTTTGTTTTCCCAGGCGACGACAGCATCTCCGGGATTTTTTTTTACCTGGGAATCCCAAACAACTTCCGGGCCCATGCTGGGATGCAGACAAAATAATTGTACAACAGAGCTCTTGATTCAGTGATTGTCGAATGCATCGATGCATGTCGGCTCCGGATACAGGTGGCAAAAATGTGTTGACATTAACGCCATCAGGGGAGCTCATAGGCTCAAAGGGAGAACTTACATCCCTGAATCACACAAAATATCTCTTTTGGAAAATGCTGCCTACACACTGACCTTCCTGATGAATTAAGTAAAATTACTTTGAGAAAATTCCGTCACTCTTAATGATCAAGGCCTCTTCCGGAAATGCAAGAAAGAATGGAGTAGGCGGGATATTTTTCAATTTCTGTTTCTCTTTGACGTCCAAATATATACATTTTATTTCTTAATTATTACATAATTTAAATATTTATTTTAGCATCAATGCTGTGAAATGAAAGAGCAGATTATTGGCAACAGTAGTTTGGCGTTTGTCAGCAAGCAAAAAGCCATAAAAAACACAAGTTAATTTGTTGTGATAAAACACTTTATGGTTATATTACATCTGTAGCACCACAAGATGGCAGCACACTGCTGCTGAAGACCAACTCTGACATGTAACCAACCAGATAGCTCTGTGATAGTGTCAACAGAGTGCATATCTCTATACATGCTCTTTTTTATGTACCATTAATAGAAATAAATGACTGAGAAACGGTGCAAACAAGAGTCCCTTGAAACTACTCAGGCAAGTCAGCGAGGAAGAAGGGCAACTATTTGAATCGATGAGGTTTATGCCGCCGTAGAAGGACTTCATAAGCTTCATGAATCTTCATGAACATGGCCTCAGCATCCTTGCTGGGGTTATGGTCTGGATGCCATGTCTTGACCAGCTCCCTATAGCTGTGAGTTATCTCTTCAAGAGTTGCCTCAGTTTCCAATGACAATATCTGCAACACATATCCATTCACACAGTAAGGAAATTATGACTTTGCCAGAGGAATAACTTTACTGACTACAAATTTAGACGTACACGTTATATTTTATGCACCTCAAACCATAACTATTTTAACTCATCACTTATGAGATTGTTCACCTGCAGTGCCTGTTTTTCTCTCTCAGTGTACTCTTTGAGCAGTATTTCCAGGACCTTCTTCCAAGCCTCCTCATAGTATCCTCCTCCAGTAAAAAAACACAAGATTCGATATGGCATTAAAAGAAAATACTCCAACACACTTCGGAGCCAGGGCAGAAACCAGAACATATCCAAAAATGCTGCAAAACAGTCAGAGAGGTAATACAGAGTGGCTGTAGTGTTATGGAAAATACAGTAACCCAGTGGAGCAGAGAAAGCCAGCCAGGCTAGCCCGAGCCTATAAAGCCGTGGTACTGTAAACAAACAAAAAAAAAGAGAAAAACAAATGCGATGTTAGTAGGCCTTTACATTTTCAGAGAGACAATATTTCATCAATTATAACACTGAGATCATCTAACCTAGTTCCTGTTTGTTGTCAGGTGTTCGTGGAGGTTTGAACCTGCGGTGCTGTGCAGCTGTAACACTGGCAGCAATACTTATAGGGAGCGGAGATAAGGAGCTGCCATAGAAAATTGGGGAAGTTATGAGACAAGCAGTGAAAGTTTTTTGGAGATCTGAGGTTTGCTGACCAACACTGGACACCAAATGTACCCCTGCACCCACACATAGAGGAAGAACGATCAAGTAGAAGAAACTGAGGGTGTTCAGTCCTATCAGAGCCACCGTGCCAAAGTAGATCCCAACACACACCTGTCCAGCAAATCTGACAGGACCTACAGGCGGAGGAACCATGGTGGAAGGTCTTCTTCTCTCTTTCTCAGCATCTTGATTGGCCTCACTAACATAAGCAGGGATACGTATGACCTCTCTGACCCAACCAAACCCAAATCCTCCTAGAGTTAGCATCCATAGCAGGGCATGGCTGTCTCTTCCTAGATACAAATGGTGAAGGCCCAGAGGCCCACCTACAACCCACAGGGTGTAGGCCACCAGTACACTTTTTACCATCTTTTGGCCTCAGTGGATCAGTTCTTATACTGGTGAAGGTTTTTCATCCTGGTTAAGTATCTGCAATGAGGAATGGAGAAATAAGTCATATCATCAGGTCAAAACAGTGAGAATTTCTCTTGTTTTTGACAAAAGTACCCTTAATAATCTTTAAGATTTTGAGGTGAACTAATCAAGCTGTCAGTGTGTTTGTTCAAATTCCGTTTCCTGTATCTATTGTTTATTCTCAGTATTATTAAGATTTTTTTATTTCAAAGAATGAAAAGTAAATATATCTTTACATATTTGTTATAATATCCTGATGTCAATTTTACTTATTTTACATAATGCTTTGAATCAGAGCTTTCATCACATATTTTAATGGCTTTTACCAGTTTTACCTGTTTCATTTCAATATTCACAGATGTTTCATTTCAAGTTTATTATACGTTGTCTGAGTCGGTGCTCCGTGCTGCTGGTATCCTGGCCGGTACACTCCAACGGATTTTACAGTTCCCTGGTTAATAATATATAAAGTATTATACAATAGGGATTAATCTAAGCCGTCGTCATTTGAAGTCATTACGTGATACAAAATAGTAAGCTGTGACTGTCAGTGTTTTTGAGCTGGGCCTTCATGTGTTTTTGAGAGACAACATGTCGTAGAAAAAGCCAGACATAAAGATGGTACACAAGTTTATATTTTTCAATATAAACTAACCCACACTCAGCCCGGGCTAGAGTATATCAGTGACGGTTCGTTCTTTTTAATAAAAAAATAGGGTACAATTATGACACAATGTTTTCTTTCTCATAAAAAAATGTTTTTTACTTACTGAGACCACGATTTCAGTCCTTTCCGTAGCTGAAGTTGGTGCATTAAGTTGCAACAGTTGGACTTTGGATCATGTCATGAAATTACGCTGCGTACTCAACACGCGATGTGCAACAACATTCAGCACATTTGATCATCCGCACAGATAAAAGCACCGTCTGTAAGGGACATCTGTGGGTGCTAACACGAGTCCCTTAGTTTGTTCTGTGAACTGCTCAAAGAAGTGTGCATTACGAACACAGAGCTATAACCTACACAAGTTTAATATAATTGAAGTCTTATTATTTTTTCCCATGTGACAGAAATGACAAAATAAAAGCCATCGAAACACTTTCCACGAAAACGATGGCCGGGGGGGGGGTTACCAAAGACAAAATCTAATTTAGGTTATTTCTTTGCAAATAAAATGTTTGCTCTCAAAATTTTATTTTTCCGAGGAAAATGTACATGTATAAAACGTGGAAAGTAGCCTGTGCATAATGCAGACATGGTGGCCAGTGTCAGTTTTATGAGATCATGTTTATTGAAGCATTGCATACAGCATTTAATCTATTTATGGAGCTAAATGGAGCGTAACAGTAAAAAGAGTTAATCCAATAAAGAAGTATTGTTTTTATTTTATATAGTGTTTTATAAGCCCATATAAATCCCTCAGATTCAGAAAACTTGGTTACAAGTTGTGTTAAACGATAGGGCAGGAAAGATGTAAAAAAATTAAAATTTGAAAAGTACCTGGTAACTATCTATCAGACAAATTAAATAGAGTAAAAAAGCACAAATATCCTCTCTGAATTTGCACTGAAGCACCGGACTTGAGCGACTATGGTATCATAACATCAATGACACTGGGCGAAGTGAAATAATCAACCTGTTTACATTCTGCACATTAATTCAGGCACATTTGAATGTCTTAATTGGTCTCCCTGGTATGATTGGCATGATCACACACCTCTGATCATGAATAACGTACGTGTGATGAGGACGCTGCGGTTAATTACAGTGACGATTAAGACTTACCTGAGAAACGCCGCTGGCTCTTTGCCCTCTGCGTGGCCCCGCCCCCTATCGACCCCTCCTGAAATGTTTTTTCATCCCAGCGGAGTGTAGCCGAAAGCTAACTCAGCCGTTTCGATGCGGCCGGGCTAGCCAGCCACACATCCACTGCGCTCACGAGAAGATGCCCTGCGTTTTAAACTTTTGACGTCCTCTCTCTCTCTTTTTTTTCCTCAAGTGCTTTTAAGCCAAAGGATACTGTTATGGTTTCGGAGAATGGAAACGGACGACGTGTCGGTTAGAGAGCAACTCTTCCACAACCGTGTCCGGGAGACCATCGTAAGTAACGTGAACCCAGAGCTCGTGGAACTGTCGGTTAATATGCATATGAGGGACGCTTTTAACTGTACAATTAGCGAGCTGGTCACCACCGGAGAGCCACGTCGTTAAGCACTGAACCTTTTCTCCAGCGTGAAGTTGTGTTAGTCATACCCCTGAATTTGAGTTGTCAGCGTCTCATACTTCAACACTGAACAGAAGTAACTTACAAAAAGTTTAACGTGACTTTTTTGGATTATATTAGTGTTTTAACTTAGTTTGTTTTGGTAGCTTTAACGTTACCTCTACGTACGCAGACGTGAGTATTGCATGATGCATCTGTTAATTCTTGCTAGTTTTGTTGCATGGAAACATCAAGGAGCTCACACAGCATCCAGGGCTTTTTCGTTTGTAGCGAGCTGGGCCTCGTCTCAGATCTTCCTGTATGTGTTTTTTTATGTTTTTGATTACGCTGCACATTCTTGTTGTCATTATGCCGTTAGCGGTGCATTTTCTTGCGTCTCACTCTCAGTGACTGACCGTTTTGTGCAACACCCAATGCCCATTGAACTTTAGACTTGCCATAGAGATCAGTGTGGTTACAGCAAGGCAAGTTTATACTGACCTTTAGCCTTTAAAATGCAAATCACATCTCATAGGTAGTGGGTTTCTTTGGGGTTTTAGATATTGCCGATAGCTTGTGTTATTAGGGGAAAAGTCAAACATCCTCTTTTTCTCTGTTACATATTCAGGAACTATGGTTGACTTGTCAATTTGCAGGTGGCAAAAGACGGAGTGTGCATTTATGGTTCTATTTTACTCCTATAGTATGATATGTAATCCCCCTTACTGTGACTGATTCATTGCTGCAGTATAGGAGAAAGCGTGGGCAGAATGTATTTGAAGCTGGAAAAGCAAACGATCCTCTCACAGCAGGCATTTACAAGACATATCAGAAAAAACATAGAAATTACTCATTGAATTATGAATGACCTATATTTAGGTCTCCCAATGTCTGGACTATGACAAACAATGGATACTTATGGGACTGAGACATCATTAGTGTTTTTAGTTACACCTGTTGTCGTCCTTCTGTAAAAAGGTCAAAATGTCTCCTTTTAAAAAGAAAAAAGAACAAAAACTTGCAGATGTATCTTCAACTCAGAATTAACAGGATGAGCAAAGTACCAGTTTAATGTCATTGTTCTGTCATTGTCTCTTTCATCTGAAGACCTAATGCTATTAGCTGACACCCCTTTCTTAAGCTACAGACTAGCTTCAAGTCTCCAGCTTACTATCTCCTCTCAGTGCACTCTCTCACAGGGCAAGCTGGTCAGCTGCCCCTGCGTCTCTGCTTATCAACGGCATAAGGCCAAGCCTATGATTGATCAGCACATTTTGAATAGAAGAATATGTGAAAGCAGTGCAAAGTCAGCACACTTAAAGATTAACTTATTTGTGAATGGGACACTAAAAATAAGTAAACTTGTAAATTATTAGTATACAGAGAGTAAAATTAGACAGTCATATAAAGGCGCCTAGAGACAAAAAAAAAGGATTTGTTTTAAAATGTTTCTCTTCCTCATTTTCCTGCTTCTCATCGAATCAAGCATCTTCTGAATGAAGATATTAGTGATTACTGCTGAAACCTATTGGATGCAAACAGTTTCTCATTGGTCTGGGGTATTTTCTTTTTAACAAAGGGGAGATTTCCTTTTATGTTTAAGCATCCAAAAGACTCATGGAGCTAAAAGTATTTTCTTCCAGGAAAATGGGTATACATTGCATAGGTCAGGCCCTGCAGCCAGAGGAGCGCCCACAGTAACCTCTCAGTGCAGATTACATAATAATAATATTTGGCTCAAGATTTTTTTGGTGCACTGACAAATGATAAAATTCTGTGTTTGAGTGGCATAAAAGGGCTGTATTTATGTATAGTGTACACTTCATGTGGCTTTTAGGCAGGAGCATCACAGTACCAACTGATGTCGATGCCATACTACTGCAAGTTTGTAATATTTTTTCAAAATGTGAAAAGATGATATTCATTATGTTTTTTTTGTAAGACATGACAACTACAAAGAAAATGCAGCTCAGAATTAATTTGTGAGTTACGTTTGGTGTTTTCTCTAAAAAAATTTATGCATAAGCAAAATAAGCAGTTAATTGGTAGGAGCATTTGATTGCAGCCAAATTTCTGTCTCTATTCAAACTGATGCAACATTGTTAATCATCACAGATGAGAGCATTTGGCAAGTGTAGCAACTGGAGATTAAAGAAATTGTCTGCATGAGATAGTATAAACATTTGAGCCAGGAGTACACACCCTAGCCCAAAGCTTGAGCTCAGGGAGATCAAGAGGGATCAACAATGTGAATTATAAAAGTTGACATTTTTCTTGAAAAAAGGGACAACCAGCATCAGTTTGCACTGAAATATCAAGTTATCCAGAGAAATGTTGTTTGACACCCTGTTTTCTGTAAAAAGACACAATTAAGGTTGACTAGAAAATTCAGTAGTCTATTACAAATGAGTGTTTCTTCTAGTCCTTTTAGACCGAATCAGGCATTTCAGCAATCACTGCGGGTTTGTGTGATAGCGTGGGAGCCCATTTGTAAATGCAAATTCAAATTAAATGCAACTGCTGATTTAATCTTATTGGGGCCTAAGGAGTTGTTTTCTGTGAGGGTTTTGAGAGAGGGTTGAGACATTAATGCAGTGTAATTTTGTTTGAGTGCTGGATCTGCTTCTGACTTTGTTACAGTTTCTTTTAGGGAGATAATGTATAATAGTTTTTTTGTTGGAGGAAAAGAATATGAACACACTGTCTCTACTTTAATTCATTTTTCTGTTCTCAAAGGTACAAACTCCTAACTAGATTTTCAGCAGTGTATCTGAAATCTTATTTCACTTCGTTATCAAATCTTGCATTACATTCTACACACACATTCAAAATGTTTATAACTCATGACATAGCATACTGTAGCTGCCCACCCTCTGCTGAATTAAGATGGATTTACCCGTTCAACATTTTAAGTTATTCCTGGCTCTTGATTAAATCTTGAACACGTCTTGCCTAATCTATCCTCTTAATTATAAAACAAAGGTTGGCATGCTTTGCCGGAACATGTTAGGGTGGACAAGAGGCTATAGGAAGCCCTGAAAAAACACACTGTGAGGGAGTCCACTTGACATTTTGATAGGATGTGCTATGCCACAGCCAACCTCTAGCTCCTCTAAATTATTATAGTAACTACAAGCTTCAGCAAGATTTAAAAACAGTTAGTGTCATGTTTTTTCACTTTAACTAGTGCACAGATCTTTATGTGGGTTACTCTGTGAATTTAATATGCTGTAAATGAACTGTGAGCCCCGGGACTTTGTGTTCAACACAAAGATGTCCCTCAATGCCGAACTCTTTCTCCATGACCTGTTATGTGCTGCCAGTGCTCACATTGCCAAATAGCACATGTTCTTGACGTACGTGGACTAAAAGTTGTTGTTCTGGTCCTCCACCTATGTTGCACCGAATGCCCGTTCTGTGTTTCCTGGTTTCCTTTTGTTGGATTAACCATAGCAAGCTCCTTGCCATCATTAAACAGTTTTTCAGACTGAGCTGATTAGTTATGTACAGTCCATTGTTTTTTGTGTGATGCTGCTAGTATCCATAAGCATTTCCCCTAAACAGTAAAACTCTGTGTATATCTTTACGAATCAACTTTTATATTCGGGTGAATTTAACATTTTCTAGTAAGAATAGTTAAGCACGATGTCATCCTGTTAAATTGGTCTTAGTACAGCATAACTACCAGATATGTTTGACATCAACTTATTTACTTGTCACTTAAGAAAACTTTGGTGCTTAGCAACACCCACTGTTCAACAGTGCCGAAGATGCCCTGAAGCAGAATCACTAGGTTTCTTATATTAGCAGTTAAACTTGTTTTATGGTGCTTAACAGCAATTGGCAGCTATAACCCAAAGCTTGCCTGTTTTTGACTTTGTTGTTATTAACTCAGTTGTTTCCATTCTGAAATGTATCAATATCTTGCACTTCTTTGACCTCTGCAGGAGGATGGGTGTATGACCACCCCCTTAATTTGTTTTTGTGCCATATGTCCCAGTGCCCCATTTTAAAACACCCTTTGTTATGAGTTTAGAATAATAGAATCACTCATGTTAAAGCACTCTGTCATTGTATATAGTTTTGTTGTGGCCCTACTCTACTTTACTTTGCAGAGGTCTTTTTAATATTTCACAGTGCATGTATTGGGTTTTGCTATTCTTGTACAAGTTTCTTAAAAGAAATGTTAAAAAAGAGTACATTTCTAGGCTCTTTGTTTGCAGTCAACTGCTGGATGTATTTCTGTTTTATTTACTATGACTTCAACTGCTCAGCTTTAAATATCAGGAAGATGTATCTTAATAAGCCAAGCCCTTTTTAGCCTGAAAAATTTTCATGCCATTTTGAACTTTTGCGAAATAAGGTTGTTGTTTTTTTTCCTTCTCCTCGTACAAATTTTGAGCAATGGTTATCACATTGGTTACATAGCAAACATGGACCAATCTAGAAGAAGCTTTTTTTTTAATTTTTGATATTGATGATTGGTTTATAAGCATAAACTCATGTTTTCATCTGTGTTGAAGTCAAAACTTCCAAAAATCCTTTTTTTATTTTAACACAGGTCCTAGAAAGCTTAAATTGTTTGGACAAATGGTGAGTTCGCACTCTGCAATGATGTTCAATTTCTTGCTGTGATTTGTGCTGCGTGCACCACATTTTCTTTTTCAATGTTACTCCTGTTTGGCCCTTGTCACATTTTTTAAAATTATGAGAAAGGGCATGACAAAACATGTCATTAGTGACTCACAGTCTCAGTCATCTCACCAATAATACAAAGGCTCTGGTTCTAATCCCAGGGCGATCAAGTCATCACCTACTGCTCAAGCTCTTTAAGCTCCCTTCTAAAACTGTGCAAATTTGCTAGTTTAGCTGCTGGTGGCCACGTTAATGCTCACGTTTGCACCTAGATAAACTGATGCAGTTCGGTTCTTTTCAGAGAGCTTCTCTCTTGCCGGTGTCAATATTGCTATGGTTGCCTCAGAGACAAACTTCATGTTGCACATCTACCTTCCAAAGTTCCTGGGTTCCTTCTGAGCTTCTGTGAATACATGTCTGTGAAGACATAAGCTCTGTGTGGAGATGAGATGTGTTTAAACATAAGTTCACTTTACTCCATTCTAAGTGAAGGAGGTTGTGAAAATTAAATCTCAGGAATTTTTTTGCAGGTAATTTTGCCTTTGAATCAGGCTTGCATCATCTAAGAGCCAAGAAGACACGCAGAAGTCTAGTTTTCTTTCAGTTTAATTGATTCTCAATATGCTGAGAGGGTTTTGTCAAATTTTTGCACAGTGATGCCAAAAAATTACTGCCCACCCTTTTTTAAGTGTAACTTACACGCTCCACCTACACAACCAACATACTAACTTAGCAAAAAGGCTGACAAACTGTTTTATAGTGTGAAATTAACGCTACAGCCTCTCAGGTTAGCAAGCATGGCTACAGACTTAGCTTTGTGTATTGTTTTGTTCATAATGGTGAAGAATAAGGTGATTGTCCTACACAATAGCCTCTCTGCAAAACAGACGAGCTGTCAAATTTAAAACACTCACATGTAAGTTAAAAATGCCACCTTGCCCTGGAACTTTTCTATTCATAGCACACAATATTCTGTGCCAGTGAGGAATGCATGCACACCCAATCACTCACAGGTTTTCATAGTTTTCTTATTTGAAAAATAACTTTAGGATTTTACAGATATATTTTTTCAGATGTGTCTGTCAATTTCTTTTCTGTGGGGCCACTTCCACACTTGAGACATACTGCATTTGAGTATACATTTTTATGTTAGTCTAAGCAATGAGTTATTGTGAGCTTTGCCAGACAGCAGATTGAGTGAAAACAAGTGTAACCTACATTTGCTGGTAGATTTAGTATATTGTCAGACACTGATCTTTCCATGCAGACGGGGGGTCTATCTGTCTCGGGTATTAACTGATCTTTCTTTTACTCCGCATAATCCTTAGTAGTTTATCACTGTCACCCACTTTGCTTTTTGTTGGAATAGTGTTAATCTTCAGACTCCCATCTGTTTCATTTGGTTTTTGCAAAAGGGAGACTGGTTTTGGCTGTTTGTATTGATAGCAATACGTTGCCTGTTTTCTCACAGTTAATCTGTGCAGAAATTTAAGCAGAATGTTCCATGAGGAACAGTGTGTTGTTCATCAGTGGTGCTAGACATAACATGACTGTTTACAAGGTTGCACTTGCGATTATCCTCTCAAACAAGTAAAAAAAAAAAAAAAAGTAGAAAAAACAAATTAAATTAGATAAAAAAAAATACCACAATCTCCTACTTTAGTAATGTGCTTAAACTGTGCAAAGCAAAAATGTACTCAAAGTGATTTTCCGTCTCCTCTGCAGATCTGTGTACTCCTGTTTATATGCCTTTACATAGTGTCCTACCTCATACTTACCCACTTCAAGAAGGCTGCAGAGTTTGTTACAGGTGAGTTTGAAATCATTTGCTTTCTAAGTTTAATTAAGCACACCACACAAAGACTGCTCTGTGAGTCAGATCTTCCTCAAAGGTTTTTGGAGAAACGCCAGGAGAATTTGTGGTGTTGACAAACATTCTGATTATATCACTGTTTTGGACTTATTTTTTCCATGTCGGCCATAGATGTAGCTATAAGTAGGCTATACTTATAAAAACTATAACTGAAAAAAAAAAAAATTAAAGGCGTTTTTCCACCCATTCTATTGTCACTAATTAGTCTTTTTTTATAGTTGGCTACACTGCCTGTTTTACAAACTTGTTGTGTAAACATGATGTTCTAACTTTTCTATGCTCTTTTTTTTGTGTAAAACTCAGAGTTGCTTTCGTCTGCACAATTAAGTGTAGATTTTGTTTTTAGATTTGAATAAATCTATTCTCTTTGTTTGTTTACATATAACTATAGCCTGAGTTTACACACTACCAGGCTTGCAATTTCCAGCTAACATCTATGGATCTTGCCTGGAGCAGTCCAGAGGTGCAGAAAGCATGTTTCGTAACATGTAACCACCTCCTCAGGCAGTATTCATGTGGAGCCGGGTGGTGGAGGGGTAGTAAAGAATGTTGCTACAAGATAAACAGAGTTGAGCTTTTGAGTTGTAGCTTAAACTGACAGGAGGTCTTTTTTTTAACATACGTATACTGTTAAACCAAAAACATTAAACTTGCTTAATTGTATCCCCTCTGAATTACAAGTTTTTTATTTGTGACATTAGAAGTAATCAAAAGAAAAACATGTTTTGCAAACTGTTGGGAGTTGTTTTTGTGTTAACAACCTTTTGCATGAATAGAACATACCTACTTGGATCTATAATGTGTTCTCCATTATCAGGACTTAAAAAATGTTATAAGTTCTGCACTGCGACTGGGCCGGAAGTTACATAATAAATCCAATAACTCGCCACTATTGGAAGCAGATGTAGGGTGTCCAGCTTGCCAGACCTCTCTACTCTCTCCGCTGTGGTTGTGTTGAATTAAAACCAGAGAGAACGACAGATCTTTTTTCTTTATTTTTTAACCTTTTTTTGTGAGTGGTCTGCTATGATTTAGCCAACTGTTAAAAAAAATTGTCTGCATAGCAACCACATAACTGTTGAGCCCTGTAGCTAAATAATGATTGTGCAACACAAGTCAACAAGGTTGTTTTTGTGGAGAGAACTGGTTTTATTCCTCAGGCTCTTCCTCATTATCAAACAGGTGTGCCAACATTTGTATATGAAGACATTACAGTGTCATGTACAGTGGCGCACATAACTTGCATAACTTAGCAAATCATACATTATAATTTAAGAAGTCATGAATGTGTATGAGTCTTAACAGCTATCCTTTTGGTCCTGCAGGGTGTTTTGGGCATACAGTATCATTTACAGAGGGGTCCCTGTGGTATTCTTAAGATAACTCTCCTGCAGTTTCTACCTATATTTAAATCAGTTTTACTAGATTCTTGGTCTTGCTTGAACAGAATGTTCCCAGCATGCTTGCCTCAAACCCACTCCCCACTCCTCACTCCCTGAGGCCTGTTAGACTTTTGTTTTTTTTCAGCCACGTGTTGACTGCTTCACTTACTGCAGTCCCCTACATACCTGTATATACTGCACATAGTATATACGCAAACTGCCCCAGACAGCTTTTTCCTTCTTGTAACACAGACTTGCTGTCTATTAACATTTCACCCCTCTATCTGGTTGCACTCAGAGAACCTGTGAATAAAAGATAGAAATAAGTTGTCTCAGGTTGGTACAAAATAAATGTAAAACCAACTGGAATCTCAGTCGCTTTTTAATCATTAGTAATGCTACTTGTTCATCTGCTCTGTTTCAGATGATATTGAGGATGCCACCGTCAACAAAATTGCGTGAGTAAAAAACTCCACACATTAACTAACTCACTGCAATCTGTTCTCAGCCTGTCAGCGTGAACGGTTGAGCAGATTCCTTTCAGTCAACGTGACATGTGTTGTTGCCCAAGGCCAGTCGCCTGTAGATTTATTGCCTGTCTTGTGTGCACCTGTGTGGTTATGTATTTGTTGGTGGGGATGGGGTAACATCAGTGTCACTCTGCCCTTTGTCCCTACACGCTGGCACTGTATTACCTTATCCAGGCTTACCCGAGCCTTTAACCTCGGCTTTACTGTTCAGCTGAACTCTAATACATGACTTCACTGCTTTACGGCCTCTCTGTCTCCTCCTCTCAGGCTGTGGTTGTGTACATTCACACTGTCAGTCGCAGTGTGTGCTGTACTCCTTCTCCCCATCTCCATTCTGTCCAACGAAGTGCTGCTCACCTTCCCGCAAAGCTACTACATGCAGTGGCTCAATGGATCACTTATCCATGGTAAATCTTGTTTTTAGAAGTCGGCAAACAACAAACAGTTAAAAATCATAGAGACAGCAGGCATTGATCTGTGAAACTAGATCACATTTAATGAGGATCACTGGTAATAACCTCCTAATCAATACACCTCAGGCCTGCGTACAAACAGATCATTATTATGGAAAGAGCGGCTCTGACTCTGCTGTGTTTGTTATTCGAGTGTTTTCAAAAATGGTTCAGCTGTTTACCAACTGCTACTATTTATTTACCTCTGTCAAGGCCACCAGCTCAAATTGAATTTTTTTTTTTTCAGTTGATCAACTGAGATTTAAAGTAAATATTTATAAAGCTTCAAAGTAAACCTGGCCTTTAGTCAATGTGGGAAACACTTTGTTTTTTTTTCACCTTTTTTAACTTCCTTTTAGTTGTTGCTCATTCTTTTTTATTAGCACATGTGACACGTCAGGCAGTCTTGTTGTTCTGCAGTTCTTGGCAGGACTGTCCGCCACTGCGGTTGATGGTGGCATTGCCTAAATGTTTGGCTGCAGTTTAACCTTAATTAATGTTTGCGCTGAATCTGAAACTGGTATTTTGAACATGTCTTTCTCCTCTGCTTTCCAGGTTTGTGGAACCTAGTTTTCCTTTTCTCCAATCTGTCCCTGGTCTTCCTCATGCCCTTTGCCTACTTCTTCACGGAGTCAGAGGGATTTGCAGGGTCCAAAAAGGTACCAGTATTAGCATTCCTTCACTAGATACTAGACTCCAAAACTATGTAAATTGATGCATCTGTGTATGAACCTGAGGATCTGTTTCATTTGTCTAGGGGGTGATGGCACGAGTGTATGAAGCAGTGGTGCTGCTGTTGCTGCTGGCTCTCCTTGTGCTGGGCATTGTGTGGGTGGCATCAGCCTTCCTCCATGACAACATGGCCAGGAAGAGCCTCTACGGTGAGTCACATGCGCCAAAGATCCCTAAGTGACAACAGGTTTTACAGTTTTTTTTGATGAAGTTGTTTTATGCTCCTCTCTGAATTTCAGACCTGTGGGAGTATTACCTTCCCTACCTGTACTCAGGGATTTCGCTGTTTGGAGTGTTGCTGCTTTTGTGTAAGTATAACTCAGTCACAATCACATAAGCAGCTGAAATTGATAGCAAATGACAATAGTATATAACCATTTGTGTGTTCTCTCTCAGTGTGCACTCCCTTTGGGTTGTCACGGATGTTCAGTGTAACTGGCAGCCTACTGGTCAAACCGCGGGTGAGTAACACACACTGTTAGTGATATAAAACACTGCCCACCTCTCATAAAGCAGCCTTTACATTAACAGTTGTGGCTTGTGGCTGTGCACTGTAGTTTCCCATTTAATAATTGCCTCTTATCCTTCTCAGCTGTTTGAAGATGTAGAGGATACTTTGAGCTGCACCACATTTGAGGAAGACTCGCTCTCCAGGAAAATGAACTGTGAGTTTTTTACCACAAACATACGCCTGCCCTTCTTTCTGATTGTTGGTTTTTAAACAGACTGATTTAAATTTTGTCCCCATCATGTGTTGTTGTTGAAGATGGCAGTGCATCATGCTGGGTACAGCTGAACATGGACACAATAAAAAAAGAGCACCAAACAGTCCGGATGAAGCGCATCGCCCTGGGTATGACTGACTGAGCAGACTGCTTACTGCTTGCTTTCTCTCAGTGATTACATTGTATAAGCATCTGTGGCTGCGCACACATTTATTGTTGTTCCCTTTTTTTTCCCTGTGTTTTTTTTTTCTCACAGAAATGCGTAGGAAAGCGTCCCCATGGCAGCGAAACTTGGGCTATCCACTGGCCATGATTTTGCTCCTCGCACTTACAGTACTTGCTGTTTTATTTATCTATTCTCAAAGGCTGTTGTAACTCATGTTTTAACACAGATGTTTTTTTTAAATCATTGTGTAATTACTCTGTTTAGGTGATGTGTGTACTGATGGTCTGTTTCAATGTGCTGGAGTTGCTTCTGGATGAGACAGCCATGCCCAGAGGAATGGAGGTGAGGGTTTACCCAGAAAGACTTACATTAAATGCTTGGTGTGTCACAGCCAGTCATCTGTACTATCACTGATAAATGATATATTTTTTTGTGTGGTTTAGGACCCTCGTCTGGGCATGGCCTCCTTCTCCATGTTCGGCTCACTGGGTGCTGCAGTTCAAGTTGTTCTTATCTTGTATCCTTTTTGTCTCATTTATCTGTGAGTGTGTGTGCACAGAATTCACTCAGCATGTCCATTTCCCTGTGACTGAGTTATTTACGGACTCCTTGATATACGGCTACAATGGGACTCATGAAGTTACATTTAAACATTAAAGATATGTTAATCATTTACTTTCTGCATGTGCTCTTTCTATTTTACTATCTGAGTAGATTATTCTTTCTTCCATGTTGTCCTTAAAATGGATTTCAGCTATCTAATGGTGTCTTCAGTGGTGGGCTTCTATAGTTCTCCTCTCTTCACAGGCCTCCTGCCTCGTGCACAGGACACCAACCTCACACAGGTATCTGACAACTGACCTTCACATGTGTCAAATCTCACAGTTAGATACAACTGGAATCTAATGATGCTCTGTGTTTACTCCATACTCCATAACTCCTACTGTTCTGTTGATTTCAGATCATTGCAAACTGTGTGTCACTGCTTATCCTGAGCTCAGCACTGCCAGTCTTTTCACGAACACTTGGTGAGGACATAACAGCAATGACAAATTTTGAGAGTCTTTCACTCTGGTTTTTGTGGTGCGTCTCACACCATTTGTGTAATCCAGTATGTTGAATCAGCAGCACAGCCTGTTGGTGACAGAAAATACTGTGACTGGCTGTTTCCCCTGTGGAAATACAAAATACAGAATTATCATTGTTAGTTCTTAGAAATTGGTTTGGTGTGACAGAGCCTAAAAAATTCAAGATGAATATCAAGAAAGCTCCTGTTCTTTTACTGCCCTGTTAATTAAAACTATATTCCCATGATACTATACACAAATGACAGTATTAGGCCACTCTCAGCTGTTCAATAACTGGCTGTTGACCAGTGACTTAAGGAAAACCATGGGAAAAAGAAAAAAGTATTCAGTCAGTGGGAAAACAGTCAGCTTGTCATGAGGCTGCAAAAATTATACTTTGATACTATGAAAGCAGGACACAGTAAGGTCAAGAGTTGCATAATCAAAATTTTACTTGTAGTTCCACTAATGCCCACAAGAGGGCATTTGAATGCTATGACTAGTGGAGCTCCTGATAAGGCCTGGCCTGGTTAGTTCATTCATAAGTAAAACATGTCCTCCTGCCTCTTTTCCATGATGTCAGGGATCACCCGCTTTGATCTGCTGGGAGACTTTGGTCGATATAACTGGCTTGGAAACTTCTACATTGTCTTCCTGTACAACATGCTGTTTGCCGGTCTCACCTCTGCCTCCCTGACCAAGACAGTCACCTGGGCAGTTCAGAGAGAGCTCATCCGTGCATTTGGTCAGTCTAATTTCATATTTATTTATGATAAATGTGAGGGTATTTTGGTTGCACTTATTTTTCCATCTGCAGGATAGTGTTGTGCTTAAATTCATTGCACTTTTGGTAGCTGTGTCATTAGTTTTCCCACCTTTGGCCCCATTTCCCTATGGGCTGGTCTCTCTTCCTCAGATAGAAAGAATACAATTCTTCAGGAAAGTGTAAAGGGACAAGAGGAGAGTCGGGTCTCCTTGGGGACCTTCAGGCACACAGCCCTAGACCCCTGCAGCATACACGCCCTCTAACCCTCCACCCAACACAAACAAGCCCTCAGAGCATGGACACGCCAAACACACACATACACGCAATCCCCTTCCTTACTGAACAGATAGCATCTCTGCACCATGGCAGCTCTCCTGCTCTTTCCCATTGCCTCCCAACTCACTTTTGTTCTGTGATTAATAGACTTTTATTTTACCTAAATCTATATTTTTCTTAGCTTTGTAAGTATAGTGCTCCACCTTGTGATTGTGTGTAATGTTATGTCTCTTTTTCTTTCTTTTGTTGCAGGTCTCCACAGACTGCCTTTAACTGTGTCACGCTCCACCGTCCCCTTCAGACTCCTCCTGGCCAGTGGCCTGTCTAAAATCCAGTGACTTTTCCTCCTTGCCACTGCCTTTCCTAACCCTCTAAACTGAGCCACTTTAAATGTGCACCTAATGGATTAAAAGCATTTGCAATTTAGTCCCTCTGCCAGTTGGTGCATGGGTCGGGTCGCCCTGTGTGAAGAGATAGGAGAGGGCGACCAGTCTGTCTAAACTGCGTCCAGTGGGAGCTCTGCCTCAACCTGTGTTCAGTGAGCAATGTATCAGAGTCCAGTGTTGTGCAGTTAATTGATTGTAAGGACAAATACTGGTATAAGTGGTTAGATGAGTCATGGTTATAACTGGAACAAGGGGAAAAGGGATGTAAGTCCATATTGGTAGTCCTCCTAAAGTGGACAATAACAGAGCACCCCACCCCATATAAAACCTGATGCCTAATGAAAAGAGGATCACATGGCTAGCCGCTGCTCTTTTGACACATGTGAAAGTCAGCAGAGTTATTTTGAAATATCACATTGTAACTGTGACATAATTTCCTCTTCCTGCTCCAGGTCGATTCAGTGCTCTCTCTTTCTCTGTGGCTCCCCCACACTTTCCTCTATTAGGTTGTATCACTATTTTAAGATTGGGGATCTTACTTCCATGTGTCTGGTGGTCCAGTCTGCACCAGTGTTATGTTAATTAATGAGAGGAAGTTGGTACTGGGAGCAAATAGGACACAGAGTACCTTGTCTGTCTCTGCAGGTTCAACAGGAAATATGAGAGTGAGGTGATAGTCTCAGTGTTGGAGCCCTTCGCAAACTTGGTATAGTGAAATAAGAGCCTTTTCTGTGGGGATTTATCACTCAACAGGGTTTTTAATTTTTATAGATGACAGTAAGCTTACTGGGAGGATTACTTGTTGTTTTACAGAAAAATAGACTAAAACGAAAGCTTTACACTTTGACTTATGCAAGACTTGTGAATGCCATGTGACACTTAGTCGGGGGAACTTCTGCCTTTGACCAATCATACTGTGAATTTTTAAGAATTTGTGTGGGAAAGTGCAATATTTTACAAACAGAGGCACACTTTTTAACTCTACCAAAAGTAACTTCTAAATTTTCACTTTGCTTTCTTTTTATTTGCTGTGAAGCATTTTTCATCTCATTCCTCTCTGTGGAACATGGGGTGACTGGTGTCAGAATGTTTTAAAAAAAAAGAAAATGTGGCTATGAGTCCATGACGTTTTTCTTTTTTCTTTTTGTTTTTTGTTTTTACATGTAAATCATCTTATTTCAATCCTGTTTATTAACTGCATCTCATCATCCTCAGTGTATTGGTGAATTAGTGTCACCTTATGCCTTTGCTGCTGTATCAGCAGGTTATTAGCTGTTGGTTTGACCAGCAGGGGTCAGTGTGTCTCAAACACAACACCAGCCCCTGTTGTGTGAGACTCTCTCTCTCTTTCTGGTTAATTATTATATGTTATATCTAGGGAGCACTCATTTCACTTTTTCTGGGAATTTTCTTTTGTTTTTTGCCAACACAAATTTTTGTATTGTACTGTTTTATTTATGGGCATTTAGGGTCATGAACTTCACATGTTGAGTCTATACTCTTAGGATTTTTAAGTTTTTAAAAATGTTGAATGTGATACAGTTGAGACAAAAAAATCTTTTGTGTTGTTCTCAAAGGAAAATGTTTGTTGTTTACCTTTGAATTGCTCTGATGTTCCTTTCAGGTTTTCTAAACTGAATTTTTTAACCATCATTGTTTTATGAGAAGATGACATTAAAAATCTTACCATGTTTTTAACTTCCTTGTGTCCTTTTGTATAAATATCTTAGTGTCTTTTACTGTAAGCTGCTTCTTTGATGCTTGTTACATTTTATGAAATGTAACTAGATTGCCACTGATCTGAGGGGCGTCTGTCCTCCATGTCCCCCCACCCTTTTGTTGCACTTCTTTAATCAGCAGCAGAAGAAAGCCGTATTTTGGCCTGTCTGTCAGCAGTGTCCAGCCACGACGCCACTACAGCCGTAGCCCACGCTTTCCCCACTCCGATGCAACTGCCAGATAAAACCCCTGCAAATCAGGGGGAGAAGCTACGTTCAATCACATTCACTCCTTCCCGTCCACACCACCCACCTCCCTCCATTCTTCCATCCCTTTTCCTTGCCTATTGTTCATTTCCTTACCTAATTTTTTTCTGAAGTCAGTTCAAGAAAACCCCCGGCTCTGATTAATTTCTCTTTCTTGATTTTTGTTTGCATTTCTTGTTTTGTTTTGTTGCATGTCTTAATTAAGCTTATTTGCTTTAGGTTTTGTTTTGCACTTCGTTTCCTTTGCTAAAAGGAAATGAATTCAAATGTCGCCGTAACATTACTTGCACATCTGGGGACGGGTGACCTTCTGAGGAAGTGACACGTAAGCCAGACATTAGGTGTGTGAGAGAGAGGTTTGTGCATTATCGGTATCTTGAAAGGAAGAAGTTCGTTAAATGACAATACTGTTTAAACAAGCCCTGGCTGAGGCTGCTGTGTTAAGGCCAAAAAACAGTTTAACAATTGAAATCTTATGTCATTACTCATGATTCCTTGGAACAGGATTTGGAAGCACATTTAGGACCTTACTTAGAGATTATTAGTTGATGTTTACTGAATATGGATTCTTGTGTTAAAGAAAAATATGGTCCTGAAAAGTTTAATCTTTTCTTATGAGTGGCATATTTGCCTGGACTGTAAAGAAATTTAAAATGAAAGAATATTTATGAACGCACTTACACTTCAGATAAATAATGCACAGTTTCTTCCAGTTATGCCTTGAGTCCTTTTTTTTTTTTTTTTTTTACACCTTCCTCACAAGTAATTAAAATTGGATTGGAAAATTGAAGCCTGTATACATATAAAGATCACTAAACCTTGTATTTACTTGGTGAAACACTAGTGTGGCACCTCTCGCTAAATACTAAGGTCAATAGCACTGCAACAGAAGTGTCCCAGCAGTCCAATTGGGCAACTCACTCTACTTGACTTGTCAGACATATCAAGGCGGGAGACAGACAGCATGTAATGGGATGAGATAGGATATCTTTATTGTCAAAACATAAGAATGAAGGGGGGAAAAAAGACTCAGATTAGCTTTCCTGACAGTTAGCCGTTTGAAGTTCATGCCAAAGTGCATTAGGGGCTGTTATTCCCTCATTTTGTGCACTTGCAAATGCAGACCCACTCACAGGAAAAGGCGAGACTTGCTCGCTAATCAACTGATAATGGGTCACACTGTCCGCCTGCTATTGCTGCCCGCCATCCTGCGCGCACACTCATGGCACACTTGCTTCACACAGTGAACTGGCGCAGGCATTTGTTTCATTGGATAACTTTGGGTGGCTGATGTGACTTGGATTTTTTAGTGAGACACCTGTAATATTACAACTCAGTCAAGTTCTCAAGTTTTAAGCATAATGCACGCAACCCATGCAATGTATATATATATATATATATATATATATATATATATAAATGTTTTTTGTCAGGTTCATAAAACAAGGTATAGCATCATACCTGATCTTTGACCTGCTTGTCTGGTAGCAGGAAGTTCCACCCTTCTCGGTCTATTGTCCACTTCAGTGCAGCATCGCCTCGAGCTCAGCTCACTGCTGCTCTTTTTCAAGTCAAGGCTTAGCAAAGCAACATAAACCTGGACTTTACCTGCACATTTTACATCACAGAGTGTGCAGTGATAGGTGTATTCTGAGAGGTGTAGCATGGCAAGTAACCAGCCGCACAGGGTTACAATACATAAGCCAAGATCCACCTAGTGTGTGCAGCCACATCAGAATGCACCACCCTGCCTCTTCCTGCGCTGATAACATGGTGAGAGACAGTGGAATGGGAGGTGCAGTGGTGGGTAGAGAGAGGGGACGCTTGAATATGTGTGATTGTGTGTGTGTGTGTGTGAATGTGTTTGGGATAGGGGAGGGAGGTAGTTAGGTGTCAGTTCCTTGACTTTCCTTTCCCCCCCAAACCCTTCTAGCGGCCTCCATCTGAGGAAGTGGATCCTGCGGTCTGTCTATTCAGCTCCAAGAGACAAGCCAAACACTTGAAATGTCAAAGCCAGCATTGTTTTAAAACCTAATTTCTTTTTTCACACTAACTGTATCCCTAAAAAAAAAAAGAGCCCACAGTTCTAATCCTTGGCTGCATCTGTAGATGTCCAGTATTTGCCAGCATCAGTGATCCTGTTAGTCACAGACAACTCCACAGAGGAGAAAAAACCTGATTTGCAGGCACGTGCCCCTTTTTCGACCACTAACCCAGGTGCAAGCCCAGGCCTCCATTTGGAAAGAACAAAGCAGGGTAGGCAAACTCAGGCAGGAAAGATCTCGTTTTCTGTGCTGTGGCTTTGCAGGAAACCCAACCATTCAACCAGCCATGTACTCCCATCCTGAAATGAGGGAGTGAAATGCTAAGAACCAGAAGGAGACAGGGGGAGGCAGGAGGATGGGGACACCAAAATAAAAAACTAATAATAATGACTTTATTTCCATCTCCAACCCGCAGATGTTTGCTTCCTTCCTTGCCCTTTCATGTCAGATGGAAATCTCTTTACTTATATGGCTTTGAAGAGAAAGGTCGGTGCGAGTAATTGTAGATATGAAAGTGTTTGTTGCTTTTTTCGATTGAGTCATTCCCTGCATTTGTCAAGAGGGCTGATATCTCCCATCTGCATTGCTTGGGCCAGACTTGAGCCTTTGTCCATGTTTATCATAAGGACAGGAAGATGTAGCTTCGCCTTGCCACCCCTCCCTACAACATCCTGGGATCTTCTGGAAACTTTCCTAACAAGGATGCCTTTCTATGGTCACTGTGGAGCTCAGTGACCTGTGCCTCATCACTATGCAAAAGCAAATGTTAAATGCTTTTCAGATCAGGCACGATATCAAAATTCAACCGTGCTTTTTAAATGAGAAATGATCTAATTCGATGATAAAAGAGCAGTTTAGTAACAACATAAACTTGAGGCATCTTTAGCATGCAACCTAGGCAAACCAAAACATGCACGGACACAACAACTGTGTGTAAAAACTTTGTGAAAGAACTGAGCAGCTCTGTTGTGAGTGGGCTAACAAGGATTGTTTGGAACAGAAGAAATTGGCCATGATGCATCGAGTCCTCAAGTGTTCCAGGAAGCCACAGATAGGATGGTGACACACTTTGACCTTTAACTCGCCATTAATTTAAGCTTCCGTATGTGATTACAGATGTCAGATCCCTGAGACACAATGATTCCTTTCTTTTTCTGCTCTCTCTGGCATTATCTGACACATTTTATGACTCTCCCTGCTATTGTTCTGAGATGGATAAAAATAATATATTGTGATATAGCCAGTGGGTGTTGCCAGTGGTCTTGGGTGCATGGGGTTGAGGGGGTCAGGTTGGCTCCCCAAACACAGGAAGGTAGCACTGTAAGTCACAGTCAGGGGGGTCTCAAGGCTGGACACTTGTGTTCCCTCTCAGACCCTCACCTTCAACTCTAGTCTATTAATAACACGAGCATCACAGCTGACCTGTCAGCTCTGAGGGGTGGGATGAACAGACAAAAGCACGCATTCAAAGTCCTTCATTTGATGCTTATTTCTTTTTCAAAATATAGCCTTATAAATATACAGCATACACTTTAAATATGCAAATAATAAAAAATATCATGTGTCTTAAAAGTTAAACAAAAAAAAAAACCTTTAGGGATGTTTGTGAAATCTTTTTGACTTTACTTTGCGGTTTGTGGTGAAAAAAGTTGCCCAAAGTCTTAGCATTTTGTTTGCCCTTAAAAAATTGAAGGTGGTGGAGGTGGGTGGGGGTCACCGTGTTAACATAAGTAGGATAATCATATGTTCTTTGTAAGGTTGAATTGGAGGCGTGTGCTGTCGCAGTGGGAGCGCGCAGAGGAAGGGAGGGCAATCTTGTCCGGACGCTAATAAGACCCAATGGCTGGTGCAAGGTGGCCAGGAGCTCTGCAACGCGACAGAAGACGGTGGACAAAGGAGAGACGGAAAAAAAAGGACTCAAGCGGGACATTTCTGGATGGACAATGAGGATGAGAGCGCCGCGGGAGCGTCCGTAAGCAGTGCAGGGAATCAGTCGGGCTTTTGGTGTGCGCGTCCCTGTGTGTGTGTGTGTGTCTCGTCAAAGGAACTGCGTGGAAAGAAAAACGGTAAGTGACTAGAAACAGACGAAAAACACCTGCGTCGAGGCTGGTACCTGCGACGGACGTGTGAGGATATCTTTCTGTTCACAGAAGGCTTAGAAGCTGCTCATAATTGTCGAAATCTTTGGACAAAAACCTTACAAACCTATGATGACTTTTTATTTCTAACAACTGAGGCCAAACTTTAGATTTCAGCCAATCAGGTCATTCATTAGGAAAAATCATTCATCAAAACAACACAAACATAGTCAGACAAATGACTTTGTACTAAGCTGATTTTCTGATCAAGAGTGAATGCAGTGAAAAGAAAAACTACATGTCCCAACAATTAGTCAGTTAATGTCACATCACTATCAGCTCTAAGACCTCAAGAACTGGAATGGACCAAGATCTGACACTCATTCACATGCTATCACACACCTGGAACTGGGGTATCACTGCAGGCACTGTGAGCCACTGACTCCTGAGAGCTCCAACTCTCCCCAATGAAGCAGTCCTGGTGGGCCCGCCTGGCACAGCTCAGCCTGCTCGCTGTGTGGACCTGCGCATGGCTGGTCCAGGGATGCGGACCGGGCCCTGGCAACGGCATCCGCCACAGGCCCAGGAAACTCACAGCCATGCACTACAAGCAGTTTTTCCCCAACTTCTCAGAAAACAACCTTGGCGCCAGCGGCAGAGCAGAGGGCAAGATCACACGCAACTCTGAACGCTTCAATGAACTTGTGTGCAACTACAACCCAGACATTGTGTTCAAGGATGAGGAGAACACCAACGCAGACCGCTTCATGACTAAGGTGAGATTTGTGTTCAGGGTTTTATTTGATGTTGATGATACACTGGATCACTTGTTTTCTTCCCACCCTGCTAACACCTGGTGATTGTTAAATGGTAAGTAAAAAAAAGAAAAAAAAGAAAAGCATGCAGATCAGGCTGCAGGTTGAAGGATGCTCTCACTGCTGTCTCTTGAACCTCTTCAAGCCAACCCCTCTGATGGATGATTAACTACATTCATGTGAGGGGACAGATAGCAGTTTACAAGCTCTTAGCCTGCCACCCAGCACTGCACCTTCCAGTCCAACCTCATTCATTGTTTGCCGTACCCTTACACTGCTTGCCCTTGCCAGCCCTTAACACACAAATGAATGTTCAGCACAACAGTGTGTACGTTTTAACCAAACTCCCCCTCCCTTTTTCTTTGAGATAAGAAGATCAGGATGTAATTCAACACTACCCCTTTAATAGACTGCTTTCCATTTCAAGAACACTTCCTTTTAATCTTTAACCAAAGTCTTTGTTATTGGAAATAAAACTATTCCTGTGACAGGTTCTCAGTGTGCCTACCAGGCAATAGATCCAGGCCCTTAAACTTGATTTCCGTAATGTTTACTGGCTATAGATTCAAATCCAAATTCAAATCTCACGCCTCAAATCTCAGAAAAGGCAGTCAGCAGAGAGGAGGATTTGAGAACTTGGCAGGGAGATGGACAGCTTTGTGACAAAACATTTTGAATACCACACTGCTGAATATGACTGCAAGGTATCCTTGACACTCAGATGTCACCCGGCTTTGGATGCTGCAGCTTTGTGTGATTGTTCTGGATATGAATTTGTGTTTCTTCCCCTCCCTAAGTGATTGTATGTGATGGAAATCTGCGGTCGTATGTGTGTGCCCTGCCGATGCCCAGCTTGAGTGTGTGTATGCGTGCATGTGCCCCTCTTTTGCCCAGATGTGAAAGACGCTCTTTGTGCATCATTTCGAGACTCAGAGGGGTCGCCTATACAAAATACCCGCCTGCTGAAGTAATGGCACCGCCGGAAAAGCGACTATTGTAGTTCTGACAATGAAACGCCTCTCCTCAATGGCATTGCGAGAAAAATGCGCCCAGTTTGTTTTCTGTCCCTCTCGCTTTCTCACTCTATCTGCCACATTCCCAAGTCCGTGCCCATACATTCTTCCCCTCTGCCCTCTCTCTCTTGAGTCTCAACCTCAGCCCTCCGCTACACTGCTTCCTTCTTACCCAACGTTTTCTCTCCCACTCATACCCTCATCATTTTCTCATTTTCTCTCACTTTTCTTTCCCAACCCTCTTTTTTTTATCATTCAGCTGCAAGATAGGCTTTATTCAGTTAATTATAGGCCACAAAGCCTGTCACATCGCAAGTCACAAGAGAATACACCATCAGGAGATGATAATGAGTGTATCACCTCAGTTGCTGATGTCACTATTTTTCAGTCGCCTATTTTGTGACAATGCTGACACAGTCTGTAACATCATGGCTCACGGGGGTGTAAAGAGTCACTGTGCACATTTCTGATCAAATGTCTCAGGGGTGAAACCGAGAAGCTCATATGCTTGTGGAACAATCTGGAGACTCAGAGAATGGCCTTGATTATTCTGTCACCCCATCGAAAAGGCCAAAGAATGTGCCAAACTGGCTACAGTAGCTTTGTTCTTGTACCCTGATTGTTTGAACAAGGTTGAGATGGCCTTTAGCAGAGTAGAGGAGGAATTGTGTGCTGATGCCAGCAGACAAACAATCATAACCTGGGAGGCAGAGACTGTGTTGAAATACTTGTATCATTTTTCTTGCGCTGAAATCACTGAAGTCTGTGCACTGAGGTGTACAGTAGGCTCACATTCTGTACATGCCTCTTGGACACTGAGGCTGTGTCTCTCCCCTGTAAATCAATGATTACAAAGTGTCCCTGGAGCCAGGTTCAGACCTGTCTTTCACTGCACATGGCACATGTTGCAAACAGAGAGAATAAAAATGTAATTATATGCAATAAAAGCAACAGAAAATCCTTTTTATATTCTGTCATAATTGTAGTTCTCAGGTTATAAATTTAAGCATCCAAAGAAACAAGAGGAAAACCATGACAGTATGGTAGAAAATTAAGATACCAACCAACCCTTCTCTTTTTAACTGTTATACAACACATTTTAAAGGCAAATAAAAAAAATAAACAATTGAAATGAAAAGTAAAAAAATCTAACTACGCATTGAAGTAATCTGGATATGAACTAGATTTTTCTTTCTCAAGAACTTACAGTGAAGAAGTCAAGAAATTTGCAGTAAGTTCGTAGTTTGTTATTCATAATGATACGTTTAATCTTTTTGAATCACTTGTTTATTATGTTTTTGTGTAACTTATAACAACTTAAAGCAAAAAATATACAAATATTTAATTTTCAAGAACTGAACTCAATGATTGAAATTCAAATACTTACCATGTTCTAGTAAAAAAAATATTCCAGATGTAGAACATTATTCTATTAACTTGTAACCAGATCCA
>JAQNCA010000002.1:13266852-13277391 GCA_029783725.1 Acanthurus tractus | reverse complement strand
AATTTAAAACCTAAAAAGATATTACTGATAAGGATTCCTTAGATTTGGACTAAGATAGCTATAATTCAAGGTATCTAAGGATTACTAGAAGTGACACTTACAGTTGAAAATTAACAGAGACACATTTTCTTAACAAACTCAAATAAATCCTTGGCATTTACATACTTTTAATGTTTTTTAATTGTTATTTATCAACTTACATGTGTGCCAATGCTGTTGTATCTGATAAGATAATACTGTGTGATTTATTTCCCTCTGTCTCAATCTGTTCCTAGCGATGTAAGGACTGTCTGAACAGGTTGGCTATCGCGGTCATGAATCAGTGGCCGGGGGTTCACTTACGTGTTACAGAGGCCTGGGATGAGGACGGTCACCACCCACCCGGATCTCTGCACTATGAAGGCCGCGCTGTGGATATAACCACTGACGACAGAGAAACAGAGAAGTATGGCCTGCTAGCCCAGCTGGCTGTGGAGGCTGGCTTCGACTGGGTCCACTATGAGTCCAAATATCACATCCACTGCTCAGTTAAAGCTGGTAAGTGAGAGCTTTCATTAAAAATCAAGTAGTTAACTGTGTCAAATCACTTTAGGAGATGATCTATCAACCGGTCTGTATCTACTCTTCAGTTTCTGCTAATCTTCCCTCAGATCACTCTGTTGCTGTGGAGAAAGGTGGCTGTTTCCCCGGCTGGGCCCGGGTCACTGTTGCCGGAGGGATGCAGAAGAGTCTGTCATCACTGGTCACTGGGGACCGAGTCATGGCCCTGTCTGAGACAGGCCAAGTTGTATTTAGCCAAGTCCTCTTGTTTCTGCACCAGGACCAAGAAAGCAGGTCTACTTTTCTGTCGCTGGAGACAGAAGATGGCCACAGATTGGCTGTTACTCCAAATCATTTGGTCTTTTTAGCACCCCACTGCAGGCATGATATCGTTGAGTACCAGGCTCATTTTGCTAGTCGAGCCAAAACAGGAGACTGTGTTCTCATTCATACAGCAGAGGGTCAAGTACGTCCATCTCCGATCATCTCAGTTTCAGTAGAGGAGAGCCTTGGTGTGTATGCGCCCTTGACAGAAGCTGGAACTGTGTTTGTTGATGGGGTGCTGGCATCCAGTTATGCACTGGTGGAAGACCACAGACTTGCACACTGGGCATTTGGACCTGTGCGTCTCCTCTCATCATTTAACCAGCTACTTTGGGGTGAGACAACAAAAGAACAGCTGAACACAAACAGTGAAACAGCTTGCACTAAAATCCCATCGTATTGTAGCACTTTGGCCACAAAGGACGAAGCAGATGTACATGTGAATAACAGCATTGTGAACAAACAAGACAATCTGAGTGAACCTCTGAGGATGGCAATGAAAGAGAAGCACTCCTTGCAAAGACAGACATCAGATGTGCACTGGTATGCTAGACTACTGTACAGTTTGGGATGTATCTTTTTAGACCCCAACTCATTTCATCCTTAAAAGCAGAAAACAATAAACTCTGTACATGTCTCTCTGTTCAATGTTACAACACAGAGACATTTACTTTAACACTTCCTGTCCTTTTCTGCAATAAATTAAAAGCACCGGAATGGCTTGCTTGCTTTTTTCACCATTGTTTGCATTGTAATCTCTCATACATTCTTATACATAATTGATATAAGAAGATGAGTTTGATTAGACAAATTATTGAGCAGGTTTATCTAAGAATGGTCATGCCATATTGACTGTATCATAGTATATTTGTACATCGTGTTATTTCTTATAATTGTTTCAGTTCTATATGTAAAAAATATTCAAATGGGATCGAAAGGAATTTTCCCACAACGACAGAATCTTTATTTTTGTACTTCCTGAATCATAATATATAAATGTTTCATGTTATATAATAATTTCAGTACATGTATTGTATGTCCTCACTTATGGTTGTGTCATAAAACAAATTAAAATGCCAATTTATCAGCAACACTCTGCCTTTTTTTCAACCATGGAGTTATTTCTGTCTTCTAAGCTGATTTTTATTTCCCTTTTTCAGCACAAATGGGTAACCTTTTGTCAGAAAACTTGAGAAATTTGCAAGAGATCTTTTCTCTAGGTTTTAGTTGAGCATTATGTATATTACAGTGTTCAAGAGAGTTCAAGGAAATCTGGTCTAACAGGCTGGAGGGTTAATGAAAAGCCCAGACATACTTAATATTCCTCGCACTGTACCACCATGACTGCAACACAGTCACAGACTGTATCACATGGCTACTTTAAGGGAGTTATTAGGCCTATTAGCATTTTAGAGGAGACAGTTTGATTAGTTTCCACTGATAAATGTGGGTCACAAGTATTATCGTGGTTAGAGGTTTAGTACTGCTCATTGTTTGCACAACTTTATATTTGATTACTACACATAGCCAACAGTCTTTACTCTAGTATTAAAAGTGCAGTTAACTTGATACTAGTAAACATTTACCTTAATTATATTTAATGTAAAACTACTTTCCAAAGCTTCATTACAATGTGTAAGGCAAAATAGAGAACATACACATTAGTACAATGTTATACACCCCCTTGTGGAGGAACTGATATTGTGCCTTTGAATTGTATTTCATAATACTTCTTGAGAGTCTTTTATGTATAACCACTCTAGATGATACGCTGAAATCTAAAAACCTTGATTTGAATTGTAGTATTTGCAGTTTATAAGTAACAGTTTATGTTTGTGGGATATTTTTTATTCGTAAAATCATCAAGAAATGCATTTCTAAGGCACAGACAATGACTATGTTATCAATGTATTAACTTTAAAAAATTCAATATATAAGGAAACAGATTAAACTGAATTTTATAAAGTTGTCTAGTTAGTGTTTTCTTGGGCTTTTTATGGTATAGAACAGTAGGAAATTCCACATTGAGCACCCAAGCTGCATTCTCCTCTTCCGGTTTATGCTCCAAACATCTGTGGAGGTATTTCTAAGAGATTATCCTTGAGATGCAGGAGGCAGATGGGAAAGCTCTTGGTCCGCTGACTGGCCAATAGGAAAAGCCTGATTTCCTAATACCACCCTCTATTTACACCCACCAGCCAATCACTCACTGCCCTCCAACCAGTCTCAGCCCCTTAAAATCTAATCCAATCTTGATAAAGCTGAATGGGGAGTTAACTAATCCTGTCAGAGAGACCAGTAATAACCTATTTTCAAAATGAGAACCAGCACACCTCACACTCAGACACTAAGAAACGCCGATTTCTATACAAAACTATGTTATTTGATGATGCAAACCAGAATCGCCAGGCTTGAATAATGATGACACATATTGTGACCATATTGTGACAATATTTGATGAGACATGATGGAGGAGTATGCAGCAATGGAGATTTATCAAGGATCTGTACTGTGAAAATAACTGAGTGGCAAAGAACTCGACAAATGTGTTTAAATTTTACTCAAATGCTTGAACAGATTGGTGAATTCTTTCTGTATCACAGATAATATTGTTCGACTCCAAATGCCATCAAAACTAGACCTAGTGTTTTTATAGTCCAATCTGTCAGCCATTGCAATACCTAAAAAAAAAAGTGATTTATTTATTGTCTTATCTGGTGGACAAATACAAAATCAATACAACTTTTCCTAATGTGAAACTATATTTATTCAAATGGTAACCATTTAGAGGGTGCAGCTAAGTCAAACAATCATACTATTCAAGAGCACAGCTTCTAAAAAGCATTGTTATCAAAGTGTCGTTGGGAACCACTCTAAATCAGTTCTGTTTTTAGAAGCACATAGCTCTTTATACTACTGAACAAAAGAGATGGTAAAGCGTTATTTAGTTGTGCAAAACTTTAAAGGAACGATTACATTCACCTTGTCAAAAAAGAATTCAAGTAGCATTTATCTTATCTGAGCCCTGGGGTGCACCTTCTGCACAACGATGCCTCTGCACATATGCATTACCACAGACGTTTCTTAGTGCAGGGTCAGCTGCAGCTCAGCCTCCTGCAGCAGGTGGTTGCTCACTGCTTATATGTAGCACACAATGTAATGCAGATGAGCTTTCAGGTACTCTCATATGTGTTGCTCTGATATTACCTTTACATTTGAGACATTTAGCAAATGCTCTTCTCTGCAGTTAATTTTAAGTGTTTGGTAATAGCCTTAATAAGCCATGGAGCTGTAACATGGCTGCATTTTGTATTAGGGTATGACAGAAGGTATAGGCCTACAGTCGCTGATCTGGATTAAATCTGTGACCTTCTCATGAATGAACCAACTGTTACCCAGGTAATTTTTCTAAGTTCACAGGATCATTTCAGTGACATCCAAGCCGCACTCTACGCAAGGCCTCAAGCTTTTCCTTTACATCGTGGCCCAATAATGGATGGCATGGGGAAGTTAGTGTCTTGATTGAAGTTCAGAACTATCTACTTTCAGGAGGATTTGCATGAGCTTACTTGGTAATTGGCAGAAAAAAAATCTTTTTTTTCACCACAGTTCCCTCTGGGTGCTGCCTCTTTGTTCTCTTTTAAGAATTTTTCACCAGATTTTTCTGAATAAAAACTGAAATTTGCTACATGCAGGGTATTACTCAGTAAAAGTTTCACTGAATTGTTTTCAGTTTTACCGAAAACAATAAGGAGTTAAGTAGTTCTTAGAACAACATTCTTAAACCTATCTTCCCTGGGTCACCCATGCCATGGTGATTTTCTCACAGTGATAAGGCAACATAATGATAAAGATGACCCACTTCCCAACCCAACCCCCATCAGGATCTGTGTTAGGTTTATCCACAGAATACATTGTGACTGCTCCTCAACCTTAGTCATAAGACCAGATTCGAGCATGCATTTCATTAACAAGTAATTGATAATAAAAATAAAATGAAGGTTTTCAGTTCGATTCTCAACAGGTTCAGTGTTTAGAGGATTAGGTCTGCAAAGTGTCTGTCCTCTTGCCTGCTGGATGGCTGAGCATGCTGTCAGCCTCTTAACACAACAAAGTCTCATCTTAGATCTATACATGTTTTATGTTTTTTATATGTTCACATGTCTTTGGATAAGAATGAACAAATATCAACTTAGTGGATAGTAATTGCACAGCCAATGCCTGGGGCAATACGGCAAAACAATATGGCCACGAATGGTCAGTGTCCACAATAAAAATTAAACAAAGTGCATTGCCTTATTTTGGTTATTATAAGTGAACATGCTGAAACTTTGTCGAAGTTTATTTTAGATTATGACAGATTCAAGTCTAATACTATTCCCTGTCGTTTGCAGTCACGCGAGCCAAATGCGCACTGCATAACAATATACACACATGAAGGGAATTTGGAATTAGTAATAATGATGGAGTGCTCAGTACTCATAAATGTTAATTATAAAATAAATTTACTAAGACAATTATGTCTTCAATTTATCAGTAGATCGCGGCTCGTCATTTATCAAAACAAATGTAATCATCCTTATGGATGTCAAAGCAGGTTTACTCCTGCAATATAACATCTAATAAAAATGGCTTCCCTAGATCCGAAAATCTAATGACCCAATATCTGATATCTGCCATAATTCAGTGGTCCGTTCACTGTATGAAAACCCTGCGATGGGTCGTAAATGATCGACCTCACACAAAGTTGTTAGATGTTGCGCTAAAGCTGCAACACGATTTACATGGGGCTACTGACAAAATAACGTTTTGCTTTTTCGTTTGTATGAATTAATTTCGACGTAGTTGTTATTAGCTAGCACTGCTAGCAGCAGCTAGCCACTTGGCGGAACAGCCGTGTGCGCCGTGGGGACGCAACGCAGTTCAGCGAAGAGATGCTAGTGACCCATGCAAGGGTACCCATGCAAAGTTGAGCTGCAAATATAGGTAGATAAGTGTACGCAGTTCAGTTGACTAAAACTCAAAGAAAAAAAATCTGCTCTGTTGACAAAGTTTGGGGTTATAATTTTGGATGCACTATATTGTGCAAACTTGTAGTAGCTTTAACGACCTCGCGTGCGAAATTCCAGAACAGAGCAGAGGCTTGCTACTATTTGGTTATTAACGGTAGCACTCAAGCTAAATCAACAAGCAAGGAGCCCGCAAGAGAGGTGGTGTATACATTCACTGTATAATGGCGGGGGTGCTTTTTCGGGACTGGTTGAAGGCTTGTCTCGGTGTTTGAAAGTTCCCCGGCAGTAAACGACCACTCGACACAAAACTCAGGTTGCTGGATGGTTGGCTAACCATAGCATTATCCATCTAGTTGAAGAGCTAGCTAGCACCACTGCACCGCCTGCCTTCCGCCGACGTGCACTTCCCCCACTCTCCCTCCAGCCGGCTAGCCGCAGCGTTAGTCCGGTACATAAAATGAAGCGACCATCAGCATTTTGGGAAGCTGTGTGGCTGTTTGGATTTTGCTGATGTATGAGGAGACGAAATTGTTTTTGTGAGGTGAGCTGATTTTATTTTGACCTTTTTGAACTTATTACAACAGACATACCTAAAGACACACCAACCCTGACCTTAGACCGGGTAATGTTAGCGCTGCTATCGGTAACATTTAGCTTAGCGTCGTTTGGATGGGGCTGTCTACTTGCTGGAGACCATGCTATGATACCTGGGTGCTAACTTCAGATCAAAATGTGTTATATGCTGGCGGTGTCTAATGTATGATTTAAAGTAGTCGAATTACTAACACGAGAGTATATGTCCCTGTGCACGAGACAGGATGTTTTTCTCGTAGTTTTGCATCTTCGGGACACTTTGCTGCTACGTCACCATTGGTAGTTGTTAGCTTTTCCGTATCAGCCTGTCGCTAGTGGCACGGACAAGGCTATTTGCTGGACAGAACCAACCCTTTGAAGTCGGTGTTTACATTGAGGAATAGTGCTTAGCTCTGCAATTTATTCAACTATAAAATATCAACAGCTTCTGCCGTGACACTACAACAAATAACATATGCTGTCGGCTAACATCACTAAATGAGAACGAATACGTGAACCTTATAAGTTAATTTGTAACGTTAACACTTTTCATGGTTACTTAGCTAGCCAGGATGTTAAGACGTTAACTTAGCCATCATGTCATCACTTTTGTTCTGGACATTGCAACTTCAAATTAGAGAGGAAGCCTCAAAAGTATGCTCATTAGCTGGGATCAACATAAATTGGGTTTTGTAGGACTTGGATGAGACGTTAGTTTGAGGAAGAGTAGATAGTAGTTTTCAGTGTTAACCACAATCGAATACGTTGATAATGAAGATGTAACGTCAGCGTAACATTGAGAATTTAATTTGACCATCGGCTCAAATGCATTATGCGGTCAACAGCTTGGTACCATTTACTAACAGTGTTTAAGGCAGGGCAGTGCATATCGTATCGTTTCAATCAATACCGTGGCTTTGTAGAATGATCATTTTAAGTACCTGCTACGTACTTATCAGTCAGTAATTGAAACAACCCTAAATAATTGTGACAGAGATGTATATACGTTGATGTTTGATTTGTGTTGTAATTTGTTACTTTCTGATATAGTTAAATAAGTGATGAATTATCCTCCCATGCATTGTAAACACGAGAAAAGCGCACTCGATCTCGGATTGGGACCAGCATCCAACTGTTGTAACGAGAATAAACAAGGCACATTTCAGAAGTGTGTGCATGACATCGTTAGCTAATCGGTTGCTTTGCTCAGTTTTATGGCACATTTTTGTTTGGTTACTGATGAAAACTCTGCGAGACTCTGAGCTTGATCCCATATTTCAAAGTCACTGTCACATTTATTGTCTTAGGAGCGAATTGGATATGGGCATGTAGTCGCATCACGAACAATTGTCTTCGTTATCTAGCGTTTAACTTTACTTTCTACCATATACGATGATACATGAAAGTTTAAAGGTTAGGCAATTATGGCCTATATCACAAGTATTTTAAATCATACTATTTAAATCGAAACCGATCGGCCCGTTTTTTGAGTACCTGTGTGTTGAAGGCATTTTCGCTAAGGGTTAAAAATATTATATGTATTATTTTCAGTAGCTCCGCGAGTGATTTTGAATCCGCTCTTTCCTGCTTTGTTTTGTTATTTTGCAGTTTAACTATTAAGGGCATTAATCTCATAGCGGAACTATGATGCGAGCGACAAAGGTTTTGCACGAAAGGAGTCCCGCTGCAACAGGAAGTTCTACATACGGAAGTTGTGTTTTCTTTGTGTATCTCGATTTATGGTTGTTTTATTAAAGAAAACACCATTTTAGTTTTATCATTTTGTGCTTCTCACGCAGCATTTTCACCGATTTGGATTATGCATTACTGGGTAAACAATAATTAAATTTGTGAAGCCGTTTTTCAATTGATCCGTCTTCTTGAAACCCTCGCGCTATTTTCGCGAGTTTGCGAGAAGGCTCGATTGCATGGGTGCTAACGTTAGTCAGATTAACACAAGGAAATAATCTAAAGTGATGACATAACAGCCATATTGAGTTGGTTGCGTTGTCGATTGTTGGTCCTTATGCAAAAAGTGCTTTTTGGAAGGATAGTGAGTCCAGTGTGCTTGGTGGTGTGACAAGAAAAGATGAATTTTGTGATTGCTTCTGTGTGATGATGAACATATGTTTGCTGATGAACAGTGCCATTCTCCTTTTTTATAAATGGGGGCCTGCATAACACTGAACTTAAATTGTTATCGGAGCAAACCTAAAGGTTATGCATTTAGTTATCTTTTATATGTCTTTATAAGATTTATTCCCTCCATCATTAATCATTGATACCAGACCTGATGTTAAGCACACAGCCAGTTATCATATCAAATGCCCACAGAATTTTTCCATTCTGTCAATTTTTTAATGAAAGTTAAACTTTTTAACACAAGTATTGTTTTTTTTTTAACTTATGTTTTTAAATCGCAGATCTCTGTAAAGGAGGTCAATATCAGTACGGGGGATGGACGAGCAGAAATCAAACTGCGAAGAGAATGACTCTGAACCAACAGGTAGTGTGCGTTCTTTTTTAAAAAATCCTCATGTACTGGTGTTTTTTATTACAAATATGCTTCATGAAAATGTAAATATAATTTGCCTTTGTTTGAGATTGAGTTTTTGTGTTCACTCAGTAGAAAGTTGGTAACATAGTTTCTCTTGTGTAATGGCAACTGAGAAGATGTAATTAAAATGTTTTTATTTTCTTCAGCAGATAAGTCAATAGGATTTCTTCATTTATTCTAATCATTTAACTATGCCCTTTCCCCCATTTTCTAGCTGATGACAATGCCCCTTCCAAGCAGCTTGTCTCCTCTGAAGAGGAGTCTAAAGCCCCTCCTGTTGCTGAGACCTCTTCCAGCACACCTATGTAAGTTAGTCATTCAGCCTTGAAAGGATATTGCGCTCACTTGCTTTCTTCACCTTTAGAGATTGCTTATACAACGCTGAAAACTGAATCTCTTGGGTTTTTTTTTTAAACTGTCTTCTTTGTGACCGTACAGCGAGAGTGTTCGAGCCTGTGCGCTCTGTAACTGTGTGGAAAGAAGTCTGCATGGACAGCGAGAACTGAGACACTTTGGGCCATCTTCTGAGCGGCTGACCCTCGAGCCATCAGCTTCTCAACTGCCTCAGCCTGGGAATGATGACCTGTCTTCCATTGGATTTTCCGATTCACCCTGTCTGGCGGCACTCTTTGATGACTCAGGTTAAGCTTAAAATGTTGTACTATCATATAACATTGGTTTACTATAAATTGCTACTTTTTTGAATTACGACTATTTCAGTTTTCTAACTTTTATGAGTACTGCATACATATGTAGACTCTAAGTTTGGCTGGAAATTTTTACTCATATTGGACTTTATAATGAATAGGGGGTTGTTGGGTTCATCACTGGTGTGCGATGTGGTCGGAGGGAGTGAAGCGGATGGAGAGTGACGAGCTGGAGAACGTGGATAAGGCCGTTATCTCAGGGACACAGCGGGTATGTGCTCTGTCCAAAGACTTTAATTAGATAGTATCGGGGGGAAACAGGGATGATACAAATTTTTTACACAATATCTTACCTGTTACCATTTCTTTATTACAGCTTTGCGAATACTGCAAAAGGCTAGGTGCAACCATTCGATGCCATGCTGAGGGCTGCTCACGGTTCTACCACTTCCCCTGCTCAGCAGCCAGTGGATCTTTCCAGTCTATGAAGCAGATGGTTCTCCTCTGTCCAGAGCACATAGACAAGGCAGAGGAGCTGGGTAAGAGAACCAAATGTTGTTGTCAAAGTCGCAATGTCATTACTTAGAGCATGTTCACAGTAAAAGCCTTGTGCTTTGCACCATTGGTAATGACCACACGGTTCAATTTACTATGCTTTATCAAAAAATTCTGTAAAAAAACTCAAGTTTTGATTTTGGTTGATTAAATGTGGACTGTCATTCTACCATGGCTTTGAACATACATCTAGTCTTTGTTTTTGAAATATAGAAGCACTTGTAGCTGTACAAGCTACTTATTATGTTGATAAGTTAAACCAAGTACTAAAAGTAAATGCTGCTAATATCATTTAAGTTTTCTAGTACCTTCTTTTAATTAATTCTTTTTT
>JAQNCA010000002.1:13251995-13266752 GCA_029783725.1 Acanthurus tractus | reverse complement strand
TTAAACCAAGTACTAAAAGTAAATGCTGCTAATATCATTTAAGTTTTCTAGTACCTTCTTTTAATTAATTCTTTTTTTATACAGCAGGAGAGGACTCTTGGTGTGCTGTGTGTGACTCAGCTGGGGAGCTTACAGACTTGCTGTTTTGTACGGGTTGCGGCTTACATTATCATGCGGCCTGTTTGGAGATTGGTGCCACCCCCATTCAGCGGGCAGGATGGCAGTGCCCAGAGTGTAAAGTGTGCCAGACATGCAGGTGAGTCCAATTTTGTGAATCAAACTGCACCTTGTACCTGCTATTCAGATGTCGTTCTAAATAGTTTCCATAACATTTACATCCGAAAATTGTAAGCACATGACATTAATTAGAGTTCCTGAGTGTCCTGAAATAGCCAGCACCAACCACAACACAAAGTCCAAAGACATGGCCAACATGACAGCAAACATGAAATATATAGATGCTAGCTACCTAATACAGTAAAATACAGTTTTAAGTGGATGTTACCTGGAAGGAAGAGTAGTCTTTCCATTTGCAAACTGCTTTGTCAGCTTGTGTTGCGGGGCGTCTGGCATTGAAATCTGTGCGAGGAAATTATGATACAACTAGCTGGCTAACCCTAGCTTGTTTGCTAAGGTTAGTGCTGGCAAAGAACTGTGAGTGTATATGTCAGTATCGAGTGTGTGCAGCGTGGATCTGCCATTGATTGCTTTGTGGAATCGACTGAAAACATGAAGCTGATTGCCATTTCTGGATCTTTTATGCATCATTGAGACTGATGTCCATATAAAATCTAGAAATCTTAAAAGTTGTAGTGCTATTCTAAATATGACTGTAATTTACGGTCCTGTCCTGTATGTCATATCACTGTTTTTGAGTGATGCCCAGCTGCTCCTGCACCAAGGGAGTGGGAACACAAGCAACAGGCTACCGGTGCTGCTAACAATAAGGTTTTTGTGAAAGTTAAAATGAAAACCTTTTGAGAGTAATTTTTTTTAATCTTCATTTTCTCAGACAACCAGGAGAAGACTCCAAAATGTTAGTATGTGATGCCTGTGATAAGGGCTACCATACCTTCTGTCTCCAGCCAGCCATGGACTCTCTTCCTTCTGACCCATGGAAATGCAGAGTAAGGCACATTGATCATTCAGCTACATACAAAAATATTATTTTACCGTTGAAACCTTTTTTGATGGTTATGTTATCATTAGTAAGAAAATTTTAAAGAGTGCTTTTTCTGTGTGTTTTATTGACGATTAATTTTACCTTTTGTCTCCATTACCTGTATTACGTCAGAGGTGTCGTGTATGTACAGAGTGTGGTGTCCGTGGACTGGTACTGCCAGGTTCGGCCCAGTGGTTTGACAACTATGCCGTGTGTGATGCCTGCCAGCAACACCGCAGCTCCATGTGTGGAGTGTGCAACAAAGCTGCTAACCCATCTGTGACTCTACAGAGCTGCAGCATGTGTCACAGGTTAGTTTAGGACAAATGCAATAGTGTTCATTAGAGGTAGCTATCATGTTTGAGCTTGCAGTTCATATCAGACCGATCATGCATGTTCAAGCTGACTGGGGAAGTGCCCTGTCATATTGTTTATATCTGGATTTCTAATGGTATTCATTGAATTTTATCAGTGTTTTTGTAGTTCTCGATATTTGCATAGTTTGTATTGCAAGACACCTGACCAGTACAAGTTAGAGTAAGTTGCTATCCACCAGTCTGGTGGTTTAGCCCTCTGGCTTGCTACCAAGTCATGACCTGTTATAGATGGTCATTGCAGTTAAGTAAGAACAGACTCAGAAAGTGAACCTGGAGAGAGAAATGGATTCCTTTTGGAGTCTTGTAGACAGACTTTAAAGTAGGCATAATAATCCTATACTTGCCTATTGTTGCCCCCCTCTCCAATTGGAGCAGACAATGCTATGTGATGTCAGCACAGTCTTATCTTTGCTCATACAGCTTTCCATGCATTGTGTTTAAACATACAGCTATTACCAGGGCAGGTTCCTTTCATCAGTGGCTATATTGTCTGCATTGTCTAATTAATTTGTGTTATGTATATTGTCTTAAAGGAATTTCTTCCCTTACAATTTTTGCAAAAAACATACAAGTGAGCTTTTTTTTTTAAAAGTTGGCACATAGATGCTAGTGTAGAAGTGAGTATGGTTCATTTTAGCGTAAATAATTTGCATGAAAGTTTCTAAATAATAATAATAAAGGAATTTGAACTCATAGTAAGTGGAAACTTGCTAAGAGACAAAAACGGACTTGGTTAATTTTTAAAACAATACCCTTAAATTTTATGTATTTAATTCAATACTGACTGGATTGAATTAAATAAACAAAATTTTGGCTTGCATAATTTCCACACTGCTGCTTTTGACGATATTGTTATTGTTTTAGGTGGGTGCACAGTGAGTGTGCTCTATTGGGGGAGCTTCCAGAAGCCAAGTGCATTTGCCTGCTTTGCAAGGAGCAGCAGCCTGTCACTCAACCATACACAGGAGAAATACAAACCAGAGAGACATCTGAGGATTCTGAAGGGCATGCTGATTTGGTAGAGATGACAATCCAAACAGATGCAGACATGGTGACAGAAGAGCACACAAACTTATCAGAGGTGACACAAGGACAGAGAGGCTCATCAGAAATAGGGCAGGCTGAGGCCACAACTGACAAAGAAACACCAATGGACTTGGGTAAGTCAAAATCGGACACAGTTTAAAAAAAGGTCAACAAAACATGGTAATTTTGATTTTATTATTGGACTAGTAAAAAATTGTTTATGTCCAAGATGTTTAATGCAACTTAAATACATTTGGCTTTAGGGGTGGAGTCGGCAGTTGTTGAGACAACAGATGTTGGGGACAAGATCACTGAGGAAGAGCTGAAGGTAGCAACAGAAGAATTCCCTTCTGAAGCGCCTGCTGTTCTTGAGTCCACAGGTAAACAAAGAACACACTGTAGAGATAAATGTTTTGGAACTGAAAACAAAGCAGTACTTAATTGCATGTATGATCGTTTGCCGTAACTAATTGTAGATTTATAAACCTTTACACTAATAACCATGCATTTCTTAATCTCAAATGTAGAATGTGCAACAACAGAACAGGGCCCCTCTTGTCTACCTGCTGACAAAGAGAGATCAGAAGAGGCCACCAGACAGGTGACCCATGTCACCCCCTCCCAGGACTCCACAGCAGAGACACAGTCTAATAACCCTAAAGTAGAACAACTGGTGTCACAGCATGGCCCTGAAAATATGGAGGTGGAAAAAGAGGTGGAGAAGGAGGAGACCACTCCCTCAGTGGAAAAAGAAGAATCAGCTGAGTTATTAAACAGTGACTCTAGCAGCGTGCCGATCACAGAACCATCCAGCAAGGATCCACCAAAGTTACCAGCTTCTCTAGGCTCAGAGGACAAAACAGAGCATTTGCCCATGGTTAATGAAAAGGAAAGAAGTCCATGCCAGGACCACCAGTCTCCCTCTTCTGTTTCTTTATCAGTAGACACACAAGAGGCCCTCTCTGCTGTGGACATGGAGGGAAGGTTACTACCTCACTCTGAGGAGGAAGAGGAAGAAGATGATGATGAGCCAATGAAAGAAGAACACTGTGTGGATATAAAGCAGGAACTGCAGGAGCAAGATGTTAAGCCAGAATTGCTGCTAGACGATATGTCCAATATGAGCCACGGAGATGAAAGCAGCAGTGGCTTTATGGGCTCTCCAGGAGAACCTGATCCTCAGCTCTCTATGGAACTTGGCCTTGTACCTGCTGGCCGCTCACACACAGATAACCTGCTTACTGAGACTGATGACTCTCTTCCCTTTGAACCTCTCAGAAGCGACAGAGAGAAGGCAAAACGCAGAGGATCCCCAGGCCGTTCTCGTGTCAAACAGGTGAGGTCACTGGTGCAGCAATCACTTATTTGGGTAAACAACTGTATTCTCCCCTCTGCAGTCAAAATAAACAGAATTTACCCGCTGAATCAAGTTGTTGCAATTTAGGCTCCATGGTCGTATGAATGTCAGAATCCGACATGAAGGACAGATAGCAAAAACAGTGTGTTCAAGAATGACACTTAAACACAATAGGAACTCAGCTCATCCTTCATCCCAACTAGCAATCATACTGCATACTGTAGATTGCTAAAGCTAAAACTACCTTGCTCGTAATAACGTTGATCCTAAACTTTGGACACTTTCTAAAGTCTAGTCAGGCACGTCTTCTCCTTGCCTCTACTGTTTTTTCCTTCTTCTTATTGCATTCCTTGCTATCTTCAAGTTGTCTGTTTACAGGATAAGGAGAATGTGCAACTGTAATATTCATCCATGTGACACACGATGTGCTTTTTATATTTACATGGATTAAACAAAGTATTGTCTCGTTAGTTTTTAGTATTGGTCACTAGTTTCTCTAAGACCCGTTTCAGCCCTTAAATTCACCATGTTCAAATTTGTCTATATTTAGATGACTGACCTTTAATTTTTGTTGATTGTCTTCATGTGTCTCACAACATGACATTAAAATGTTTTTTTCTTGAAGGGGCGAAGCAATAGTTTTCCTGGAAAGCGAAGACCTCGAGGGGGTGGTGGAGGGAGAGGGCGTGGTGGGAGGTCACGCCTCAAAGCCATGGCCTCTTGCATTGATGCATTTTTGGTAAGTTGTGACTAATTGTGACATTTTAAAGGTTCTTTAAGTAACTTGCACTTATGTTATGTGGTGAATTAAATTTGTATTTTGGCAATATATTTAAAACTTTTTGTTTTTGTCTTGTCCACAGCTAAGCATGACCGCAGACACTGGAATAAGTAAGGAGGAAGATGATGAGGAAGATGACACCATGCAGAACACAGTTGTTCTTTTCTCAAACACTGATAAATTTGTGCTCCTACAGGTACAGCTGTTGTTTTAAAGAGACATATTTGATCAACCTGAGGTGTTTTTTCTGTGCTCGGAACCACAATTGTCACCTTCAAATACAACACAGTTTCTTATGTCTTCATAACATTTTTCCCACTCACATTCTCTCTTTTTTTGTAGGATATGTGTGTTGTGTGTGGCAGTTTTGGAAAGGGTCCAGAGGGACAGTTGTTGGCTTGTGCTCAGTGTGCCCAGTGTTACCATCCTTATTGTGTGAACAGCAAAGTAAGCACTTTACTTTGACTTTTTTCATCACTGTGTTATGTAAATCAGTAGATTAAACCTGATATCTTCTTCAGATCACCAAGACGATGCTCCGTAAGGGCTGGCGCTGTTTGGAGTGTATTGTGTGTGAGGTGTGTGGAAAGGCGTCAGACCCCTCTCGTCTGCTCCTTTGTGATGACTGTGATGTCAGCTATCACACCTACTGCTTGGACCCACCCCTGCACAACGTTCCCAAGGGTGGCTGGAAGTGCAAATGGTAAAAGAATAAAAAACAAAAACCAATAACCAAAAAAAAAAACTTTTAGAGCACAATGCTTCCTTCAGCCTTGTACCTTTTGAATGCTCTCAAATGGAAATGATACATTTTAATTTGCATCTTATGTAAAACACTCATGCCTAGCCTTGCATTAGCAATTCAGAGGCCCATCCCTCTGCCTCTTGCTTCTGTAGCAGCAGAAAAAAAATCTTTATTTTAATATTGCATATTAGCCGTACAATTGTTAAAGAGTACTTCACTTCTTCCGCCCAGGTGTGTGTGCTGTGTGCAGTGTGGCTCCAACACGCCAGGTTTCCACTGTGAGTGGCAAAACAACTACACCCACTGTGGCCCCTGTGCCAGCCTCGTCACTTGTCCAGTATGCAGAGAGAACTTCATGGAGGAGGAGCTACTGCTGCAGTGTCAGTACTGTGATCGGTGGGTGCAGCTCATTAGAACTACACATGCACACACATGACACAGAAACTGAGGTATTCATGAAACAGCAGCTAATGAAGACAAGAGGGGAATAGATTATTTATGTATTTTTCTTGTCATAAATAATTCCATAACATCTTTGATTTGCTGTGTGATTTGTTATGGAAGAAAGTATACATATCGATGTATCACTCTGTGCCTGTGCAGATGGGTCCATGCTGTCTGTGAGAGTCTTTACACAGAGGATGAGGTGGAGCAAGCTTCTGATGAAGGCTTTGCATGCACATCCTGTACCCCATATGTTCCAAAACCTGTGGGTAAGTCTAAAAATGTCCCAGTTTCAAAATGAAGACACAAAGACGGTGGTTTTAAAAACATACATGGGAAATTCTTGTATGTACTAATGCATTTCTTGTGCTTTTCTACCTGCTGTTTGACTTTATTCGCAGTAGTTGAGTCAGCCATTATGGCTTCAATAAAGATCAAAGAGCCAGGTTTGTGGATTTTGCTTATTCTTGCTTACTGTCACAAGCACGTATCAGAGTAATCATCTGTTATTTGTTTCATTGTAAGTCATTTAGATCTACAAATGTCACCCTACAGAACCTCAGTTCTATCGGTTGGAAGGTGTATGGCTGACGGAGTCGGGCATGTCCCTGCTTCGCAGCATGTCCATGTCCCCCCTGCACAAGAGAAGGCAGCGTCGCTCCCGTCTTGGAACGCTGTGTTCTGAGGGAGGTCCTGATGGAATGGACCTGAGGGAGGTCGAAGGAGATGGTGAAGAGGGAAAAGGTTTGCACACTCTTTGCTCATCAATCAGTGCAAGAACAATTTTGAGGTGTTCTGCCCCTTTTCAATGCAAGAATTTTTGCATGTTCAATGTTATTCTGTAGGGGAACCCATGGAATGTGAACCTAAGATGGAGAACCCAGGGAGCCCTGACAGAGAAGGTGGTGCTGAGGGAACTGAAGGCATGGCTGACTGTGAGGGTCTTAAAGGAGGGGCAGAGGAGACAGAGGATAGCAAAAAAAGGAAGCGGAAACCTTACAGGCCCGGTAAGCTACCCAGAATTCAATATGCAACTTATAACATTCAAATAAGCCTCCACAAAATGTTAATTATTATTTTCTTTATTATTTGTACCAGGAATTGGTGGCTTCATGGTGAGACAAAGGAAGTGTCACACACGCATGAAGAAAGAATTTTTTGCCCAGCTGGCTGGAGAGACTACATTAGATGGACAGCCAATAGAGAGAACTATTGAGGAAGGTTGGTGAAGACAGATTGCAATTATATATTTTTTATAATTATATTTGTAATTAAATAATTCAGTGCCATTGAATCAGCAACAAATTTAGCAATTTCGGCTCTTACAGAGTCCCATTTTTTTTATTTCAATATGGTAAAACAGTCATAGAAGCAATTAAGGCAACAATGGCTGGCATTTGGTTTAGTTCATATTGGGTGGTGCCCTTCCTAACAGCCAAAGCCCTGCAGTGATTGTGTGTAATTACCGTAAACAAAAATCAAGTCAGTGCTCAAAGAGAGAAAAATTTGTTGTTGTGAAGAAAAAGCGCTTAGTGAGACTGGTTGGTCAAGTATAAAAACCTCAAGCTGACACAGCATGCATCCACCCACTTTGCCTAGAGGGACCAAGCGGTTCGTAAGGCACTCTCTCCAGTTAAACAAAGGAACCCACTTACCTGAAGAGGTCAAATGCTTTGTAGGTAGAGTTTCAGCAAAACATTCAGTGGAGATAAGCATCAGCTATGCAGCCTGTGGGGCACTAAACGAGAATGAATAGATATAATGCTATGAGCAATAATGCTAGCTAATGCTAAAAACATACATGGCCTTATATGACCTTTGCTTTTACGTTTGGATTAGAAATTTAAATGAGGGTTGACAATGTTAACTTCTCAAACACAATGCTCTTTGCCTGTTTGTTATTGACTGATTGGTTTTTCGTAAAAACTGTAAGTTTGGTATACTGAATTTCACAGTTATATGCCTAGGACCCCACCCTGACACAGATAACATAATGGATCCTAAGCCAGCAGAGGGTGAGGAACAGGCCAAGAAACGTCGGGGCAGGAAGAAGAGCAAACTTGAGGACATGTTTCCAGCCTATCTTCAGGTTTGTGTTTTTTTCTATGTGTAATGCTCTTAACATTTTTGAAGTTCATGGTATCCATTTATGAGAATGTTTGTTTGTCCTAAATGCTTGTAATTCATTACAGGAGGCATTCTTTGGGAAGACACTAATTGACTTGAGTAAAAAGGCTGTAATGATAGCCCCAGGGCACAGGCCAGGTCCATGCCTTGTCCGACCTTCATTACCAGCACCATCAGGGCTCAAAACTACTGCCCCAGAGAGTAAGAACACTAACTAGACTCATGACTTGTCAAATCTCTACAAATTGTTTGTAACAAAAGTTGTGGAAAAAGTCAGTACTTGGTATGTGACCTTAATGTTTCTTTTACTAGCTGATGCCAAGGATTGTGTGGGGAAAGATAATTTTCCTCATAAGCAAGAGGGGGGTGAGGACCCCCAGGCTCAGGGAGAAGGTGCAGGTAAGTGTTTGGACACAGATGTTGCTTGTTCATTGTTATGGTCTTAATGTAGTTTCATGTTGGTTTAACATTGCACATTTTTAGGTGTTTCTGCACCGTCCTCATCACTGAAGGACCAGGTGTCAACTGATCCTCATGACTCTGATGCAGAAAAAAATGAAGGTACTTCCCTGAGAGGATGCTTTGGTTTTCAATATGCAACATGAACTAAGAAGAAGTTTTAACATCTGATGCTAACACCCATGCCTCACATGATGTTGTCCTGTCATGCCAGGTCTTCCACAAGGGGTGGAGAGTCAGGATTCTGAGCAGTTCTTTAGGAAGGTTCTGGGAGTGTCAGATGGCTCTTCTCTGGGGGGTATGAAACCCATTTTGGAGGGCAGTAAAGGAGAACTCAATCGTAGCACTCTGCCACAGAGAGCTCTCCTCTCAGGTGTGTACATGGGGATGTCTGCAGATGGTCATATCATTACCTGTTCTGAAGTTCAAAACCACGTTTGCTGTATGATTGAAGACGCTTGTGATTATGTAAACAAGGTTTAACCAGTGTTTATATTGATACTCAAATCACTTGCAGGGTCCCTGCCCTCGGCTGGAATGATGGATGCCTTTCCTGGTCTCTCTCAGTCACCGTTCTTTGACATGCGGTATGACCAATATTAAATGCCCCATGCATTTTTTCCAACAACCTGTGCTCCTGCAACAGCTAGTGCTAAAGATCAGTGTAAAAACAAATCCAGCTTCATTAAAATTTTTGACATTGTAGAACTGACTCGCTCCTCCAATTGATTCATATAAACCCTTATTTTATGAAAGACGATGCCCTCTCATTTGATGTGCAGGGACAGAGGAGCACTGTTCAGTCCAGATGGGGGTGAGGAGAGCCCCTGGGCCACACCCTCCACCCCAGCAACCCCCTCCTCTCCACCCACCCCCACTGAGGTCGAGGGTGATGGACTGTCTTACAACCAGCGGAGTCTCCAGCGCTGGGAGAAAGATGAGGAGCTGGGAGAACTCTCAACCATCTCCCCTGTTCTTTATGCCAACACCAACTTTCCCACTCTCAAACAGGACTACCCAGGTGAATGTGGAACTCACACTATACCAACATTATAGCCTGTTATTAAACCAAAAAGTCATGCTTTCAAATTAAGGATGATATCACTGTGAGATATTGAGCAGATGTTAAACTATTTCTCCTGTCACAGATTGGGCCAGTCGCTGTAAACAGATCATGAAGATCTGGAGGAAAGTATCAGCTGCTGATAAGGTTCCATATCTGGTGGGTTTTCTGTTTTTTGTTTTACACAGTGATTCCAAAATAATTGCTTTATGTCGACTGAACATAGTTTTTCCTGCAATTGTATTAAACACAAACTATAAGATGAAGTCAATGATGACAGATCTTTATATGCCTTGCTCTATCATACCCCCTCATAATTTTATGATACCTTCAGTTCTATGCAGAAAGCCTTAAGGAAAATGCAAACAGAAATACAGAAAACTCGATAAATGTATGTGCACTGCTTGTTAACACTTAATAAGAAATTGGGATTTCTTGTATTCAGCCTGAATTAATGCTTCTGCAAGTGAGCAAAAGTGTTATTGTTTATTTACTAATGTTTTCAATTTTAATTACTTTCATATTTTTACGTTACAATCTAATTTCTTTATTCAGCAAAAGGCCAAAGATAACCGAGCAGCTCAGAGGATCAACAAGGCACAGAAGGTGAGTTAAAGCGTCAGCATTCTATTGTATTGTCAAAGTTCATGACATATTTGGTAGCTGTTATTTGACTCACAGTGCAGAGATTTTTAATGATTTCTCTCCACTTTCCTCTGCTATTCTTACAGCAGGCTGAGAGTCAGGTGTGCAGGCCAATCAAGACAGAAGCAGGGCGTGTGAAGGGAGAACGGCCCACTTTACACCTCCAGATCCCTCCACCTTCAGGCTCTACATCAGTCTCTTCTCAGCCCAGCTCAGCAGAAAGCTCATTTCCTTTCCCTCTAGATTCAGGATCCTCCTCCGTCTTTTTCTCAGATGGACCTGTTAAGACCCCAGGGTCAGCTGAAATCCGGACAGATCCCTTGGCCAAGTTTCCTCCTCAGTCGCCCCATTCTCAGTCCCACCCAAACACACCTTTTTCCCATGCTGGGGCCAGCCCCTTGCAGGCCTCTTCCTCAGGTTTTTCCGCTTCCGGCCCACAGGGTCTTCCTCAGGGACGGCCAGCCAGTCTTGGCCCCTTTGACATGCAACCAGGAACTCCTGGAACCCCCAGACGGGCTCAGCAGGTTGACCCCTATTTCAGATCACAGCTGCAACAGCAACAGGGTCATCTACCACAATCACAGCAAGGCTCTCAGGAGTCCCTAGGACCTCCAGAAAGTCCTCATTCAAGAGGTGCTGGGCTTGGGGAGTCACCAATTTTCTCACCCTCCCACAATACCCACTATGGGGATCCTTTTAGAAACCAGCAAGGCATTGGGCGGCCAGAATACGGTTCATCCCCATCACCCTCTGCAGTGGCTTCCTCACCTGCAAGCGCAGGGCAGTACAGGGCTGACATGAGTGCGCCTTCTCCACGCGCTTCTGCAGTTGGAAGACCTGACTTATCAACTGGCTCCCCTGCTGGAATGCTGGAGTCTGGGGATGGTTTATTTAAGGCACCTATGACGCCACGGATGCACCAAGGGGAGGGTGGGGCTCTTCATCCTGGAGCCTCCCCTAGCCACCCTTCTGAAGGCTACAGGCAGTCTCCTTCCCATCCTTTCTCTGAGCCCCACACTCAGCCATCGCTAACTCCCAGACCCCAGTCAGGGGACAGTTGTCCTCTTGGGTCCCAGAGACATCCTGTAAGTCAACAAGAACAATGCCCAAGAGTACCATCAAGCCCACAGTCCCAGGGCAGCTCTCAGTCCCCCCACACTCCAGGTGGCCTCTCCAATGATGCTTATTCTGTCCAGTCTCCTGCTACCCCTCGTTTCCAATCACCAGATCCTTGTTCTCAGCCACCTTCAAGACCACAATCTAGAGACCCTTTTGCTACTCTCCACAAACCCCCTCGCCCCCCTTCTGTTGCTGCAGAGGGAACTGCAAGTTACAAAAGCTCACCTCATCCTAACCTGCCTACTCCACCCACTCCCACCAACAGTTCCATTGGGGATCCTCTCTCTGGTAAACCATCAGCAGCTCCTGCTTTTAGCCGCAGTCCCAGCACAGGAGGCTTCCAAATGAGTCAACAGCAGAGTCAGATGTTACAGGGTCAGCTTCAGCAACCACAGCCACAGACTCAGCAGACTGTGGGGGCAGACAGCTTTGGCTCCAGGGTGCCACCTCCTTCTGGATCTCAGGATCTACCAGCGGTCCGCCCTCCAGACACATCTCATCAGCCAGCTTTACCAGGCACTCAAGAAATGCCTGACATTTCAGCAGTGCAGGACCCTGCATTAGTAGGCCTTAGCCCCTCTGAGCTTGAGAAGCACCGACAGGTATCTAAAAATTAACCAGTAAACAATCATTCAATCAGCCTTCTGGGTGTATTGCTAATTCATGTTTCTTGTATGTTTTAGCGTCAGAGACTAAGGGAATTCTTAATCAGACAACAAATGCAGAGAAATTCCATTAGACAAGAGAAGGAGGCTGCTGCTGCTGCTGGCAGTGCATCCCCTGGCTGGTCTGGAGGAGAAATGGGAGCATTTCAACAAGACAAGGCCCAGAGAGCACCACCACCTTATCCACAGGTAGACCACTTAAAAAATGTGCCACAAATCTTAGAGTCTTGAAAAATTCACAATTTAGTAATATGTAAGATTTAATGAATAAAAGACTAACTGCTTTGCTTAAGAGCTCATAAAATAAAAAAATGGGATACCAAAGGTAAAGATGCACCATGCAGGGTCTATGTTCATTGATGCACACTAAATGCCAAAGAGAGCTTGGTGGCTGTGGCTCAGCAGGAAGAATTGGGCATCCACCAGCTACAGGGTTGGTAGTCCCATTCCCAGCTTTTCCTGTCTACTAATTGTGTCTTTTGGCAAAGAAACAGAACTCAGAATTGCTCCTGATAATCAAGAGTCTTGCATGGTAGCTGCATCAGCTTGTGTGTGTGGAAAGAATTGTATAGAGTTTTGGATAGAAGCATTGTAGCCATTTATAAGTTATTGTAAGATGTCAAAATGTAAATGTTAATTTGTTTTTATTACCCACTTTAGGATCGTGTTGCAGTCACTACTTCTGGCGCTCAGGTTGTTGTCGCAAATAAGATGCCTATGGCTGTGGGTGGTGTGGATGACAAGCTTATTCGCCCACCACCAACAGGAGCCCCCTCCATCATGGATCCTAGTGCTCTAAGGTAAGCACCTCATTATATTGATTTAGATTTGGTTTCCCTTCCATAATAAGTAAATGTTGCCCACTGTTTAAATAATAGTAACGGAAAAATATCTTTTTGGGTTTTTATGGTTAATTATATTTAAAGATGCTGCTGCATGTGTGCTCAAATAAAGGAGAAATTATTATATTAGTGGCACTGATTTGGGAATGTAATGAGTCCAGGAGCAGAGATAGTTCATAGTAGTAATTACTTATGTGTTGCTATCTTTCAGGCCCCCAGTGCCCACTAGACCTCAGGGCATGTTTGCTCGTCCACCATTTGCTCCCCAGTGGCAGGGCCAGGCTCAAGGTCCACGGAGATTTCAACAGCCTGGCATGGAGACTATGGGAATAAGGCACAATCTCAACCCTGGTGTCAACATCCATGGGATGGAAGGCATGGGTAACCCCCACGCTATGATGCCAGGACATGGAGCAGAGACCATGCAGCCAATGGGTCAAGGACCCCCACCCCAGTTCATTGAACTGAGACACAACTCACAGAGGCTACCCCTACGGCCCCAGTTTATGCCCCGTGGACCTCAGCCCAGACCACGTCTCTACGTTCCAGGGCAAGATATGGCAGCAACTTATGCTCAGCAACATCCCATAGCTCAAGCTGGGGGTATTCAGAGGGAGGGGGGCAACAACTCACAGCTGGGCTTACAGCAGGGTACACTGTCAGTTTTATTGCCTCAGCAATCTACAGACCCAGTAACACAACAGCCCCTCCTGCAGTCCCAGGCAGCTACTTCCACTCCAGGCATTCCTTGTACTGAGCAGCATGAGTTACAGCAAAGTGGGGTCCCAGGGCCCCAGCCTGCCACAGTAGGAAACAGTGAGGAGCTGCCAGAGCCTGACCTTGAAGGACTTGGGAGTGCCCCAGTGGATGGAGGTGTGGAGGATGAGGATGATTTGGCTTTAGACTTGGACCCTGACAAAGGAGATGATGACTTGGGCAACCTTGACAACCTTGAAACCAATGATCCACATCTAGACGACTTGCTTAACAGTGATGAGTTTGACCTGCTGGCTTACACTGACCCTGAGCTGGACCAAGGAGACCCCAAAGATGTCTTCTCAGACCAGCTACGGTTAGTGGAGGCAGAAAGTGAAGCGCCTGCATCTTCCTCTGGATCTGTGCTTGTTAAAGTGGAAGAGAAAACCAAGGTGGAGCCAGGGCAGAAGTCTGTCACTGCAGCCGCTGCCACTGCAGAGAGATCTGCTAACCAGTTGCCACCTTCTGCAGAAACTGCTGATGTTGCCAAGGTTAAAGTAGAGGACGGAGGTCTGACCCCTCAGCTACAGTCAGGACAAACAGTGGAGAAAGATGAAATTGGAGAGGCTGTGTCAATGCTTCTTGGTGGGACCACACCTTCTGACAAGCCTGCACAACCAGAAAACCAGTCAGCCTCACTCAGTTCTGTTCGATTAGGGGGACTTCAGTACCCCCTGCCAGGTCAAGCTGATCCATTACCTTTCCCGTCAACTGCTTCACATGCAGATATTGGTGATGATCCGTTGGGGCTGCCTGATGTAGGTGGACAACACTCCCCTGCTGTGGATTTAGCAAAGGTAGAGAGCTCTTTAGATGGTGAACTGCCACTTTTGATACAGGATCTGCTAGAGCACGAGAAGAAGGAACAACAGAAGCAGCAGCAACAACAACAACAGCTCAGTTCTCTTCACCAAGCAGGCATGGCGCCACATTTTCCTGGCCTTCCTAGTCAACAGCCGAACCCACAGGCACCTGGGCAGATAATGCTGCCACACCACCATCGTCCACCACCTCAAGGAATGATGGCTCAGCCAGGAATGGTGCCCCGTGCTCCACACATGTTACAGCAGCAGCAACAACAAAGGCTTATGGCAACTGGGATGGCACCTCCGCCTCACATGACCATGGCCCAGCAGCAAGCCATGATGAGAATGGGACAGCCAGGGATGCATACAGGTCTCAGTCATCA
>JAQNCA010000002.1:13220353-13251895 GCA_029783725.1 Acanthurus tractus | reverse complement strand
CCTCACATGACCATGGCCCAGCAGCAAGCCATGATGAGAATGGGACAGCCAGGGATGCATACAGGTCTCAGTCATCAGCAGCAGCAGCAGCAGCAGCAGCCGCCACAGCAGCCGCCACAGCAGCAGCAGCCGCAGCAGCAGCCGCAGCAGCCAGTGGTTAAACAGTCACCTCTGGCCAACAATTTCTTCCCAGATAAAGGTAAATACTGTTGCCTTTCACTGTCTTTACTGTATTTAATTATATTATTTCAATACTTCATCACTATATTTGTGTTACTCTTTTATTACAGATTTAGACAAGTTTGCAGCTGATGATATAATGGATCCCATTGCCAAAGCAAAGATGGTGGCACTAAAGGGTATCAAGAGAGTGTTGGCACAGGATCCAATGGTTGGTTCTCCTGGCATCAACAGGTACTTCATGTTGCATAAAGTGTTGGTACACTTTTTAAAATTGAGTTTGGTGGTTACGTTTTTTTTCAGCTGTTTTATGTTAATGCTAATATTCATACAAAAATCTAAACATAATTGACACACATTAAAAAAAGAAATTAAAGATAACTTTACGAACAATAAGATAAAAAGGGAGGGCAGAAAACTGGCGCTTGCTGTGTCTTGACAGAGTGCATTGCATTTTTTGTGCATATGGAGTACTTTTATGTTCACATTTAAGGTACAGCTCATGCCCAACACAATTGGGCATAAAAAGCTACCAAATAATGGGGGATTGGATTTTTTCATCAAGAGTCAGTGGTGACTGGACAGAGCTGAAAGGAGAGTAAATATTGTCCTTACTTGGTTCCAAATTAATATTTATGTTGCTTTTTGTCTGTTGGATTTGTAAACAGACAGCAGTTTGCTTGCACACTACTATATTAACTTTTCAGTTTAAAAGTTTAAATTTGTCAAGCTGTTTACAGATTATGCAGGGCAACATCTGCAGGAGGTGTTTCAGTTAAACATGTTTCCCTTTTACAAATTGACCTTTGTTTGAATGTGTTGGGGGTTGCTTGTGGTTGCAAAGATGATGAAAATAGGGAAGTAACTATTACTGTCTGTTATGAACATTGCAAAACAACCCCCAACACAACATACACAGTTCTTCTTGTGCTGACTTGGTGTAGTTCACAACACCCACAGGAATAATGCATTTGCACTGTGGTAATAAAACGACCACCAAACAGAGTAAGAGTTTTAGACTCTACAGAAAGCTTAGATTGTTTACTCATTTGTCCTGTCTGAATACAGAAAGATCCACTTTTGATCATTGTATCCACTAGTTTCTAACAGTTTACCGTTTGTAATTGTTTTTCTATTTCCACTTTTTATATTTTCCCTACAGTTGACACTACAATCATAACTACACTTTTTCATTGTAGTGCAGCTCATAAGATACCACCATAAAATTCAGCCTCCAAAATATCTATTCAGTCAACAGCTGTAAACATGCTGTGTCATTTTGTAGTTACAGAGTTACAGCAGGAGGTGTTAGTCCTTAACTAACTGTATGCTCTCACTAGGCAGAGTAGATAAATGCGGCATGGTGCAGATGTGTATGATTCTACCTTTTACCTTATACAGATTTTAAAAAAAATTAATTGATAAAAATGAATGAATAAATGGAGGTTCAGTGGATCACAGTTGGCGATTGTATCTCCATTTACTGCGTAAAGCTACTCGTTTGGTCCGTGACCTTTGTGTTTCTTGACAGCCAGTTCACGTTTTGGTGGCTAATCGGGCAAGTGGTAAAAAAGAATCAAAGCCATTGTTTTTCATGGCCAGGTAACGGCCATCTTGCTTCCCTCTTATTTTTGTTGCATTATTGCATGCAGACATTTATGATTTGAAGCTCAAGCAAGCATTTCAGTTGTCGTGGAAGTTAAGTTCAGATGTATATTAAATTGATTCAGAAATGAAATTAGTAATCATAAAAGAAAGAAATGTGCTATTCAAGTGAGTATTTTTTGAAGTCCCCTTGCACACACCTAAGAATAATTAATTTAATATTAAACTAAGACTTTCTTGCACAATGACTTGGAAACCACATTCTCTCTTCAAGCAATTGCAGATGTGCCTAAACATTTAATGTTTTCTCTCCCAATAGGCAACAAGTTTCTCTGCTTGCTCAGAGGCTGGTCTCTGCCCCGGGCACAGATCCAGGACAACTTGCATCTGGACCTCCAAAAGTATGCAGTGTTGCTTGTCAGAATTGATTGATTTACCTAATTTTAAGTCTTGTTTAGTGGATTTTTAAAAAATGCTTTCTTTTTGTTTAGGAGGGAGAAACAAGTGATCCCACCCAGTCAAGACCCAACCCTCCCCAGTTTGTGCAAGGAATCATCAGTATGTTGTGGCATTACTGCCTCTTGTAAAAAATAAGTTTAGTAGTTGAATTCAGAAAAGTGTTATTTTGCCGCACCATACACTTTGTAGATGTATTAAGTGGTCATCCTCTGTTACAGATGATGCAGAGCAGCACCAATATGAAGAATGGCTTCTTCACACCCAGCAGTTACTCCAAATGCAGTTGAAGTTTTTGGAGGATCAGATTGGAGTTCATCGCAAATCACGCAAGGCACTGTGTGCTAAGCAACGCACTGCTAAAAAAGCTGGCAGAGAATTTGCTGAGGCAGATGCAGAAAAACTCAAATTGGTTACAGAAGAGCAGAGCAAAATTCAGAAACAGCTTGACCAGGTGTGTAAAAGTCAAGTTTTTAAACTTGTCCACAGTAAAGCAAATTGTACTCTCAAAATGCAATCTTAGTATTCATATCTGTTTTTAATAATCCACTTTAGGTACGCAAGCAACAGAAGGAGCACACCAATCTTATTGCAGAGTACAGAAGCAAGCAGCAGCAACATCAGCAGGGCTCAGGTATTCTTACCCCAGGGCATTCTGGCCAGGGTGGCCCCCCTCACATGTTTCCAAAGATGCCTGGTCAGATGGTGATGGGCCAACAGGGAACACCGGTAATGGGTCAGCACCCAGGCATGATGCCCCAAGGAGGAATGCCTGTTAGGATGCCTCAAGGGCAGCCCTTTATTGGTGGAGGCCAACCCCAGCTCCCTCCTACTCTTGGAGCCAGTGGTGCAAGAGCCCCAGGTCCTCCTGGGGCTCCAGCAGGATTCTTCCCCCAGGGGCCTGGAATGCAAGGTGCAGACCCCAGGCTTCTCCAAGAAAGACAGCTTCAGCATAGGATGCAGATGGCAAAGCTCCAACAGCAACAGCAACAGCAGCAGCAGCAGCAGGTGATGATGGGCCAGCAACCTATGCCACATCCAAATCAGCAGTCTGGCTTAATGGTGCAGCCACAGTCTGCTATGATGGGGAATCCACTCATGGCCCAACAGCAAGCCAACACTCAACAGGGAATACTAGCCAACCCGACCAATCAGCCGAACATGGTCCAGGTTCCACAAGGAATGGTTGGAGGTCAGTCTGTGGCGCCACTACCACAGAGCCTTCCTGGTGGCCAGCCTATTACCCATGCTCAAGCCATGATGGCAGCTCAGCCAGGGATTATGGGTAACCAGTCAGTTGCACTTTCACAGCAAGCAAGGCCTCAGCTGATGATGGGTCAGCAGGGAATGGTTGGTTCTCCAGGTCATCCTGGCATCAGGGGTCCCCAGGTCCAAATGACACAACAGCAGAACATTATGGCACAACGGATGCTTGCCTCTCAGCAACAACAACAGCAAAATGTTGCAAAGAATTTGGCTCACCTTCAGCAGCAGCAGATGGCACAGCAAAGACAACCGACACAGTTGATCAGTCAACCCAGTCAAGAGCAAGGAGGTCTCTCCCAGCCCTCTACCCCACAGATGGGCTCCTCGCCCTCAGCAGGAAGCATCACACCCCAGTCACAGGGAGCATCAGACAACCAAAACTCAGGCCCAAAAGATGGTGGGATCCTCAGCCCTGATTCAAGAACACCACCACAGCAAAGTGGACCCTCCACTCCCAATCAGGTGAACCAGTTAGGCTCTGCAAATGACCATCATACTGACTTGGGAAGGCAAATGCAACAACAGCAGCAGCATCAAAACCAGGTTTATATGGCCCAGCAGCAACAGCCGAATTCTCAGTCTTTACCTGAGCAACAAACAGGTATGATTGGGAACCAACAGTCTGGCATGCTTCAGCAACAGCAGCAACTTCAGCTCACTCTCCAGAGGCAAGGTTCCCTCAGTGCTGACAAGCCCGGTTTGATGAATATTAAAGAGGAAGGGAAACCGATTGACTTTATGGCTCAGCAGCAACAACAACAACAAGCAGTTCAAAATGCCATGCAGCAGTCTCATGATTCCAGCATGCAGCACCAGATCACAGGACAGAACCATCCTGGCCAGCCACAGCCCATTGTGATGGGCCATAATCCACAACAGCAAGTTCTCATGTCCCAGCAGCAAAAACAGCAGGCCATGATGATGATAAGAGCCCAGCATCAAGGGATGATGCCACAGAGGCCTGGGCTCCCACCTGGACAGATCCGCACACCTATCAACATACAGGCTATCATTGCTCAGAATCCACAGCTCCGCAATCTGCCCCCAAACCAGCAGATACAGCACATCCAGGCCATGATTGCCCAGAGGCAGCTCCAACAAGGACAGATGCTGCGAATGTCAATGGGTCAAGGCCAGCAAGGTCAGTTAAGGTCACACATGCCACCAGGACAGGTGCCACAGGTTGGACAACCAATGCCAGGGGCAGAAGGCCAACAGATGCAATATGGAGCCATGGGAAAGCCAGGAGCTTTGGGCGCTCAGCAACAGTCAGGCATGTTGGGTCAACAACCTGGAGTTGCTCCTCAGATACAGCAGGGGATGATGGTTCCTGGGCAACAACAACCACAAGTAGGGGACATGATGCAACATAATATGAGAGGTCAGGTACCAGTGCCGCCTTCTCCTGTGGATCATGGCCGTATGGTAAGGCCGACATCTCCACGTCAGCCATTAGCCAACTCTCCTGGGGATCCACATCGGCACACATTTAATCAGGCTATGGGGATGCGTCCCCCAACCCCTAACCAGAACCAACAAGCCCTAATTGTGGCTGCAGCTGGCCGCATGCAGGGCTCCCCCTCTCATGCTTATTCTCCAAGAGCTCCCTTTGGCATGAGCCCAGCCCACCCAGCCTCACCCCATTCATCCCATGTCTCTTCGCCAATAGCTGACAGCAGGGCTGGAAGGGGAAGTCCATACAGTCAAATCAAGGCATCTCCACTACGGTCACCAGGAGCCAAGAGCCCACTAGATTGTCCAGGACTGAAAGTAGAAACTCAGACATTGGGCAATGAAACATCTCAGACAGCCTCAGTTGTCCACAATGGTCCACAGAAAGGCATGAATGTTCAGCAGCAGTTGCAGCAGGTCTCAGAGAGCCATGTCCCTCATGCACAACATGGTTCCAGAGCAGGGGAACTCTGTAAGGTTACCCTACAGAACATTAAACAGGAACCAAGAGAGGTTCAGTGTGATGGTGCAGCAGAGGCTCATCCTGGGGCTGTAAAGCGAGAGGCAACAGGAGAGCCAGTTGCCTCTAGGAACAACGATAGCTTTACTCATACTGAAAACATTGCTTCTGACCCTGGGACTCAAGGCCCTAGATCTGAGACCGGACAGCAACTACTGCAGAAACTGCTGAGAACCAAGAACCTTCAGCTTGGTGCACAGAGGCCTTCTGAAGGCATCCACAACGAGATCAATGGTCACATCAACACCAAACTAGCAATGCTGGAGCAGAAACTTCAGGGGACTCCACGTAATATGGAGGTAGTTTTTTCTTCAGTGCGTTTATTGATTTTGCCTTAAGCATGTTGTTTGTGTGGAAAGAACCCAACATGTTTTTTTTCAACTTCTACAGGATTTACAGTCTATAACAAAAAGGGCTCCTGTACCAAAGCCAAAGCGCACAAATAAGGCAACTGGAGACCGAGGGCCTAATGCACGCAAGAAGAATAAGAAGGAAGAAGTTGGAAAAAGTGCAGAAGCCCTGATAAAGCAACTCAAACAGGTAAAGGAGTTTGCAAAGCCTAATCCCAAACCATTATTTTTATTGATTATCTAGAGTAATATAGAGTAATACTTAATTAGTACTTAATCATGTTGACTTATGTACATTTACTCTCCAGGGTCTCTCTCTGTTGCCCTTGATGGAACCGTCAATCACTGCCAGTCTGGATCTGTTTGCCCCTTTCGGAAGTAGTCCAGCTAATGGCAAAGCCCAGCTCAAAGGATCCTTTGGAAATGCAGTGCTTGACAATATCCCTGACTACTACTCTCAGTTACTCACCAAGGTATAACTAAGCTGCACTATTTACAAATACTAGCTTTGGCGGGCAGTGGCAACACTTTATTGTTGTTTAATTCTTTTTAGTGAAGGAAACCTACAAATTAAATGTTGTTTTGTGAGGATATTGTTTTGTGCCATTACAGAATAATCTCAGCAACCCACCAACACCCCCATCCTCCCTGCCTCCTACTCCTCCGCCTTCAGTGCAGCACAAGCTGCTGAATGGAGTGACTCCTGGGGAGGAGCTATCTGAGGGTCAGAAAGAAAGAGAGCCAGCAGAGGAGCCAATGGGTAAACAATTATAGATTTGACATGAAATTGATGCCTTTAATAGTATTTAATCTACAGTTGTACATTTATTGTGTTCTGAATGACTGATTTTCCTCGCAGATTCTGTTACAGAGGAGGTGAAGAGTGTGGACATTCTGGCAGCTCTCCCCACCCCACCACATAACCAGAATGAGGACATCAGGTACACTAGGATGAGTTCTTTGTCAGCCAGAATAGATTGATTTCCTGTCACTGTGTGACTAAAAGTGTAGGAAATATCTTTTTAACAGGATGGAGAGTGATGATGAGGATGCCCCAGAAAGCATCATCCCAGCATCATCCCCTGAGAGCAACGTAGGCGATGAAACTTCACGTTTCCCTCATCTAAGGGAGCCTAAAGAAGAGGAGACTGAGAGAGCAATATCCCCCATCATCCCCCTCATAACTCGCACTGCAATCCCAGGTATTATGATAAATTTGAAATGTAATTCCCCAAAACAACAGCAGCATTGCTTGTTTAGATGTATTTATGCATGTTTTTTTGATAAAACCATGAATTTATGCTTTATTTTTAAATGTTCAGGTCTAATTTAATTTAAACATAAAATCAATTAATACTGCGAAAATAGTAGTTTTTAACCGCTATGTTTACTTTTTTTTTTTCCTTAAATTTTTTTGTAGCATTCCCAGAAAACAAACCATTCGAAGCAGCTGATAGCAAGGTAGTTTCTACATCCAACCACTGGGACAAGGCCAAAAGCAACGAAGTGTCTGTTACCTTCACATTGTCCTCCGCTGCGGCCAAGGTATGAAGCCATGATATCGCAGCTGTCAATTTAACTCTTCTTTGTCTTTATGCACATCTAACAAAAATGTGAATGGACTTTTTTTTTCCAGAAACTGAACCATGTGATGATGGCCATGGCCCAGCTCCTTAGCATCAGGATGCCAGGTTCTTATGAGGTGACTTTCCCGCCCCAGAATCCAGACATGCCTGGAGCTGATGGGTCTGGAAAGGGACCTGGCCAGTCAGGTATGCACTGAGAGACTTTTGTTCGTTTTGATTGTCCTGTTAAATTGATTCAGGGACAAACACAACAAGATGGTGTAAAACTAAAATTTGTTATGTCACTTTTCTACTTAAGTCATGCAACATACGTTCTGTTCAATTTCCTTTTACTTTAAAATGTTAAAGGGAACAGAATGTTGTTCTTAGTTTAAGCCTCTAAGGGGAATTTTTTTGTCTATGGCTTAAGCATGCCGTGTAGCAGAGTCAGTGTTCAAAAGAAAGTTTAAAGAATGAGAGGAACTTAAATCCTTGAGACACACTCAAATATATATGTACATTTATCTCAAAGATGAGTGCAAGATTTTTAAGTTTAATAATCCAAAAATGTAAACTAATATTATGTGGTCATCTTTTCCAGGGGCTCTGTGTTCAAAGGACAGTGTGTCACCCAGTCAGGATGAGTGGCTGAGGCAATTTGATGTGACTCTACCAGGCTGTACGTTGAAGAAACAAGTGGACATTCTGGCCCTTATTAAACAGGTCAGTTATTGCTGTTGCTCAAAAGTACTTGAATTATTAATCTTGTTTTGTTTTGTTTTGTTTTTAACCCTGTGAAAGCTGTGAATCTCATTCTTGGGATTTTTTTTCTCAGGAATTCCCAGAAAAAGAGGACAAACCGGTCCAGCACTGTTATACAACTAATGTAAACGACTTGGATGTTCGCCACCTTCCCAGTATACCAGTGGAGGAATCTCCACCCCCATCACCATCCCCTCCGCATTCTTCACCAGCTGCTCAAGTTCCAGCTGAGGAAGCCGAACCTTTGAAAAAGTCAGCCCCTTCTTCCCCATCTCCTTCCAGTCCCACCAGTGTCCTGATCAAGACTGAGCCCGAGCAGGATGCTGATCCTCCTGTTGAAGCTGCTCAGCCACCTGATGTTGCTGATGTTGCAGAGTCTGAAGTTGCTGCTTCAGAGTCAGTCACAGATCCACCATCTGCCAGTGCAGTTCAAGATCCTCCTGCTCCAACTGAAGATCATCTGAGTCCTGCTGCCAAGGAGGAGGAATCTGCAACTGATATAGCTCAACCTCCTAAAGATTCTCCAAACAATGATGAGTCTTCCCCAAAGGCTGCTAAGCAGCGCAGGCCTCTCTCACCTGATGAGGAGGTGGTACATCCCAAAGTGAAAAAATGGAAGGGGATACGCTGGAAGCGTCTCCAGATTGTAATATCAATACGTAAGGGTGGTTCTAAGAGGGAGAGCAGCCGAGAGGTGTCCGAGCTAATGGATCGCCTGCGCATTACTCTTCGACCGGACAAGCTGCCTCGAGATAAACGTAAATGCTGCTTCTGCCACGAGGAGGGTGATGGAGCCACAGATGGGCCTGCTCGGTTACTTAACATTGATGTGGACCTGTGGGTGCACCTTAACTGTGCTTTGTGGTCCACAGAGGTTTATGAGACACAAGGGGGTGCCCTTATCAACGTGGAGGTAGCCCTGCGTCGTGGACTGCGGACACTTTGTGCGTACTGCCAGAAAACAGGTGCTACCAACAGCTGCAACAGACTACGCTGCCCAAACGTCTACCACTTTGCCTGCGCCATTCGGGCTCGCTGCATGTTCTTCAAGGACAAAACAATGTTGTGCACTCAGCATAAGCTCAAGGGCCCCAGTGAAGATGAACTCAGTGCATTTGCTGTTTTACGGCGCGTCTACATTGAGCGTGACGAGGTGAAGCAGATTGCCAGCATCTTACAGCGAAGTGACCGTATTCACCTGTTCCGTGTTGGTGGTCTCATCTTCCATGCTGTTGGCCAGTTGCTACCTTCTCAGATGGCAAACTTCCACTCATCCACCGCCATCTTCCCTGTTGGCTACGAGGCCACACGCATCTACTGGAGCACACGTCTGCCCAACAAACGTTGTCGCTACCGCTGCCGCATCAGTGAGGATGACAGTCGTCCCCTGTTTGAAGTGCGTGTCCTGGAGCATGGAATGGAAGATTTGCACTATCGGGACACTACTCCAGAGGGTAAGAACAGTGTTCAGTGTTTTGACTTTGACTTAAAAATAGCTCTTGAACACTGACAAAATGTATTTCTTCGTCTTTGTGCTTAGGGATCTGGAACCGTGTGGTTCAGGAGGTGGCAAAACTCCGAGAGGAATCTTCCATGTTGAAGCTGTTCACTGAACACGTCAAAGGAGAGGAGATGTATGGCCTCACAGTTCATGCTGTCATGCGTATCACTGAGTCGGTAAGAATATGCGGCAGGACACTGCATCACTTTGTGTCCATTTAACTTTTGTTTTTGTTACACAGTTATTACTGAAGCCCTTTACATTCACACACAGTAGATTTAGACATCCCCTCCGTCAGTAAAAATGGTGCTATGATTGAGCAGTTCAAGACATCAAAGTGCATGATTAACACAATTTGCGTGACTTTGTCGGGTTTCAGTTGCCTGGAGTGGAGAACTGTCAGAACTACCAGTTCCGATATGGCCGTCACCCTCTGATGGAGCTCCCACTTATGATCAATCCCACTGGCTGCGCTCGATCTGAGCCCAAAGTCTCCACACAGTGCAAGAGGTAAAAAAAAAGCCTATCACGGCAACAAGCCACAAGAAGCTGAGCTTTACATTAACATCCGACATGTTCCGGTAGGTCATTTAAAAAATTACTGGATACACACTTACATCCTGTTTTTTTTATTTCATCTCTAGGCCTCACACTCTAAACAGCACCAGCGTGTCAAAGGCCTACCAGAGTACCTTCACCGGAGAGCTCAACACACCATACAGCAAGCAGTTTGTTCACTCCAAGTCGTCCCAGTATCGACGCTTGAAGACTGAGTGGAAGAATAACGTGTATCTGGCACGATCCCGCATTCAGGGCCTCGGTCTGTATGCTGCTAAGGATCTGGAGAAGCACACCATGGTCATCGAGTACATCGGCACTGTTATACGCAACGAGGTGGCCAATCGACGGGAGAAGATCTATGAGTCTCAGGTACGCCTTTAAACACTGGCATTTGTATGCTTTTAAAACAAAAAACATTTTTTGGCAGGCAGAAGAGTGGGAAATACAAGAAAGTGCTTTGGGATGTAGAAATATTCAATCTGGAGGGTTAACTCAGATATTTCGGTCTTAAAAATGTGTCAACCATTTTCTTCTTGTAACACAGAACCGTGGGATCTACATGTTCCGCATCAACAATGAGCAGGTGATTGATGCCACTCTGACAGGTGGCCCAGCTCGGTAAGTGTTGATCTGTGGTATGTGTATTGCCATATTGAAAACCTTTTAGTCTGATATGTATTCTTAAAAATGTAACTTCTTTTCTTCTTTGCAGCTACGTCAACCATTCCTGTGCCCCCAACTGTGTTGCAGAGGTCGTAACGTTTGACAAAGAAGACAAAATTATCATCATTTCCAGCCGCAGGATCCCCAAGGGAGAAGAGGTGCAGTACATTAGAAAATAGAGCATAAGACTCTTACAAGTTCTCTTAGTTGTACTACTTATTGCATGTTTTTAAAGTTTAATTTTTAAAACTCAGCAGCCATTAACTGTCTCTGTTAATCAATTGTAGCTGACCTACGACTACCAGTTTGATTTTGAAGACGATCAGCACAAGATCCCTTGCCACTGTGGAGCCTGGAATTGCCGAAAGTGGATGAACTAACCAGAAGAAGAAAGAAAAAATGGATCACTCCCCTCTCACTGGTGCCAGAACACTCCTGCGCCAAAGCCTTTGAATCCAACATAGCCAGTGCATAAGCTGTTCTGAAAGAAAAGGAGGAAGGCAGGCCTCCGTCATTGACACCTGTAGCCAAAGGTTTGAAGAGCATTAATTAACAAAAGCAACCGACCACCTCCATCAACAGCAGCTTGATGGTGGGACTAACTTTTCACGTTTGGACTAGAGAATCACCCTTTCCTCAGCCAAAACCCTTCTCCCCCCTCGACTGTTCTCAATAAGCTTCCAGTGGCTGGAAAACAATCCTCAACACCTACCAAATGATTCTGACCCTCTGATATCAATACATAGTGCAGAGCTCACTGAGAGCTCCAACAAAAAAAGCCATTTTCAAATACTAAGAATGAACTAATGATGCATTTTTTATTTTCTAAGTCGGACCTATTTCCTGTCCCGTCTGACCACACCTCCCCCTCACCTCCCAGAAAAAGGCACTTTCCCATCAAGTCATCAATGAAGACAACACGGATATTTGGCTAGCTAGACAATCTTGATGTGGCTCTGTGTAAGAACTACATCTGATCGATGGAAAAAAATAAAAGATGTAAGTTAATATAAAATTAGAGATGCTATTGATCTGTGGCTCCAGGGGCACCATATGTTGTGACTGTGTGGAGTCCCAAAGTGGGTTAGATGGACCCAGTCTACCTCATTGATTTAGCGGAAAGTGACTGCTTTGTATAAAAACTGTTAACTGCTACTGTGGAACGGGGGGGAGAAAGGGGGAATGTTTTTATGGGCTTAGCCTTCTCGGACAAGCAGGGAATCTTAAGCAGCAGGTTTGCTCTATCTACTCTATGCTGATGATGATTTACAATAATGAGCCAACATAATTATTATTCATGAATTGTTTATACAGAGGAAATATATGACAGTTTTGATAAGATATTGCATTAAAATCACAATCAGAAGCTTAGCGGGTGTCCTCTATGCCACCAAATCATCCTGGATATTGATGTAGCTTTTCTTTTTTTTTTTTGTTCTCTTTATTTATGCGTCTCAAAACCATGTTATTAGCTGTGTGAAAGCACAATAACATCCATCTTTTTAAGTTGCTTGATGGCCGTAACGGTGTGAGTGAGTGGCTCAAGGATCACAGGATGCATAGTTTTTTTGTGGAAGACTATGACTCCACATTTAAGTATACATTAGGTTGCTGCTTCATACATTGAAGTTCCACCTGTTGAAAACCAGCCGGTGGATGCATAACTACTGTCCCATGAAATGCTTCTTATTCCCCAACGACTCGATCTTCTCACAACTTCAACCTTAAACTTTGAATCATGCCTCTTCCTCTCTGTATTATTTAGTGGACTGTTGTTAAACTTTACTGTAGTAAGTCTTCCTCTGCCTGAGTACAGCCTGCAGTGTTTCTACTTCCCATGTAGTGTGCTTTTCTAGTGCTGGTACTGTCCTCTCGAGGCTGAACTGATGGCAGGGAAAGACTTATTGGAAAAAAGGGCATTTGTTTTCATTTCTATTTAAAAATGAATGAAAGTCTTTACTAAAGGGAGCTTTACTAAACTCCACCTCCCCATACTACTTTGTTTCCTCCTTTCCCTAACCTAAGACCTCACATGATTTTAAAAATGCAAAGTTGTACAAACTGTATATATAGTATATGCATTAGGGGACAGCAACTCTTTATCCAGCCCCTTTGTAATCAATAAAGTCAAAAGTGTAGAGAAATAAAACTGAAAAAAAAAAATCAACCACTGGATATCATTTTAACAAAGATAAAGCTGTATATAAATATAAATATATGTAAAATGGCAAACTAATATCTTTATGTATATGAACCAGAGTGTTTTGCATTTACCTGTTTTTCTATTAGTGTTTTTTGCTATAAGCTCTCAGAGACAAGTTTGTTAAAATAGGTTTGAGAAAATGTCTGGTCTTCTCCAATCAACTGAGACGAGAAGCCAATGTGATTTTAAAAACTGTGTGGATTCACGTGGAGGGTCGTTAATTAGACATGAAATCACTTCTTGCATAAAGCAGTACAATGGTGCATAGCATTTGTATTTATGTAATATTGTTCGTGTTAATTTTTTTCTTTTTATTTATGCTACTGCTTGTTGATTACCAAAACCTGTCCCTTAATCGGTCTCAATTGGATAAATATACTCTTGAATGGAAAATCTTGAACTCCCTAGAATATTGTTAGTGTTTTGCTTTTTTATATCTTCCCTATAGAAGTGAATGTGTTGGTAAACCTTGTGAAATGGTTACTTGGCCTAATGTATGTTATGATGTAATACTCAAAGTTATCCCATACTTAACCTGGTAATGAATTGCACTCTCATAGTATAATGGAGAACTTCTCTAAAGTGGTAGATATTGATCAAGTATCCGAAGCAGTGATATATATATTTTTTGGTATGTTTCTATTTCAAGGGAAAGACAATGACGAGACAAAACGCCGCTCACTGGATTTTAGCCTGAATCATTTTTAACTTCTCTGAATCTTAATTTAAGTTCTCTGCATATCTTATAATTTAATAAAGTTTGCTCAAATTGAAGGTTTTTTTTAACCTCACCTACTTTTTAAAAAGATGTTGCATCTGTACAGCAGAGATACTTTTAGGGAATATGAATAAATATAATGATCATTTTTATTGTATGTGGCATGTTTTGTATGGATATTATTTTGAATTGTACATATTTTTTTCAGGACGCCAGAGGTTGCATCTCTTTATATACAGCTTTCCCACTCCCCTTCCCCTTCATCTTATTTCTTTGTCTGCTTTTGTTTCTTGTAAAGGAAAATAAAATGCATTTTAAATATTTGCTCCTTTTTCTGTTTTTTTTTTTTTAAGGTAGACTTTAAGCAGCATTGACACAGCATAAAGGTTCATTCTTGAAGTTGAAAATATTAAATATTTAAATAATAGGCTTTATATTATTAGTATATTTATTAAAACAAGGTTTGTTAACTTACCCTGGAGATTCTATTGTCATCATGTGCATGAAGTAGGGAACTTTTGTCATCACACATGGATGGTTAATTTTGATTGGCGGGAGAGCGTAACCCTATAAAGGCGATGGCACTTTGACAATCATTTTAGCTTTGATGTTATAACAACTGATGACTTACTTCCTCAGCACTTACAGACCCTTGAAAGTCTTTAAGAGACTGCCTCCTAGTGGTCTTTCAGTGACACCTGCGTGATTCACTTTGACTTCTACAATCTCAGTAACCTGAAATTAACTTTGAGATGGTTCAGGTTATTTTGGCATTAAAAAAAGATCTGAGTTTGTTTGGGTTAACTGATTTTACATAAAACTTGTTTACAGGTTTTAGTAGGTATTTCAGTGCATGTGAAAAGCCTTTTCCCCCCAAAATCTGATAAATTGCTTGAATAAATAACCTTCAATCACTTAAGGAAACATATGAAAACAGCTCAATTCAGTCCAATCCTCTGCTACCCTGCTCAGCATCTCTGCTTAAGATACATTAGATGCTATAAACATAATACACCAATACCAACACCCAACCATCTGTGGCTGATTGAAATGAACAATGAAATGTCGTAGTTCAAAGCTAAAACTGTAAAATACTGTTTCAGCTGATTTAAAACCTGTTTTCAGACAGATAAAAATATTTGAACTCATACGAAAAATTCCAGACATTGGCCATGTTAATACAGTTTGTATCCCTTGCATGATAATCTTGTAAACATTCTTTGCTGAGGCAACAGTTTGTCAAAAGCCCTGCATGACATTTGAAATGAACACTGACAAAAGAACAGATAAGAAAAAGAGGAATTTATTGTATATCATCTATATACACTTTTCAACTAATTCTGAAAAGATTTGCACAACATGACTTGAAATCTTGCAGTATTACTTATGAACAGGATGTCTGATGGTCATATACCCATGGCAACAAACCAAACATAGACAGGAGTGTTTTGACAATTTTGGTTCAACTGACAGCAGCCTCCAACTTCCCCTTCTGGCTCTCCTTCTGGGATCTGCCTGCTGAACTTCTATCCATGTTATCAGTAGCAGCAACATTTCTGGGGTACACAGCCAACAACCGAAACAAAGAGCTCAAAAGAAAAAACAGGTATGAAGGAAAGACGAGTCTTATGTTCATCTATGTCAGTGCAGAGGACCCAGTGTTTGAGACAGCATGCAAAATGGATACCAACATGAATTCTGAACCAAGTGATGACATGACCAACATTAACTAAAGTCCATGTGGACATAACAGTGCAGAGCCCAATGTTGAGAAAAATGTCAGTGTTAATACTTTCATAGTTTTGTCTGCAGGCCAACCCGAAGCTGCAGATGACAAAGTAGAATGAAAACATGCGGTTTCACTTTACAGCATGTCAGTCTTTGAAGGTAAAACATCTCAACTACTTTTCACATCTAATGATCCCTGTGTGTGAACTGCCAGCAGCTGTCTTTATTTCTGAATAAATAGGCATTGGCAGTAAAGGAGTTCAAGGTTTCACGATGCTGCTAAATATTCCAGTGTCAAATGAGAAAGAGATGTCACCCTGGAGGACATGTGAACAAACAGATCTGCATTACTGAGCTCTGAAAAGAACTCTACAAGAAATTCCAACATTTATACATTAAAACGAAAAAATAAAAATCAAATAAAAACAGAAGTTGCAGCAAAATTTTCTAGGATCAGTAGTACCACCAAACTGTCATGAGAGGAGCAAGTTAAAAACAAATTTCCCCAGATGACACGGTCTATTTCCTGGCACAGTTAGAAACCATGCAGACAGATCAAAACAACAGACTTCTGAAAGTACCGTTCAAGCAAAAAAAAAAAAAAAAAGGAAAAAAAAGATCACTGTTAAAATGTCACACTGGTGCTTGTGGCATAACAGGGAAAACAAAAATATGCAAGTTGTATATACAAATCATATGTACCCATCATCAGTAGTGTCTAATGTCAAAGTCAAAGAAAACACCCATCATGATGTCTTTACACAAAACACAAAAATATATTTTTAAAAAAACGTATTTTTCATTGCCATTTCATACGCCTCTTATTTGCTCAGTGTGCACCATGTCATCGCTAGTCACCAACGGGGTTAAGGCTACATCCATGTTTGCACCCAGTGTCTTGTTAAATGAATGTGACGACCCCTTTACGTGATGTCTGAAAGATGGTGAAGACTTTGACTGAACGACGACAATAATTTTTTTTTTTTTCAGGTCAAGACTCCGGCTTGTCACATCTCATCTCACAGTGTTTTATCAATATGAATTAGAAACTATCAACAAATAAATAAAAGTAAAACCATCCCAAACATTATCCCTGCCACATTTCAAACTAACACCAGGACTGGACCACATCTGTTATATGACACCTGCAGGTCTCACACGTGATGAGGAAGCTACAGTTGAGTGCAACTAATTTCTGCTTGTCGGATATTCAAGTGACGGATTAAAAAGCTAAATCTGGCTGTTCTTGTTTAATTACTCAATGTCCCATCACTGGTTTTGTCTAATGAACCACAGCCTTTATCCAGATGACGTCTTAGTGTCTTAGAAACATGCCAGTAGTCCCAACACATTTCACACATTTGGCCTGAAAGTGTGATTCAGCCTCTTTGCCGCCTCACACACACAGCAACGAAACATGATGCTGCATTTTTATCAGGACATGAAATGTTTTTATACTTTAAACTCACAACGATCTTGACTCTTCTGGATGAGGTTAGTCCGTCATAGGGCAGATTTCACAGAGGTAAAAAAAAGAATAAAACAAAAAAATCCTGTCACTGTACAATAAGAATAATTCCTGCCATGGGAAATGAAAACAAATAAAAAAGTTGGAGCGTGATGATATTAACAGTGGTGGTGCTGTAGTGTTGTGGCCCATGGAGAAGGGGGGTTGAAGGGGTAAAGGGAGGAGACACGAGGAGTCGAGGGAGGCGAGGGGGGAGAAAAGTCAGGAGAGGAAGGGTGACTCTCAGTAGTTTTGGCTAAAAAGGTGAGGTAGGCCTCGTCACAACTTGGAGTGTGGCTTTAAAACTGGCAGGGTTTTCATTTGCAGTCTGCCTTTAGTGTTTGTTTCCTATGGGAGTGTGGTCTTGTGCGTCTCCAGCGCGCCGTTTTCACGCTGCCTGGCCGCTCACATCTTGACGTCCTCCTCCACGCTGAGCTGAGACAGGGTCTTCTTGATGCGCAGGGCTGTCAACCTGGCTGCTCCGTTGGCGTACCAGCACTCCCTCATGATCTTTCCCATCACGCGCAGAGACTGAGACGGAAGGAAAACATTTGATTAGATTTACAGAAAAATAAGATATTCTTGAATCAGCGATAGTACATGAAAAAAATACATCAGTTTGAGTTAAAAGTTTTTCATCCCCTCTTGTTCCTGCCTTATCATGACAGGATATACAAAAAACAAAAAAGGTTGGTCGTTTAGTAGGATGTAGTAGGACTTCTTGTAGGACAACTTGCAAGTCCATCAGACCCAACCCACACCTACAATTATGACCTGTTATCTATAAATTATTGAGAATTCATACATTTTTGATGGAGTTCTATTTTAACTGGTGCAGCTTCTCCAACCTTTTTGTCACTGGTTTCACAACTAGGAGACTGATTGCATGAACTGAAAATCATCTGACATGGCACAATTCAGCCAATTGAGTCTGTGCATTCTCATCCTAATTTAAACAAATAAGTCAGTCAGTGAGTATTGTTCTTTCCTTATTGGATAAGACAGTCAGCCTCTGACTAGACACAGACATTGATACATATACTCGGCTAAACTAATGTATGTGGCACTAAATCATAATACAAGTTAAACATTATGTTACAGACCTTTGCTTGAAGAAATGTCATATAACTTGACTTCTTAAAATTTTAAAGACCCCAACGATACTGGGAAAATTAAACTTTAAATAATAACAATGAAGTTGATCAATAAATTTTCTTTGTCTCCACAAAAGTATTAGGGATAACCAGTCTATTAAAGTATTAAAGTAAGGACATCCTGTTCTACTGCCAAACTTTTTTTAACTACCATTGAACATATTTTTAGAAAACAGCCAGTGCAGCTGTTGAGTTTATGTGAGACATAGAGCGAGAAATACCTCGTAGCTCTGCCACCAGTTGGGAACATTGGGCCTCAGTTTCTGGTCACACACCACCTTCCTCATCTCCTCTATGGAGGGGTCAGAGGGCACGAGGTCGTAGTAGGGCAGCTGGTACTCCTCATGAATACCTGCAGAACACCATAAAAAAAGGCTCCTCAGTATCTGGTTCCATTATCCTGTTTATAAGAGCATTGACATCACGTCAGCTGATGTGTGCTGTCCTACCTCCTGCATTGCAGCGACGTGCAATCTCCCAGTAAACCAGGCCCAGTGCGTAAATGTCGGCACACTTAAAGGAATCAAAGTGTTTCATGTTGATGGTTTCATCCAAAACTTCTGGAGCCATATACCTGGGGTAGACACAAAGCGCAGAAATGAGTGATGATATAAAATGAGAACTTTTTTGTTGTTATCTCTTATTCATAGGGTTTTCATGTCATTTTATAGATCTTATCAAAGAAGGCATCAAAATTGTGATGCAAACCGTATGAGCAAAATGAAAATCCATCATTGATTTTATTTTTATAATGAGGTCCACAGTATTAAGGTAAAAAGATCAATTTGGATGGAATATATTAATATTAAAAAGAGCTTTTTAAAGTTATTTTAATATCATAGTTATAAAAGTTTAACTTTCAAAATAAACTATTGTCACCAAATTTCATGAAGAGATCAAAAGCAAAAATGTGTTTCAACAATGTTGGTGCCACTCAGACCCAAGAACATTAGGTACAATTCAGGAGGGACTTTTTTTTTAACAACCTCATCAGCAACAACAACAAAAAAATCAGTTTAAATATATAGAAATTAATAATATCCATTAGCATATGTGCATATCTGAATGTTGGATTTAAAATGTTTTATTAACATGTTCATGATTTTAAACATTGAAGTGCTTGTTATTCAACATGCTATCTTAAAGACTTCACTTTGTCTGCTGCTAACCCAGTGTAACCCAGCCTGGCCTACCAGTTTCCACTAAAGTAAAGCCAACTTCATACAGCAGCTGGGATAAAACCTTACGGTGCAGTGGCTCTGTCCTGCTTAATTGGTTGATGGCCAAGACCCAAACAGTCATGAGGCAACTAAGAGGTCTCTCTCTCTAAGATATACTCTGCTTAATCCACTCCTCTGAATCAGTAGGCCACAGTGGGCACTGAAGCTCATCTTAAAAGCTGTAACAGTCAAACTTGAGAAATGTACTGAAGCTGTAAATGTGTTACTGTGTTAAGAACTACAGAGCTGGAGGGAAACTGTATTGTGTAATGGAATGGGACATCATCACAACAACTAACAACTAATTAGATCGCTTGATTTGAGCTATCTGTTTTTATAACTCTATTTGTGCGCTTATGATAGAGTGAGTATGGAAACATTTACCTCTTAGTGCCCACGCGCTGATTCGGTGCTATATCGATTGTGTCAGTGATGGACTCGTGGCGGACTGCCAGGCCGAGGTCAGCTATGGCACACATGCCGTTCTTCTTAACCAGGATATTTTTAGACTTGAGGTCACGGTGAGCAATGCCAGGCTTACCTGCAGGAAAACGGATAACACATCATTATACTGTATTTGCATGTAGAGCACAGCAGAAATAACTCATGCCTGCTGAATTTAAATAGCTGCTGTGGCTGCTTTCATGTTCCTGCTGTGTTCATTTTTATTTTCATTGCGTGCTGGTTTTAACATGACACTCACCCTGAGTGCCAAGGATTTCCATGTGTAAGTGCGCCAGGCCACTGGCAGCAGACAGTGCCAGTTTAATCATGCCCTCGATTGTGACAGAGTAGCGGTTCAGGTAGTCAAAGAGAGAGCCATGCTCATGATAGTCGGACACCAGCCACAGCTGAGTCCATGTGCCATTGTCTGAAACAGAGCAAAGGAGATCAGGAGTCAGAGAGCAAATACATAATGTGAATGATCATTTGACAAATGGACAGCTTGCTTAAACTGAAACTGAGTTGTGCTAAAGAGAATTTCTGAATCGCCAAAACACTCTCCATCTTTATTTTGATTTGACTTCCACGTACATAGTTAGTCTTTAACCTCCCCTAAATGATGCAGCTTCACTTGCACGTTTAAGATAAATGCCTGAAATGTTTATGTGAATGGTGGAAGTGTTTAAACGGCTCACAAATTTCCTCACCTTTATTGTCTGCAGCAATGAATCCAAGGATGTTTTCGTGGCGCAGCATGATTGTCTGATAGATCTCAGCCTCTCTGAACCAAGAGCGTTCCTCCCTGGATGAGAAGATCTTCACTGCCACATCTCCTCCCCTCCACTTCCCTCTCCACACCTCACCAAAGCGACCCTTTCCTATTATCTCCTGCAGCACTATGGTTCTGGCCACTGTCCGCTGCACAAATAGGGGCAAACCTGCAGGGGGCATTGAAGACAAAAAATAATTAAGCGTATTCTGTAGGAAAATACTGTTTCTGCTGACGAGACAGTGCAAATAAGTTTTTAAGAAAAATGTACAACCAAATAATTTTTTAAAACTTTTAATGCATTACAACAGGATCAGCAGCATATACTCACCAGAGCCTGATCCAGAGGTGGACATGTCATAGATGAGGTCCTGCAGGGTCTTGTCCTTGGCCAAGTACAGATGGTCACAGGAAGGATCCTCCACCTCCAGCCTTTGTCTGTGGCTGTAGGCCCTCTGATGATACTGGAACAGGAACACGCCAACCATCAGCAGCACACAGAGAAGAAACACAGGCCCTGCGATGACCGCCACCAGCTCCACTGGCCCCCAGGAGCTTCCTGGGCCTGACCAGTCCCCCTCCTTTGTTGGGACTATGAGAGCGGAAAGAAAGAGAGAAAGAAGATGAGAATTACTCTGAATTTAATAATCTGACACAGTGGCACTGTTAAATTAAAAGAGCTTTGTTGTTTGATGACAGAGCCTCACCAGGGACTTTCAGGTCAATACTGTTACAGTAATCTTCATAGCAGCAGTGAGTGTTGAGCAGGCCTTCAGCACTCAGACAGTAGAAAGGTTGTCCAGGGGGGACAAGGTTGTCTCGGTTAATACAAATGCGTACGTGTTGCTCCTTCCCCTGGATGTAGTATGTAGAGGCCATACAGGCGCCATCTGTTTCGCACTCATAGCCTGTCTTCTCACAATTTGTGCAGTTACAACGTAAAGCTGTGGGAAAGGAGAGAGAGAGTAAATTAATAACAATTCTTCAGATAGAACCACGAGTTTACATTCACCTATTTCTCTTCTGCATTTTGTCCAGCAGGGGGCAAGCTAAACCTACAGTTTCAACACAGGATGTAAAGAGTAAGGGTCCCATTCAGTTGTAGGCATTTTGTGCCGTGCAGACAGAGCTTGGAGTTGAGAAGCAGGAGCCAGACAGCCCCGGCGGCCCTGAAATCAGATCTTTCACTGCAGATGAACCCAAACACGCAGGGTGGAGACGGACCTGCCCACTGGGACAGACAAAGTGAAACCCAACAAGGGGAAAAGGCTCCTGCCAAATTCCCAATGCAGCATTCTCCTCCATTCCTTTCCTCTGTCTTTCTTTACACTGACACAGAGAGCAGCCCCTGTTTAAGCTAATGAGACAGGAGTTTTATTAAACACAGCACACTCCTGCGCAGGGACCTATTAAAGTTGACACAATGGAACTCCTGCTGCCTCCATAATAAAACTACAGAGGTCCATCTACACACTCAAATGAGGTCAGGGCAAGAAAGTTCACACAAGATCTGCCACATCTGAAACTGAACCAGAGTTGGTCAGGCAACCCAGAATACAAGAAAATTTAAACTGATTAGATTTAGAGCGAAATGTGATTTTGAGTCATAGCACACATGCTTCTCATTTAGAGAAGGTCAGCACAAAAGGCTTCTTCCAAGGCTTTCTATGACAAAACAGAGTGCAAAGCAGGACCAGGCGATGCTAGATGCTTGTGGAACTCTTTTTTGCATGGGAAAAACACAGCCAAGTGGCAAAGCTTAACTGAACCCAACACTGGTAAAAGACAAACTGTCTGACTGACAAGAGGACCGTGAGCGAGGCGTGACAGGCCAAGAGCTGATCCTTGGTTGGAAAACAAAGGCTGGACCACTCAAGACTAATCGCTGTGGACTAAGCGAAAACAAGACCTCTGTACCAACAACAACACAGGAGGAGACACAAAGCAGAGTGGAATTTCAATCCTTATTGTCCTTAAAAAAGAAGCAGCTCAGCATCGGTTGGACCACTGACAATGTCTGGCCCAGAGGAAAGAAAAGATTTTAAGAGTGGCAAGCTTCCAGTAATCCTCTGCGTCTTATCCTGAGGGTTTCTTTGACCAGATGAGCTCATTGCTCTTCCCTGTTTGTACCAACTTTGGTCTGTGTCAAAAGATGTCGGCAGATTTTAGCACATTCCTGAACCAACAGAGTTGTCACATGACAAGGCTTTAGTTTGGTACAGTTCAGTTCTTAAAAAAAAAAAAAAAAAAATCAGAATGACTGGCATACTGATTGCACCATCAGCATGTAACATCCAAGTGGCCAAAACCACAAACTTTACTATCATAGGAGTGGTTTCCATTCAACTGAATTCTGGGAGGTTGCTTTCTGTGTGGGTGCATTTTTTGCATGTAGCGTGTATGATGATGTGTCTATGCTTGTCCACTGAGTGGTGACTGGAAATGTGGAACACTTTCAGCAATATTTCTCATCTGGTTAGTGTTAGCGTGCGTGCATGTGTGTGTGTGTGTGCTCTCCAGGAGGTGAGCGGGAAAGTGGCAGGAACTCTTGGCGGAGTGTGTCCAAATTCACTACAGTTCGCATGCAGATGGAATTTCCTGCAGATTACACAGAGGTGAAGCAGGCTGGGTGAGATAAAGAGAAAAACAAGCCTTATGCCACATCACACAAATCTGCAACATTAATGAAACAAAAGTTTAAGCTAAATAAAAAAAATGAATGGAGTAACATCAAATTTAGACAACTTGAATCTCTCCTTCCATTTAGCTTCTCTTGTAGGCCTGATGTTTCCTGCTTTTCAGTGAAATAAATCAATTGTCAGCAAGTGAGTCCAGATGGGAGCCATTTTAATCAAACCGTCCTCAATGTAAGAATTACTTCTTTAAAAACTTAAGTTTTAGAGAGAAACCGTTCCACACAGTATACTCACACTACAGCCAAATGTTAAAGCCATCCTTAAGGTAAATTTTTTTTCAGAATAAAATGAAAGGATTTAAGATAGTACATATCATGCACACAAGGCACAGATATATCGTAATAAATTACAGAAAGGGATCACCGCGATCTGACATGAACAGGTGCATCCATCATGGAAACTCTGTGTGTGTGGTAAGACAGATGGTCCACAGACATACAGAAAGAACCTCAGAAAGGAAACCAAACATGGCTGAAAACACACACATTTCCATCTCAAGTGGTCATGGACGGTTTGTGGTCTACCAAGAGTTTGGTTTGTGGTGAGCCTTCCCTTTCGTTAAAGGCTACCTTGTGACTAGACCATATGCAGACTGCTCCCTCACAAACAAGAATCAACACTATGGGTGGCCGATGTGAAAATAGAAAACTACATTTTATGTAACAATGAAGGCAGAAACCACATTTGGATAAAAGACCTGGTCTAGTTTCATACTAACTAGTCACATTCTTTATTACATCGAAGTAAAAACCATGTAAACTCAATACACACTTTATTATGCAACCAAACCATCCGCACCATTACAACCTTTAATATTTTATAATGTTACAAATTTGAAATACCTGTGTAGAAAGGTTAAGTCAAAGAAGTTCTTGCAAGACAGGACACTGATATACAACTAAATCAATCCCTTCCTATAAAATAATTACGAGTCCACTAAAATGTATCCTAATTCTACATTGTTTGCACAGTGCTCTGCAAATCTCAATGGATTCAGAGCAGAAGTGATACAAAGTTATATTTGAAGAAACAACATCAGGGCTAAATACACACAGATCTGGGTAGAAGCCGGGTGTGTGGTTTTTGAGTGAACTCTGCTCTTGTATCCACATAATTGGTGGTCTTTACACTGGTCCTTTGTGTGGAGATTAAGACGACATGAGGAAGGATTGGACTGGCCCGCACGAACAAAGAGCAGAATGGAGTGGGGGAGCACACTTCTGCGTGGAGCAAGCGTAGGGGGATGGGTGGCGCGCAAGGGACAGGCCAGGGGAGAGACTAACAACCTCAATGTTTAGGGGCTGCTCTACACCAGACAGGATGGGGGCTGGTCCCAAATTTGGCAGGACAATATATAGGGGAGGGGGCAGAGTGTAACGAGCGGGACTTACTGGGCCCCCCAACTGCGACTGAGATCTGCCCAAGTGACCAGCTGCGACCGTCATTAAAACCCAGTCTAGACTCTGACTTACAGAAGGGGGTAAACAACAGGAATAGGAAACAGTGGAAGAAGAGAGGAGAAAACAGAGAGAAGTGTGATTGCTTTGAGCTGCCAGTGTGTGAAGTTCCTATCATTCCGTTCATGTTGAGACAGGAAATGGCAGACACTGTGAGGAAAGGATTAATAAAACATTGTTGCCATAACTAGGGTGGCCTTAACGTGGGCCCAACTAAAAACCACAGCATAGTCCTATTCCAAACACCTTTACACATTAACCTTGATGACCGTGCTTTGTGTGTATGTGAGTGTATACAAGGGTGGTTAAAACCTACTCGTGCTGAGCAAGCCCGTCAAAACAGAGGTGAACGTCTGAGCATGGTAAGATGATAAAGTCAGTGGAAAACACTCTAAGCGTATGCGGCCGCAGCAGCTACACAAACACAGTGGGTTTCTGGGGTCTGAGAGATGCAGACAGAGACAGTCAGTTCGTGCGTGTGTACAGGGAGCAGAGCACCATTACCAAAATGCACTGGCTGAAATTAGATCCATACAGATACCAGACTGAGAGCTGATCAAGACAAGCAGACGCCACCAGATAGTGTGAGTGCAAAAACACACACAAACACAGGCACACACACACACCGCAACTGTGTCCTAATCAATGCTAGGGGAAGGAGGAAAGTCATTACCTTTGTCTGCATCTCAGGGTCAGATTACTGATCTGATTCTAAAGTGAAGTCTCTAGGGCTATTGCTGCTTCTACCAACCACCACCCTCTAGGCTACATCCCATCCTGTCTGTCTGTCTGTCTGTCTGTCTGTCCATCCGTCTGCTGCCCCCAGATGAGTTCAAAGCGCACAAGTGTGGCCACAGGCTCACTTATGACTGTTGTTCGAATTCCCAAACTGGTCAATGTTGCCTCTATAATGACAAAGCATGCTTCAGTAGTGTGAGCCAATCCATCTACCATGTGACCTAAGCTTAAAAACAGAGCATTAGCAGAACAGAGTATTAACAGTTATTTCTTTTTCTGTTTCTAAACAACTATTGAAAAAGTTGTATTTAAGCAACACTTATGAATGAATATGAATGGTTTGGCATAATCAAACTGTCTAACACTAACTGTTCTTGTTAATTTATAATCAAATCATATGCTCCTAATAAAATTAAAATTTAAAAAAGACACAGGAGGAAATTTGACACATAAGAGTTTACAAAAGAATGATTTTTCAATTGCAAAGTAAAACACTCTCAGACTCTATTCAAAACAACATCACTGCAGAAGTCTGGGAAAAGAGAGAGTAGATGGATGTTTGTACTAGTGAGAACTAGTTAGATAATATATGCACACATTTTATTACCTAAGTGAAAGATTTCTTAGCCACTGCCCTACCCTGGATCACACCAATCAAAGCAAATCATTGCCAAAGAAGCATTGTAGTAAACCTGACAAGTAGACTGCACACCTTCGAGCAGAAAATGAGTAGGCAGAGCAGGTCTGATCTACATTCCAACAGCCAAAAACAAAGGAAAACAAATAAATCACACATGTCTACATTGAGACATGTAATGGAGGACAGGTTTCAGGTTTAGTCCTATAGACATGACCTCAAATTGCCGCAAGGTCTGTTTGAGCATACTCTAATAATAACAACTTCATATTAAACATACAGCACAAAGGCAGATGTCATTTTACTACTAACTCACATATTAGAGTAACCATTTAAACAAAGACAAATTGTTCCAACATTATTGTACATTAACTGCATGCAAAAGTGGACAACTGAAGGTGAAATTACATTGGCTCTGCAATGGCTGTAATCCCTTGTGGTCCAACATCAGTAATGGCGGAGCTGGGTCAGTCAGAGGCTACGCTGTCTGCTGTAGCAATTAGGGCTCTGTGCCTCTGGGCCAATGGAGGTCATTAACCACACTGGTCATTATGGGGGGAGCTGCGGGTGGGGGAGACAAGACCACCCCAGACCTGACCCTGACTGGCTCAGTGCCACATTATAGAAACTGTTTGTAAACACAGATTTCTAAAAAGGAGAATGTGGCTTAGCCAGGGAATAATCTAAAAATGTATACCGAGGATTTGGAACTTTATTCAATCAGCATTTGGCTGCAAAGACCCAGCAGCAAAAACATTTACCCAGAACAGGACTCAACGACTGTTACACATTCAGGGGAAACAACAACAACAACAACACTTTTTCCTCTTAAAGCTTCAGTTTGCTGGAATCACCACCCCCACTCCCTGTCCAAACTCTCTTCTCCTTACAGACACACACCTTTGAACCCAATAAGTTTTAACCTTTCTCCGTGCATTCCCTCTGCTCTGATCTAATGGGCAGGTGTACACATGTTCCAGTCTGACTAGCTCATGCTTCCTCCACCTGAACTACATCTCATCATATTTGACATTTAACAGCACCTGTAGCAGTGTTTAGCTTTGAACAGGCAGTTCCCTGAACAAGTTGAGAAGTAGGGATTTCTCTGTTTTCAACAGCCCTTGATTTTACACACAGGCACACAAAGGAATGACAAGACTCTGTCAGAGTCTTGATAGTATGTGGAAGGGCTACTAAAAGTAAGTAAGTGCAGAGTTCAAGAGATAGCAGGAGATAATTCAACTTAAGGGCCTCTTTTAATGTAGGAGAAAAAAATACAGCACATGCTAAAGCTTTCTTCATCACCTCATGGTGGCAATGAGTAAGTGAAAGCAGAAGCAAGACCACAGATAACAAAGTACAGATTAAATTCTGATAGAGCACCAGTCCTTTTATATGACAGAGATAAAGAATGGTGAGGGCGGGAGGGGAAGAGAAAGAGAGGGACGCGCCCTACCTCACGGCAGTGTGGTTGACAGTGCCCATATCACATTGCTTTTGTGTTCAATGCACCCAGGCAGACTGCGTCACACGGGCATGTAATGCCCGTAACACTAGTGACTTCTAATCCTTATAAAGTCAACAACATGTGACTCTATTAAACCTGTGAGTAAAGAGTATTCTCATTAAAATATACTTCACTGCCAGAGGCCTGGAATCTGTTCTAGCGTAGCTACTTTCAGGTTTGTCTGGTTTCAGTCCTGTCATGGTGCAAGTAATCCATTACACGGTGTGAAACCATGGCTCCAGACAGACTTGTGGGCCCCTTACACGACAGACCCTGCCAGCTGGACAGAGCCATCATCACCCCATGGCTGCACAGGCAACACACTCACCCCCACTCTCCTCTCCCCTCACACATCACTGTCAATGTTGGTGTAACCCAGTCAAACAAACTGAACACTCAAGTGTGATAATTTTCCTACCGTGCTATGTATGAACTGATCAAATTTGGTGTACTGAATCCTTATCTAAACTAAACAGGGGAGGGATTTTCATGTATTTCCCATAAAGATGACTCAAGAGTCTAAAGCACCACATACCGTCTATTACATGACAATGCAGTCTGGGTACTTATTCTAGTACACAACATTGAAATTTGTCCTATTATTACTTTTTAATCATGTGTTTTGTGGGCAAGTTGCAACAAGCTACGGCAATCTTAAAAATTCAAAGATTTATGAGAGGAGTCAAAATAAGAAATTTGCCTAATTTAATACATGCTTGTGTCAAGTAAAAAAAAAATCTTAAATCCTAATGTAAAAGTGGAGCAAAGCAAAAGATGAGTAGACAAACACCCTCAAATAAATGCAGAAATTGCAGGTTGAAGCTGTGGTGTGAGGCTTGGTATCAGCTGTTCCAGCAGATGGGGGGATTGAGACTGCAGCCCCATAACTGGTGCCTCAAAGGACCCCACTTGCCCCCATTTCCATCACAATGAGCCCAGACTTCAACTCTGACTTCTGTCTGGGATGTCTGAATACATTGCTGTTGTCACCCTATGCCAAGCATTCACTTTCTGCTGGAGGCCACTAAGCAGCCTTTTTACTCCTTACAAATGGACACCAATGGAAGAGCTGCCAGTGTTTACCCTCAAAAACACATTTCATGCACAAAGTAGGTTAGGCTTAGAGAGTGCTTTCTGCTTTATCCAGCGTAGAAACCAGTGCACATAACATGTGACCAAACTGTAACTGACCACATTGCACGTTTATCCTGCCTGCTATCATTACTAAGACTGAAAACCGAAATGAGAATACAAAGCAGAATCAAAGCGATATTCTGGCAAAAAGTCTCTCAGATCCACTCTTTAATGATTCATAACGGAGTGTTTTCACAAAGCAAAACAGTGATAAGCAGCGACAAGGCGACGAGAGATTGTTTTGAAAATATGTAGGCAGACTTTAGATATCGATTCGTCGCTTGTTTTTTCCAAAACAACACAACAAAACGTTTTTAAATCAGTCTCAGGATTAAAAACAAAAGTACAGTTACCGACAACATTGAACTTTAAACAGTTTATTATCCAGCTAGCTAGCAAACGTTAGCTGGCACCTCGACACAAACAGCCCCACCATGTTGTTGTTGTGGTTTCGCGACTTGCTCTGTGTTTAATAACTAACACTTACACGCCGAATTCTGTCACTCGATAAAAATAACAATTCAACACAAACAAACAAACTGCATGACTTCTGGTTCGGGAGAAACGGCAAACGTCGTTTCGAGGTCGACGCTAGCTAGATACGGTTAGCCAAATCCCTGATACAGAGCGCCATGACGATGAGCGACAACAGGCGATGCCCAGTCCAGGAAAACACATCGAGACAAAAGCCGGAGAGGTGTTCAGCTGAAACTTACCATTACCGACAGCCGCCGACCCGAACAGGGCCAGTAGCGTTAGGGCAATTTGTTTCAGAGCCATTTCTTCTGAATTCCCATCTCTCCGCGATTAAATGCGTCCGAAGTGTGTCGTTATGAGAACGACCAGACCTGAAACACAACCACAGTCCGACCGCACACACCACACCGCCAAATACTAGCCAGCCAGCCAGCCAGCCTGGCGAGTGACGTGTTTAAAGGGGTGTGTGCGTGCATGTTTAAAGGGGAGGGCTGCCTGCTGCATGTCCCCTGCTACCACCGAGGTCAGCGCTGTGTGTTGTAAATAAGAACCTGGGTGAATTGCAATCTCACAGAGTCCCATTATCAAAAAGACAGAGTGAGGTCCATCAACAGAAAAATGTAAACATCTTGAGAAAACTCACTTTTGGTGCTTTTAAGTGTAGTGGTTATGTTATACAAAATGATTTATTTTAAATCAAAACACAGATATGGTTTAACCTATGTAAATATATATATATATATATATAAATAAAATATTAAGTTATTTCATAAGCATTTAGATCTTCAATCAGTATTATGTGATGGATTTTGTAGCTGAACAAACTGAACCTTTACCCTTGTCTAAGGGGTCATTCAGTAAAACTGAATTATCTTTTTATGACTGTAATCAACTAGCAATGATTGGCACTTTCCAAAAAAAAAACACTCAATGTGTTTTCACATGACTTAAGAAACAAATTTAACTTATACAGGTAATACTTACAAAAGAGAAAAAAATGGTAAAAAATAATCTGATCATTGTAATTGTTTTTCTTTAAAAACATTTCTGCAGAGATGAAACAATCAGAATCCAGTAAGTTTGAAATGAAAAACAGCAAAATATGACTTTTTCTTTACAGTGTCCCTCTAATTTTATGATTAGACAATGGTTTTTATGTTCTCAAGTTCATGTAGGACTGGACATGTTGAGAAAATGTATTTTTTTATATTGTTCCTTAATGTGTACGAAGGATCAGTCACCAAACTAATTACTATATTTTAAATTATGCTCAGTTTACATTCAAGGGAGACATTTGAAATTAGTCATGACATATTTCTCTAATGCAAATGAAAGAGGATTGACTGTAACTGCCTACCAAACCTTTTCTCTTTTGGATTTAGGTTAGAAGGCAGCAGGGGAAGAGCTTATAATGATACACCTTATATGCACAGCAGATGACAATAAGACTCCCTGCATTCCTCCCAACATCAACAGTATAAGGCTATGACAGACATATCTATGCATCCATATTCAATGACTGACAAATTATCAAACAAATATTTTATGATATAGCTTTGGGACACTGCAGCTGTCTAATTTACAATTCCATCAGTGGTACCCGGATCAAAATCTATGGGACTAATTTGATCTGATTCTGCCTAAAAAGGCCCTTACTGTTCCAGTTAACGTCAGTTCACCTATGAGCTGCTTTATCAGATTTTTGTGGAAGTCACAGCCCTTTGCAGAGTGTAAAATAATAATGGAGCTCACTAAAATACCCAGCTGCCCCTGCTCAGGCAGAGGTAAGTCAGGCTGTAACCAGGTGCATTTGGGACTTGATCTGTGTCTGCTTTTATCACCTGTCCTCGTGTCCTCCTGTACTAGCACTCTCACTGATCTGTACTCAAGTCTAATTGTGTCGGCACAGTCTCCTCTGTGGCTTTGTATCTGTCCATTATCGGCCCTGTCCAATTTATCTCCACATTTCTTCAGTGTCTGCTGACTGCTGAACAGTTCCCCATGTCTCTACCGAGCCTTTTGGAATGATCCCACAGTGAAAAAGAATACACAGGGGAGGAAAACAGAGGGAGAAGTGAGATGGGTTTCTGCACTCACAGACAGGGAGCTTGGCCTCTCTGATACTTGAACGACCCCCCCTGCAGTGTTAAAAATAACCAGCTCTTCATCTGACTGACCAGACAGACTGGGGCTTTGAGGGAGTATTATCTATCTGGAGTTTGTTCAACAACCAAGCAGACAGAAAACACACACACATGCACACACACACACA
>JAQNCA010000002.1:13207694-13220253 GCA_029783725.1 Acanthurus tractus | reverse complement strand
CACACACACACACATACACATATGCACACATCAGCAGATAAAGAAAGAGCAAGCAAGAAGAAAACATCAGCATGCAGACATGACATGGAGGGGACAGAGGAGATATTTTCACCCACCACTGGGCAACATTCCTGGTAATTTTACTTCTTTGTTCTATAAATAAGAAACACGTCAATTTTTTTTTCTTATTTTTAAACATGACCTTAAAATGAGTTTGAAAAAGAAGTCAACAGATTAGATAAGTATTCAACTGAGAGCATGGTAAAGATATACAAAGTATTTTTCATTTAAAACTGACAAAATTTAACAAAACATTTAAGGTTATGCTGGTATTTCAAATGTATGCAGATTATCACAGCAATGCAAGAAAAGAATAAATAAACTATATTTAAATGTTTATGAAGTCCTCACTGACTCAGGCTTAGAACAATCTATTCATATTTTCTAGTTTGGCATCCCTAACTGGGTGAGGTCAATCTGACTGAGAAAAAATGTAAACATGTTAACGTAATGTATATTTTTAATTTCATGCAAGTCACATGTAGGCTATATCACATGTAGCTGTTTGTATATGACATATTCCCCTTCTCCTTCTTGTCCCGAACACTGGCAACTGATCTCTGATTATATGATCATTTTTGCTCTTAACTTTTTTATTAGTAGTTCATTGATGGTGCAATGCCAATGAAAACATGATTGCAAAACTGATTACACAATAAATCTCTCAAGCCAAGCTGCATTGCTGCAAGCAACAAGGATCACAGTTCACCTAGTATGTGATGACCTCTACTGGTCATTAAGGCAATAGCAAACATTGGTGGTGCAAAAAAGCATCTACAGAGCAAAACTGTTGTTGAAAAATACAATCCTTTATTTGGCATATACAATATTACATGTCTGTTTGTGAATTCCTTAAATGACCATAATAATGGTGATGGTACATTTCAAGTCTACAGAAATGTAAAAAAATAATTTGAAAAAAGTGTGTAGTCCAAAAAAAGATGTATACAATGTGTCTCCTTGATGTATAATAGAAAATAATACCCCTTGGAAATATATTTACAATAAACCTAATAATGATACAGTCAACAGCATCGGTGCTGTTAAAATATGTACATCTAAATAGCTCAATGTGCCTGTGCGCAGATAATAAATGCTCGTTCAATATAAGTTAAATATTCTTACACAACAGGAAATGTGCTTTGGTATGAGAATGTTATAACTTCCATATTTCCTGTATTCAAAGTAAAGGAACACCATGGCCTTTGTGTTATCTATGAATTGCATAGGCTTTGATCATGGGGAAACCCGTAAGTGCAATTGCAACGTGTTTCAGAGATAAAGGAAATGACATGCCTGATAAGAGGGTGAGTTATTGTGCTTTGCTAGGTTTTCCTTTCTGTCACGAAGATCTAATGAGGGATTTAGATAATAATGACTAAAACCTGTGTGTGCAGAACAGTCTGTGAATCATTGTTGTTTATTGTGCCGTAAAAATATCTGAAAACTCTCGTTAGCCAAACATAACAAAAAGAAAAACACCTTGATAAAGATTTTTGGTGGTAATAATTGAATTGAATTGAATTGAATTGAATTTTTGGGAATTTTTGGTTTACGGCATCACAAGTATGGCAGATGAAATTAAGGCCTGAAAATTTAAAAAAAAGAAAAGAAAAGAAAAATAGCCTTGGGTGCGAGCCAGTCTAGACACTACTGCTTAAAGTCATATGGTTTTAATACAATGCAGTGACTGGGTGAGTCATTAGCTCAAAAAATGCTAATGAGATGCACCTTGTGCTGTTGGAATGTGGCGTAAAATCCCTTCTAGCATTTTTAATCTATGTTCCCTGTTTTATCTTCGTGCTCTGGTCTAGACGTCCCGCTTGAGTTTCTCGATACTGAAGTCACTGTCATGGTCCAGTTTGGAGAGCGTCTTCCTCACACGCAGGGCTGTGAGGCGGGCTTGTGGGCTCTGGTACCAACATTCCTTCATGATCTTCACAATGGCTGACAGGATCTATGACACACAAAGGTAAATGTAAAAAAATAACAGCAAGATCTAACATTTATTCCATACCATGTGTCTGTCTGGGCACTATATGTCAGTGCTATGATGTATCCCAACAAAAAGTGCTCTACATTTTACAAAGTGTGAGCCTAAATAGAAGCATCATCTAGAGTGTAATGTTTATGTGCCTGCTTGCGTGCCTGTTTATCCTGCTTACCTGTGTTAATTTGAGAATATATGGGTGCTAATGATTAGAAGCTATGATAACCTGTGCTGAGATAGCTAGATAGATAGATACTTGAAAGTGTGTCTACGTATGTGCCATTAAAAGGCTTACAGGGTGCGAATGGAGCCTGTTGTGCAGACTGGGCCTCTGCTGGTCCACACACACCACCTTTTTCATCTCCTCAAAGCTGGGATCTAAGGGCACCAGGTCAAAGAAGGGAGGACGGTACTCTTCCACAATTCCTGGAACAATCCCAAAAAAAAAAGATTAAGTGTACTGTTTCATCTCAAATTGGGCAGATGAACAACCAAACTACCACAGCATCAATCTTGGCTGTGGGATTCAAAAGGGAGGACAGGTGAGCAAAACGCAGACTCATCACCATTAAAACTCATCATTAACCTTAAGAGCTGATAACCATTAACCCCTTAACTTATTTCTTGAGATATGTTTATACATAAATTTCTTTAGTACATTGCCTGACAAAGCGAACTCAAAAACCGAGAAAGTCTGGTGTAGAAGTTTTGCAAAGTATTTCTGACGAGACAAGAGAGCAGGGGAAGATATTAATTCCCTGGAGACAGTGAGAGACAGTGGGATGGAGATCAGCAAGACCCACTGAGTGTGTGTATGTGTGTGTGGTTGTCTGTGGTAGGACATACACACACCCACACAAAGTAATGAGAGTCTGTTCGTCTAGACTAAGTGTTTATGTGCCAGAAATCATTTGTGCACGGATGTGTGCTTGCATTTAACAAACTGTGTGCACGGGCATCTGGACTATATACAAGTGAGTGCTGACACCAGATAAGACTGTTTATAATTACTGCAGTGCTAATCATGAGAGAGGATAGTAGAGACAGACACAGACTACAAAAACACTTGAGTGCTGAGAGACATGGGACAAACTGCCTCTTTGTGAATACTCTACAAAAAAACAGGCAGACATGACAAAGAAAGCACGTTTTCAACATGATGTGCCTGAGCGGTTGGCCAACACGTTGAATTATGAAAGATCTACCGATATATAAATGCACTCTTTACTATTTTCTGTCAAAGACTAAAATTATATTAACTATAATATCTCTGCAATTGCAATTGTCAATTGCAATTCTGCAGCAAATGACTGTTGTGGTTCAACAATGTCATAGACAGTTGTTTCCTAACCATTGACTATAGTTCTGCGGGTAATTTCCCAGAAGACCAGGCCCAGTGCCCAGATGTCAGTTTGCTTGTAGGACTCAAAGACATCCATACGAATGGTCTCATCCAGCACCTCAGGGGCCATATAGCGTTTGGTGCCCACACGAGGGTTGTTGCCCACGTCAAGGTAGTCATGGGACTGAGAGTGTATCACAGCCAAACCTGAAGAGCAGTGATACAAATGGTCAAAATCAGCATGGCATAACTGTTTCAGCAGAAGTTAAAGACAAATGCAACTAGAAGCGTAGCGGATTAATAGTGACTTGGCTGTCCTTGCTGTTGCACAACCCTCACCTAGGTCAGCAATGCAGCACTGCCCGTTCCGCTTTACCAGGATGTTTCGGCTTTTTAGGTCTCGGTGGGCGATAGCTGGCTTTTCCTGGGAGCTGACAATCTCAGTGTGGAGGTGGACCAGCCCACAGGCCACAGACAGGCACATCCTCAGGCAGCTCTCAGGCTCCAAGCTGCTGTACTGCAGGAAGTCATAGAGTGAACCCAGCTCATGAAAGTGGGTGACAAGCCACAGTTGGGTGCTGGAATTCTTGGATGTCATGTCAGAGGCTATGAAACCTAAAATCAGAAAAGGATATCACTTTTTCAATGTCTGTCCTTTGGCTGATGCTGCATCAAATGAATTAATTCTTTGGAATTTATATCTGCTGTACCGAGTATGTTGTCATGTCTCAGCTGCACAGTATTGTAGATCTCTGTCTCTCTGAACCAGGACTGCTCGTCCCTGGAGGAGAAGATCTTGACAGCAACACTCTCACCCATCCAAGTTCCCCTCCACACCTCCCCGTACCTGCCTTTACCTGAAAAGAAGGACACAATTACACTTAAAACAACTTTTGATTAGAAAACAAAATATTGTTAATTGTAAATATTTTAGCGGTGAGAAAAGAGACTGACCGACACACTCGACAAGTGAGATTTGTCTAGCCATAGTCCTCTGGACCAGATAAGGCAACCCTGTCCCACTCCCTGATGTACAAAACTCGTCATAAATATCCTGGCGAAACAGAAAATAGAAATAATCCACATGTGAGAATCTTAAAAAATTAAACATCTTTCAGAAGTGTGGCAAACACTGTATGTCTCTTACACCATATGTGGGATCATCTCCATTAGGGACTTTGAGCATAGTGACATCATGGTCTTCGGCATTTTTCAGTCTGCAGTGTGCATGGCGAAATCGCAGGAACATCACCAGACCACACACACTGGCAGTCACAATGAATAGCAGCAAAGACACTGTGATCCACAGCTCTGGGCGACTGAGTTCTGGAGGCTCTGTTGTCGTCTCTGGATCTGGAAACAAAAAACATTTTTGAGTTTTTGATACCAGCTGAGAACATTTCAGTGCACTGAGGAGGAGCAGAAATTTTATACAGGAACCTTTTTTAAATGAAATAAAATTAAAGTAGTTTTATATTTAGTGTATAATCATTTCTGAAAAAAAAAGAAAGCCACGGTATGAATTTACTCAAACTGACCACAGGGGGGAAGCAGTTACTTTCTGGAGGGAAGCATAGAGTCCCATCAGTTCAAAGTAATGTGGGATGTGCACTGAACTGTGGGATGAGCCTGAGAGGATTATATGACACTAAACTCTAAGGCTCAGTGCCACACTGGTTCATCAAGATTAATGGATGTGATTTTCAAACATTGTAAAGCAATGGCCTTGGGTACTGACTTATGTTTGGAGGTGGTGTGGTGAATTCGTTGCAGTGATCTTCTGTGCAGCAGTGTACAAAGAAGCCCTCAAAGGAAGTGCGGCACTGCTCCCTGTGGTTTTCTGCAGAGAAACAGCCCTTCTCCTCATAGCCGCGCACCCAGGTGTAGAAACAGAAGTCTCCTCTGCAAGTGCCATTCACACATGTGCCTTTCTCATTCTCACATGTGCACAGAAACTTCCTATCATCTTCGGAGTCTAAAACACAAGGAAATACACATAGTAAGTGTTGACAGACAGTTGAACACAGGCACAAAACTAGCTGCCTAAATGCATGTGTACATATGATTGCACAGTTTTACCAGTTAATAATACACTGAGAAAGACATCATAATTGATTAGTTTGGGGAGTGTAAATGAAAATTAAGGTCAAACAAACTCCGAATCACTTTTAAACTTAAGTAGTGCAGTGATGAACTATATGAGTGAAGAAACCTTGGCTTCTTTGAGGGAAACCCAAGTGTCAGTTGTAAAAGATGCTGACTACATTTCCTGGTGGCCACAAAGCATCACATAGATGAGAGTGGCTGAGTGGTTAACCAGGAGAGGTATATTTGGTTTGAAATTACATTGTACACAATGAGTCAGAGTGAGAGTTGCAGTTAAATAAAAAACAACAGCAAATGAAAAGTCCGAATGACTAAACAAAGAGGTGTTCATCGTGACTGGGGTACTTTCTGCCCTAAACTACAGAGGTACTAAGAATTCAGGAAGTACTTAGTTTAGATGTTGCATAATTTTTGACCACTAGGTGGCAGAAAGACTCTGACACACAGCTACATGCATGTCCAAATGAAGACCTTTGTCTGATCCCCTGAAAGCACTCTCTTGCCTTTCACCTGCGGTTTGGTTCACCAGTACCTTAGTTGATATCTGACTGTCTCCTCTGGCCACTTGTTTACCCTGATTCTCATTTCATGCCAAACAGATGGTGTAGACTGTGCCTGCCTGAGCTTGTTGGAAACAGTCACCTATTGTTTTACACTGGAGGGCTGGTAAGGATTGCATGAGGTGGAGAAGCAAAACAAGAACTAAAAACTGCATACTCAGTAAGTTCTGCCATACAAGAGACCCATTTTCATTTCAGTCATGTGACTCAGTGACAGTATAAAATTTCCTTTGATGGAGCGTCAAAATAAAGGTTCATGGTGAATTCTAACACATTTTCTACACCTGGTCATCGACTCACCTGCATGGGCAGCAGAGATCCACAGAAGTGCCCAAGCTAGCAGCAGCGTGAGCAGAGCAGAGCTTCCCATCTCTGTGAAACAGAAACAAAACAATTAATAACAGTTAGTATAATCAAATTATGGTAATGTAATTATTGCTGTCCCTTTGTTAGGAGCAGTTTTAATGAGGGACAGGAGATTTAATTAGCTGTATAAATGAAAACTGAGGCCACTTCCCTGACATTTCAACTTCTATGTGATTAAAATGGACAGACTGTAACTTAATAGTAGTGTCTTGGAAGAGTCCCGCAGTGGTTAAAGCCCAAGCTATTTGGCAGAGGAAGCTATGAGGTCAAAAACAACAGTCCGAGGGCCCAGCCTGTCTGCCTGTGTTGTAATTGCATTGGGTGGGAAAAGGGGGCTTAGGGGAAGGAGGCTGTAATAGCACTCCAGAGTGTTTGTGTATGTGTGCAGAGACTGCGTGTGGCGCTGCGCTGCCCAGGCTCCAGGCCTGACGACTCCTCGACTACCCCGCTCGCAGAGTAAATATTGATGGCTAAGCTTCCTGCCATTGAGTGGCCCCACCCGGCTGGCCGGCGAGACTCAGGTCTGCTCATTGTTTAGGGCTGCACTGCTGAGGGTCACGCAAGCAGTGGGGCCGTCATACACAAGCCAGACTTTCTCACTAACTAGAGGACATTCTCCTCTAGAGATACTCAACTTGCTTTACCTTGGGGCCACCTTTGCAAAGTAACAGAGGAACAAGGGCGAGTAAAAAACAAATACAGACAATATTCATCAGGCAAAAATCATAAACACTAAAAAGCTCACAACTGATATTTCTTTTAAAATTCTTTATGATTTCATAACTTAATTAGGTTAAAATTTGCTTCAAGAGCCTCTTGAGTTTTTATTACTGTACATTATTTAGTCTCTATTCTTTTTGTGATCTAATTTCAATCACTTTTTATAATCTCACTCTTATTGTTTGTCACAAAGGATTATATAAACTAAAAAAAATGGCGATTTATCTTTCAGGCTTTTAACTTGATCTAAAAAAAGCAAACAAACACACAATAATACAAGCACCCACATAAATAATGAGGTCTTTCTTGAGGTTTTTCTTAACTACTGTTGGGCAGCAGTGTTCCCATAAGCTAAAAACATGTCTTGGAAATGCTGTTGTTTTGAAGATGTTCAGTGTTAGCTGCGGTTGGCTGGCCAGCCAATGAAAATGTTACTTGCAATCTGTATATGAAACACCTGATGTCTGTCCGGAAACCTTTGAGTTTTGTGGGACCAAAATCAAATCTAAAAGACTGATGAGACTGTATATGAGATAGTTACCATGAAGGCTGACTGAGGTCCAAAAAGGATATGAGATGCTTCCTGAGGCTGCCCCTTACAACAGGCTTTTCCCTGTGTGTTTTTGTACAGTATGGTCAAAATGTCAATCTAGTTTTTTAGGCCTTAACTAATTATGGCAACCTGGCTCACATTATTGCTCCTTTTTAATATACTTCTCGCTAGTACGACTCAAAAACTTAAAATTAATGTAAAGGAGTGAATTTGACTCAACTAAAAAAACTCAGACTCAAGCAAAGTCCTCCACAGATGAATTCAAATGGAAGTTTGGTTGCTCCAATCAGCATATTTTCTAGAAAATGCTTAGCCAACACCTGCCGTGCGTAAGCAGCACTAGATTTTGTATCATCATCACTTAATCTTATAAATAGCTCTCCTACCGCATGTCTCCCACAGCAAATAACCCTTGAACTACTGCACACATCTAGCATTGGTACTTGTGCACATCAGCACAATATTACGGATATCCTCCTTTAGTTATGATGCACTTAGCTAGATGTATTTTAGTGCATACTACAGGAAGCCAACAGGTTAATTTAGTCATTTCAAAAAGTCAGGTCAAATGATGAGAGAGGAAAGAGAAAACACAGGAGTGCAAGTGTTCTGGCATGACTGTCTGTATTCCCACTGATTTGATTTTTTTGGTGTCTGCTTCTTTTCCTTTTCAATCCTCTTTTACCAGTTTTCTTTAAAAAGCATCAACTGTAAAAATGCACATTGCTGTTTGTATTGAAAATGAGAACATTTTCTGAATAGAGTTTCTATTGTTTATCAACTCAAATCAGTGTGAAATCTCTTCTTCGTTAGTTTTTTTTCCGTTTCACATGACAAATCTGATAAAAATGTCTGAAAAACTATCTTTAGACCTTCCTCCTATCCGGGTCAGGTGTGAGGCCCAGCTAAGCGGATGAGAACTGACTGTGCTCAGCTCTAACTTGCTAAAACCACAAGCCATATTTTACAAAAAAGCAACGAGCGTTTCCTGTATCATGCAGCGTTCATGTCAGTGGCTATTATCTGTGGGTCCAGGGAAGCAAAAGTCTAAACAAAACTCCACCCACAGAATGAATTTGTGCATGACAGTGTCTTATTTCTCTAAATATATTTTTTATCATCCACCATGCCACGACACAGGAGAGAAGAGTAATCATGTCCTCCATCGTGGGCATCCTGACTTTAGACTCCAGGAGACTTCCTCTGTGGGCTCTCCTCCAGTTCGTCTCCATTCTGTCCAACACTACACCCGTGTGACCCAAGGGGAAAATATCCATTGTCATCTCTTCCTCTCATCTACAGAGCTTTGACTTGGAGAGGCAGATCTCTCATTCCATCTGAATGACTGTGTGGTTAAAGCGGTGGATGGTGGGGGCATGGCATAGCACAGCAGCCTCCCACAGCCCCTCCTCTGGGGCCTCATTGCACAAAAAAGCCCTAAAACTCTGTCCATGAAAAATAACTTTGAGTAGTGATGCTGTAAAAGCTTCTATCATGTGGCCAAAATGGCAAGAAAACAATGCATTTAGTTCTTTTTAATGACTTTACCACATATTTAAAATGCTTCTGCTCTCTGTGTGCTTTAAGTGGTTAAAACCCTAAATCTGTAATCCAGCGATTGTGACCGTCTGCTAGATGCAGCGACATACTGATTGTATCTTCACTTCACAGTCAAAGCTAGGCTTGGCAGGCTTTAAGGCTCAGTTGCTGTCTGCATGCTCTCACATGCATACCTACAATGAATGCATGTCTGGGAAAAAAAGGACAAATATGGTGCAGACATACTGTGCACAAAAAAAAGGAGAAGAAGAAGAAATGACAGCCTGATGTCATGAACCGAAAACAGCATCCACCTGGAACAAGCACGTGACTTTAATTGTGACATATTCACAAAAATCATAAATGTCTCCCCTATGTGTTTATGTGTCTGTGTAGGAAAAATGAAAGAGAAGGATAAAAACATGCAGGGAGAAGAAATACAGCGATCATATGCATTCAAAGTATACAGACCAAATACCCAGGAAACATGCAAATGCTGATTTTGAGAAGTGTGAACTTTTCACCACAAGCTGATTTGAAAAAAACCCCACAAAGTGCAGTTGTAAGTAAAAATAAATATCATAATAATATGAATGCGCCACACAAGGCATTAATACATGTATATTTGTAGCAGAATGACTTCTGTAAGTTTTACATTATTCTGTAATGTAGAGCTGGGTTATCACTGCTGATGAATTGACATTTAAACATTTACTTATTTTACATTTCCAAACTACAATGTCTAAATATATATATATCTATTTCCATTTCTATATTTATTTAATTGCTATGTATTTTTTTGAATGTGTACTTACCCAAAATGTGTCCAACAATGTTCAAACGCAGTTAAATCTGTAAGTGCCTTTCATTGTGACACGTGTAGCTAACTTCCTGAGTAACACCACTTAGAGAGTGTGCAAAGTGAACACATTATTCACTTTTATTTGGAGTTGGCCAAATAGATTTTAATCTGTACTGTTGGCTTGTTAAGAATTAAATAAATCCTATGAGCTTCTTCTGCTTATAGGCATCTAACTGCATCTTTTTTTTATTTCTTTAAGTAGAGACCTCTAGTGGCAAAGTTTACATACTGGGTGTTTAAATGTCAGTTAACTGTTATAGCTGTTTAAAAAAAGACTCACTTTCATCAACTTAAAATCCTTGAGTTTAGTTTATAACAATTCATATGTCTTAATAGTCACATGTAATATTCAGCTGATTCTGAGTTATTGAGGCTGATACCAACATTTGTGAGTTTTAAAAACATACCTTGATTATACAGTTAAATCAGGTGATCGTCTTTATATTATTGCATAACCACATAACATAAACAAAAATTTAACCACAACCCCTTATTTATGTATTTTTTAAAAAAGAATCATTACCTGTATTTGTATTGAGTGAAACATTTTACAGTTAATCAATAAAACTGGTCTGTGCTCTCAGGAGAAGCAGTGTCTGTAATGTAAACTGTGCATGTCGGCCATGATATGACATATCTGCAAAAAGCTAATGTCAGCTTATTTATCGACTTTATTGATTAATTGATCTATTGCCTCTGAAACGTGGTGGACCAAAAGCCAGAATAATAAAAACACTGAACAGACCTCGAGGAAGCCTGGATCACCACACAAGTGATGGGTGTATAAACATAATTATGAGGCAAAAGATGGACAGATCTGAGCTTTCTTTGGTTACAGAATGTAAAGATTAAGAGGACAGTTTAGTTTTAGTGCAATTAACTCGTCTTGAGCTCAGGTAGCGTTAGGCTTCTCCTTGACACCTGTTGATTCACATCTGGAAACACGTGGAAGGATGTACGGCACTGTCAAAAGGTGACTTAGCGTTCAGAGTTAGCTACAACTTCTAGCAACATCCGAAGCTAGCTTGCAACCACACAGCGTAGCGTTACAGCACTTTACACCCACAGAGAGAAAGTTGTGTTTCACTTTTGTCTGCCATATTTACCTGATTTCTGCTCGCCCCTCAACTTGACAGCCGTACGTCTGCCATATCAGAGTTAGCTTGAAGTGTCCCTCCTCGACCGCAGTGTTTCAGGTAAAGGTGCCGTTTAAAACACAAGTAGCTCCATTACTACGCTGGAGTTAAAAAAAAACTTTTCGTCTGAACGGCTCAATGGCAGATGTTTCATCCGCAGAGGAGCTCACATCCTTTCCGGCGGCCACCCTACAGTCGATCCTTGGAGGGGGGGGGGGGAGAGTTTCGTTCGCAGTTTTTTCCCTCTTTGCTCCCGAAAAAAAACCCTTAAAACTGTCCCTTTTGAAAAACGACTAAATCTCTGTAAACGTGTAAAGTAAGTGAGAAAAAAAAGCAGAGTTGGCCACTGTGCCCTGACGGGACGACGGACGGCGGGGTGTAGCCTATCTCATCTCGGTCCAAATCTGCGCTGATTTACCGACAACACGAATCATCGTCGTCGCTTCGGAGGCGACTCAGACTCCTTCCGCTTCACGAGTGAAACCTTTCTGCGACTCTTCTCCCATTAAGTAAGAACGTGTCTTCTTTTTTTTGCTGTCGATAGTCCAGATCTAAAGACGAGATTAGGCTACATGTTTTTTTTTTTTAAATAGTATACAGTTTTGTCCCACCCCTTATTGTCCCGTACAGAGCCTGCTCCGCCTGGAATGTGTTCTCATAGCGGTTTTCCTGTTGCTCGCCAAACCTCTCATTTTCCTCTTTCCCCTGTTGACTGCAGTCTGCACTGACAGGAATGTGCTTCAAAGACCCCGCTAAGACACAATAACATCTGTCTGAGGCAAAACAGGAACAAGTAAGCATATAACATTTTTTAAAAAATCTGTTATTAAGTGTTATATTTAAGTTTAAATGATAGTTTAGGATTTATCATGCAACAGCCAAGAACTTAAAGATCTCCTCCAAACGCTTATAAAAGACATGAAAAGACTTTGCATGGAGTAACAAGTCATGTCTGAACATTTTTCCCCTCTCAAGTCTAATTACCTCATTAAAATTCCTAATAGTAGACTTATCTCTGATCCTTCTCACTAAAATATCCTGACTAGATGCACACGTAATCATTTTCTTTTTCACATGTTTCACCAGCAATAAAGATACTTTTGAGGAGATGTTGTGAATCAATGCAAACAGCTGCCAACATTGTTGTTCCTTTGGAGGTTTCTTCCTGTTCAGCTTTCTTCTTTTTTGACAGCTCTGGTTTTGGTCTCTACCAACTCCTGACTGAAACATCCATCTTTTTATCTGCTCTTTTATCTGCTCAATGCTGCACCATGTTTACCACTAACTTTGTCATGGAAGCAGGTTAGTGTACAGAAGGTTTAGGA
>JAQNCA010000002.1:13181791-13195317 GCA_029783725.1 Acanthurus tractus | reverse complement strand
TTCTCACTATTCCTGCCTTATGGTTCTGTGGTACTTATCATCAAAATATAATACAGATAAAAACTCTGCCAAAAAGATTTTTTTCTGGATTCATACATTTGAGTTTCAAAAATCTCCATGGATATTGATCTCTGATGGCCTTAGCTTCTTTTACTGACAGTGAAAATTATGATATTCAAGACAGTTTTATACCCATTTTTTCAGGACATTTGTCTGTCTTTATGCCCTGTATGTGCATTTTTTCCCTTACATTTCTCATTGTGTCCAGTCATTGATAAGATCATACACAACAGTTTTGTGGTGTATTTCAGGGTGTATTTCAACATTTTGCTAGTTTTGATAAAAAAACCCCCCAAAAGAATTCATGTAAAATGTTTGACATCAGTTGCAGACTCCTCTTTCTGTGGGAAATTATTTTTATTTGTGCGTGTAGCATGCCTTTATTTGACTGAGAGATCACAAGATTGGGGGAAAGCTTTAGACATAAGTGTGAAGATGCTTGTTCTGATTTTGGAACATGCCTTAAAAAAATAAAGAATTCAAAATTATTTTACAAAACAAAAGCTGAAACAACAATGATGCAACAAAATGCTAAAAAAGGCGCTGAAAAAGTCGGGTCAGGTCAAAGACGCTCTAATGGAGGAAACTTAATCACACTTGGCCTAAACTGTGTGACCGAAAACGACAGCGTGAGGATCTCAGGCCGCACAGTTAAGGTTAAAAACTGAAACATATGTTGTCTAAAATATGTCTAAAATTCAACTAACAAAACAAAATAATAAAAAAGCGTTGCCAGCAAGTTAGAATATGTACTTTAACTGTCTTGTCTTATGAGCAAAATTGTCGACTGTCTGCAATCTGGAAATACTCAACCCCCTCAAACAGTTCAACCAGGATTTAAAGTAATTATAGACGGAAAAAACGTGGATCTTAGTTTCCATGGATTTAAACACAAATAGTGTCCAAAAGCCTACTGATTTGTTGCAAACATACCTGTTTTTCAAGACATTGTGTGTTTCTCCAGACATAAGACTGACTCCTTAATCCTCAATCCTTTAAATAGAAGTGGCTGTTTTCACTGTCCGTCCAAACGTCAGCTTGTATAAGAAGTTGTAACTTTAAAGCTTCCATGAAATATATTTAAATCTTAAGGAATCTTAGTATAATCACGGACTCATAACTCAAATTGTCAGCCACAGAGACTTCAAAGATGTTTTAGGAGATACAAATTAGTGATATTTTTAGCTATAAAATAATGTTCAAGATAGGAATAAGCAATGACTGCAGCCAAGACAGCTGTTTTTTTCTGTGGGCATTCTGCTGTCAAGTTAAAGAAACATCTGTAAAAGACCCAGTCAAGATTGGATTTTGGCTAATTAAAGGTCTTTTCATACCTGTCTGCATGTAGAAACACAAATATTTCAGAGTAATATATGTTAACAGCAATGATACTGATATTGACACACTGCCATTGAATTAAGTTATTCATGATCCCCTCAGGATGAATTATAATGACTCAGATGATCCGATGACTTTTCCTCTGGTGCCATCATCAGGTTTCAAGTTTCAAGCTTTTCAATATTTGGTTCTGTGTTATTTTAGTAGTTGTTTTTTAACCTGAAAAAGCTGCTGACATCATCAGTGGCCTCAGTTGGACTTTGTGTCTAGTGTTATGTGCAGATGTTAGCATGCTAACTTCTGAACTACACTAACAGACACATTAAAAAAAAAAACTGTAAGTATGTTAGCATTTAGCTCAAAAGCTGCATTCTGCACCAGCACTTTCTCATTGAGTTACTAACCTGGCTCTAACATTACATCACTGTGGCCTGCAGGGTGAATCTGCCTGTTATCTGTGACTTCATAACTTTCAAGGAGACACAAACAGACGACACTTGTTTGATTAATCAGCACTTGAGCCGTGAAAGCAGTTGTGTAAGATGTGTGTGCAATCGTTGACAGTCTCTTAAATAGTTGTGCTTCATGGGCTGTGTGTTCAGGCCTTATTTGGGGCTGCCCTGCTGCTCAAGAGTTCACACACTCCATGTGTCACTGCCTGAGACTTGGGCAAAGATGAGGAGAGCGTGCAGGGTGCTAGAATAGTTCAAATGAAGACCAGAGGAGAGTGAGATATAGAAAGATTGAGACAGCTTTGGATGGGAAAAAGGCCAGGTAGTGAGGACAAAGAGGAAACAAACGAAAGAAGGGAAAGAATGATGGAAGGAGGAGAGGTTTTTGGGAGGGGGCTGGAGATCCTCCATAGCCAATGAAGAGAAAGAAAGGAGGATTTCAGGGAGGGTGATGTGCTCAGTCCTGAAGTCACCTCTTTACTGTTTCAGCTTTCAGACAGAGGGACAGGAGAGGACCAACATCTCAGAGAAATACTCCATGCTGTGTGGACTTCTCATTCAGGAGGATGACAAAGAAAAGGACAACTGACTCTACATGAGACAGAACAAGTAAACCTTCTATCTGAGTTCGCAGGAGACGCTTACATTGACAGCACAAGGTGGATGTTTTCAATGGACTAAGCCAGAGTTTGAGACACCTTCTGTCAGCTCACCTGTGTCTGGACTGAGAAGGTGAGAGAAAGACAAAGAGGGAAGAGCTCTGAGGGTTTTGTCCGAGTGGATGCTCTCAGATCCCGGCAGAAATACTCCCAGGATCAATAATTCATATACATGAGGTTTCCTGTGTGTCGGGACAGAACAAGGCGGGCTGCTGCTCCAAACTGTGGCACCGTCTGCTGCTGCTGCAAAGGAAAATAGCTAAAGGAGTAGAAAACAAGCTGACAAGAGAGACAGAGGACACAGAGTTTGAAAGAAAGATTGTGCAACAGTTGTAGAAAGGTCACAACAGGAGGGGAGAGTAGTCCGAGGAGAGTTTTTGCTTGGCGTTGGGGAAGAATGAAGGCTCTACAGAAGAATCAGGGACGCACTGACCAGATGTTGGGGGCCATGGCGGATGTGCTTACTTCTGTGGCCATGCCCAATCAGTGGGTGAGTTGTACATCTGTTTGAGTATTTACTGGCTGTGTAAATTACAGCACCATGCCTCAAATTCAAAAAGACAACAAGAGACACATGTGGAAGTATTTTCCAGGGCTTATCTCTGGCCCACATCATTCCATACCAAGTTTATTTTATGTGATCCCAATAAGTTTGTTAAAAGCCTAAAATGGTCAAGCTGGATAAGTAGAGGGGAGAGAGGAATGGAGGGATTGCTTGTCTCTGTCCAGTGCTTATGAGGAATCTTGGATGTTTCGGAGAAACAGGAAGCAGGTAGAGGTGATTAAATTATCCGACCATAAACAAACTCATGCAGGTCTAATGCTTCAGTGCAACCAGGCAATTTCTTCCTTTCTTCCTTCCTTTCCTTAATCTCCCTCCACCTGTCTTCTGTCTCTTTTTCACATACATATGTTGGAATATTTGTGTTAAAGCTCAAGAGCCATTAAACAAAAAACTATAAAGAGCGGTGTGTTTTTTATGTTGATTAAATGAGAGCCACATCAGTTTTCATTCTTGATTACACTCGACCTCAAACAAATCCTGAACCAGTTCAGTTCCTTTTTTGTAAATTCATGCTCAGATTACATTTACTGAACCTGGTTGAGTGCAGGACACAACATCTGGGAAATTCAAACAAACAGATGTACCGAAAAGATCCAAATGGATTTCTCTTTGAAACTCTGCCTTTTCTTTAAAAATGTTTACCTTCATAATTCATTTCCTGCCAGGCAGAGACTGGTAAAAAACACAACAGTGATTATAATCTCTCTCCTTCCCTGCAGAGGACTGATTACTCCGCCTGCCTCTATTAACCTCTGCTCTGGTGCTGCTACGTTTTAAATATAGATTGAAATCTGCTGCCTGAGAAGCAGTTCTACTCCAAGCTCTGTGGCAAAAAATGGACCATGATGATTTCTGTTACATTCTTGTTCAGTGTGTAATGGAGAAAACGATGAGAAAGATACAGAGAATAACAGGGGAAAAAAAGCCACTGGTATAATGTTTTGTGGTTATGTTACCAGAAGCACTCTGTACAATTTTACCATCACTTCCTCCATGAGAGCAGGGCTCCACTGCTGACAAAGGCATCTCTGTGTGTGTAGCTCTCAGAGGGGGGTGAGGCGGACCTCCCTTCAAGCGAGGAGGAGAAGGGGCCTTTGCAGGGCCACTGGGAGCCAGAGGGGCCGGAGTGGGAGCAGCAGACCATTGCTACAGAAAACCCAGAGCAGAGCGAGAGAACAGGTAAGACCTGTAAGGGCTGCAACGAGCGGGACTGGCTGTTTTCTGACCCTAACACCCACAATGCTTGTCCAAACACTGACCCTCACCAAACCAGTCAGAGCTTAGAGACTCACTGAAACACAAACTTCCAGACTCATCTTTGATCCTTTGTTTGAAACGTCTTAGATTTCTGCGCTGTGACATCTAACGCAGCCGGCTTAGCCACTCAATCACTTTCATGGTTACAATCTGTGTTGCTGCTCCATTTAAACGTCCTTAGTGATGATTTCTTGATTCACAGCATCGATAAATAATCTTGGATCCATAAGTGTGTAAATGCCTCATAATTTTTGCATCCCAGGCATTTAATTTAAGCTCAACCTGTATTTGAATTGCTTGCCTCATGTGAATTTAGGATACAAACAGGCCTGAGTCCAATCTGCCATATCTGACGGTAGTCATTAGGCAGTAATAACTTCAGGCAAAGAATCAGATCGGAGAAATCTATGTGTTGGTAGTTTACTGTTATTAAACTCCACCCTCTGTATCCTCTATTAGCACTGATAGCAGGCAATTACTTCGCTGTAATGTACCATACATAAATACGTGAGAGGAGGACAAAAAGAGCTCTTGTGTGTACGCGTACACACTTGCAACACTTTCCAGATGGGGCAAGAAAACATGTTCAGCTGTCTCCCTTCCCCTTCTGCCCCTGCACTGCTGGTTGCACGTATTCTGATTTTGCTGTGAAAAAGGGTTGCGTGCTTTGCCATTTTCCTTGAGTGAAATGAAACAGAAGGAGCTTTGTAGCTGGATCTGGGTTTGGGTTAGAGGGAGATTGTGTATTTACATGGAGGGGGGTTTTGGTGGTTGGACCTCTAACTGTTGTGCAGAACGGTACATGGCGTTCATAAGAGGTGTGAGTGAGGCCAGAGGAAGCTGTTACAGATGCTTATCTGTAATGTTCTAACTTGGATGGTGTGTGCTGTTAAGGTTAATGCTGCCAAACATTTTTTTTGTAGCATACAGCTCATGGCTCAAAAAAAGCATAGAAATGCATTATTCAGGGTCATGTGCAAGGGTGACCAAAAAGAAGATTGTTTACTCCAGATCCAGACAAGCTCTTTTGCTCGATTGTTTTTGCGTAGCCCAATTTCCTCTGGATGGGAAATTGGATGGAAAATCAATGAAACACAAGGCAGAAAAACATCTGAAGCACAACAACGAGATGCAGACGTTGCTGTAGCTCAGAGGGGTTGGACCAGAAGCATCAGGTCTTCAAATAATTTAACCATGACAAAATTTCCATAATGAAATATCACGGTTCATGGTTTTTGTTGTCTCAATGAACAAATGCAATTTGAGCAGAGTTTAGAAAATTTGATATCAGATACAAGAGTGCTTATTTAATCTTTTTTTTAAAAAAAAATAAGAAAAAACAATGAATTTTAATCTTGAAGAGTCAAAAAACAAGTCAACTGGACTATGTTGAGTTTTTGGAAAGACGTTTCACTTCTCATCCAAGAAGCTTATTCAGTTACAAATGCTTTTTTGTAAACATAAGTGATGATTATTGCCGTTTTAGTTTGTTTACATCATCAGAACATAGTACAAAACATGACATGAAGCCCTTACAAAGGGTTTAATTTTCTTGAAGACACATTTTTATATTTATTCACCTTAAACTTACTTATCACATTTATTATTTACAATCATCATGTTTATATGCTGGTTTACATGCTTGGCAATCTGAGAGTCAAACATCAAAAGACATGAGATTGACATTTTTCTGTGATCACTAACAGCTACATGAAAAGAAATTTTACATGGATTTTACATTTTCACATACTGTTTGTACCATTATGTTTCAGGCTGTAAAACAAATGATGAATTTTGTTGTAGCATTTCACACAGTTCGTCTTCAGACATGCAGGATCCAGAGACGTGATCGCTCTTTACAGTGGTTTGACCGACAGAGGTCATGGTGTTGTTTCCGTCTCTTGCTCTGTAGGTGGAGGAGAAGGTAGATAAGGTGAGGCCCCAGCTCTCTTTAGTCAGCATTCACAGGGCCATAAGGGGCCATCTGTTATATGTTAGAAACAAGATGCTTGCTAGTGGCTTCTCAGGAATTACAGGACACTGCCAACCTCTGTGAATTTAGATCCTTTATTTTCCCCAATTCTTCCCGATTCTCTTATTTTCTCCTTAACCACCTCCTTGGTAGTGGTTTGTAGTACAGTTAATTTTTTTTTTTTATCACTTTGATCTTCATTTCTTTGCTTTCTTTTTTCTTCTCCAGTCTCCATGTATCACTCCTTATATTTTTCCAAAGCAGTGTCTACAGCAGTGGTATTTTAAACCTGGCTTCCCCTCCAGGCACACAGAGCTGCTGATCATATTTCTCAATCTCATCAGGTTTTTTTCTGTCTCCCAGCTCCTTGGACTCCCAGTCATTCAGTTCACACTCTCACTCTCCCCTGACAATGTGTCTGCAGTGTCTGTTTCTCAACGCTGACCAGTGATGGATGGCCATGTGTGTCCACACACTGGTCTTTTCCAAAGTACAATGCATGAAACCACACCAACAGGAAACTGCAGTGAACCAGTAAAAATAACAGTCTTGCATTTGACCCACAACTGCAAACACACACTCATCATGTGTAGAGACGTACAAACACACCGAACATGTCTCGGTTTAAGTTTGCATGCGTTCATTTGCAGCTTAAGACACATGCTTGTTGTTAATGAAGAGAAACTTATGCCAATGAACTGTGTTATTTATGGGAAACATGATATTTTGTTAGACATACAGAAAAAATGAACATTTATGGGAACATAGTATGAAGAACACTTACGTAATCGTCTCTTTGCCATAAATGTCAGTGAACAAGAATGGTGTTTTTGCAGTTCAAAAAGCATTTCTTTTTTTAATTTTCACAGAAAGCCCTTATATAAAATTCTGAATTCTTTTATTTAAATGATTTGTGATCGAAATAAAACTATGACAAGAGCTCTTTTTCATCGTCTCAGAGAAAAAACAATAAGCATTACACTAGTTATGTATTTAGGGCCTGTGTTCACCCTCCAGCACCCCAATGGAGAACAAATGAAATGACATCATTCACCCTATTCTTGAGTCGATTTGAGGTAAACTATGAAGAAAATGCATGCCCTTGTCCAAATTGGGTTTTGTGAGAGGCTGGGAGAGCGTGCCATCCAAGGAGACGGGCTGATCCCAGAGGACTCTGGGACTGAACTGTGTGTGTGTGACCTTAAATGGGCAGAGATCAACCTGATATTGCATCATATTGAGTTGCAGGGGCCATAAATTAGACAGCAAAACCTCACACAGGTGCACGTTGTGTGTGTGTGTGTGTGTGTGTGTGTGTGTGTGTTTATTTGCACAATTATAGTAGCTCATGTATCTTCCATTGTAATGCAGAGGAGGCGTTCTGTGTCGATGACTTCATGCATTCAGGATCAGAAAATTAAATTAGTATAATTACCTACATAAAAAGCAAATGTTTTCTATGAGTATGAGAGCCGATAAATTGCTAGACATAATCATGCCGTCATACAGTTGTCATAAATATTTGAAAAGCCCTTCCGAGAACAATCTGTGTTTGTGATGGTTTGGTTTTCCATATTTGTTTTGCACAGTGCTGCTGGTGTTGTCCTAAACACCGGACAACGAACAGGTCTGACTTTCTTACCTGCACCTTTGACCTGTCTGAAACCTCTTTAGATATTGCTTGATTTCCTATCTCATAGATTTAATTTGCAGATTGGATCATGTTTCTAAGCTTAGTGGTGACTTATAAGTAACACTTTTTGGCCATTTGGGGGCAGTGGAAACAAGTTGTGAACACAACATCAACATATCATAAGTGAGTGACATGAGTCCTTCGTCTCCATCCCCTCACAGCAGTGAGAGTGCAGGAGTTGTTCACTGCAGGAGTATGTCAGCATAGTCTGCCTGGCTAATCGATTCTTTGTCTGAGTGAAGTTAGAAGCAAGTTAGAATCTATAGCAATGACCATGACTCTGAAATACCAGTAGCCAATGCTGTTTATTGATAAATCCATGGTGCTGTCTGTGGTGCTGAAGTAGCAGACGAATTTGTAATTACACCTCTTAACCTCAGTCCCATCCTCATGTCAGTTCCATCTTGCATCTATATTACAAATGCTCAATTCAGTTTTATACTATAGCCTTAATGACAAGTAACAGCATGCAGATGTAGAAGAGTGAGAGGACCTCAGAGACCAACTGCTGCTTGCAATATTGCATGAAATTCAAAGGTGCATTTAGTCATTACTTAAATACAGATACACAAAGTGAAAAGGAGGAAGATAACTGCATAAAATGGAATTGTATAATTAGAAATGTCTCAGTCAGCATTGGGTAAGGCATCATGAGATGAAGTCCTCTAGGAGGTGTACATGGGTGTGTGTGTTTTTTGTTTTTTGGAGGTGGGGGGGTGTGCGGGGGTGTGTTACTGGACCATCCATCTGGTTTGCATATCATCCCCTTTTCAGTTAAAAATAGCAATAACATCTGCCAACAGCTGCAGATGAACTGATAAATGAACTGACAAACTTTCCACACTGTTATCACACTGTTGTTTGACCCTTTTTATTATAATAATGTTAATCATAGCCGCTTTAATCAACAAAAATCTACTTGGGTTGTCCTTATACATGTCTATGCGGTGATCAAGTGCCACTGTTCCCTCCACAAAACCTTAAAACATGCGAATCATGTCCTCTTACATGAATAGCTGAGGTCAAAAAAGTATTTATGTGTGTATTTTTGTAGAAGTTCATGTTGTGTTTTGGTGAAGTGTGTCAGGCAGGAAGCTGGGAGGCTCAGGTTGGGCAGGTCACACACCTCACAGGCCACTGCTCCACAGCACAGCTGGCATTTGGACCACAGACTGACCTGGAAGGAAGGAGGCAGATGGAGAGACATAAACAGACTGCGTGTGCACACATACATGCATCCGCACACATCAAGGCGCTGCACTCATGCACCCACAGCATAAAACAGAATTGCTGAGTTCCAGTCATGTTTTATGTACTAAGATTTGCAGCGTGATATAGATTGTATTTTAATGAGGCAGAAGCACTGTCTTTAAATCTTTTTTTACGGCAGAAAATCTTTCTCTCAATAATAAAACTGCATGTCTCAGTAATAATTAATCAGAGATGAAGTAGCGGTGTCTCTCCATGTGTGGTCCCTAGGTTTGCTTTTTTTTTTTTAATTAACATTTTATCCTTTGGGTGGCGTTTTTGCTTAGGCTTAAACTTGAGCACAGTCAGCAGCTGTCCCTAAGTCTCAGTGCTGCTTCTAGAGCAGGGTTCATAGACTGTTTCCAGAGAGATAAAAGATGGGGAGGGAGGCTGTGGGTCAGGTAGAAGGAGGAAACTCTCGACAAGCTCCTGTTGAATTACTACCACTGGAGTTTGCTGGACAAACAGAAGCTGGATGAGGATACGCTGGTAAGGACTAAGAGTTTGCATAAATGCATGTGTGTGTGCAGAGTGTGTTTCTGTGCGATGTGAAGCTTTGAATTGTAGATGGCATGTGCAGAATTATGGATGTTTTGAGAACAGGTCTCCACGGGCGGTGTGCCTCCCTTGTGTGCAGTACAGAACTCCTGCTGCCTGAGAGCTTAACTGCTGTGCACAAAGACACACACACACTCGATCCACAAACACACACACACACAGACACACACCTGTCTATGTCTCCGGTGAGTGCCAGCAGTGCAGTTTAGTCTAATTGGACAAAAACAGCAACTCTTTGCAGACCAGCAAGAAGGGAAGAAGAGAAGAGAACAAGACAGTCACTCTGCGACTTCTGCCCCATGATGGGATCTCAGCCAAAGCTGAAAACCTCCCCCTCACACCAGCTTGTCCAGAATGCCAGTTTGCCTTAATTGGCGCTCAGCTGAGAGATGAGGAGAGGAAGAAAGAGAAAGGAACTAGGGGAGAAAAAAGTGAGGGAGAGGGAGGAAGGAAAATGAAATCGAAGTGAGCATATTTTGGCAGGATTTCAGCTGGCTGATGGGGTGACGAGAGGGTAATGTCACTGGGGGGTTGGGAAACACACTGCGAATAAGCAACTGCATATCTGCTTGGACTTGCTGTAGCTATTAGTATGCATGCTTATGTCATATGAATTCTTACCATTTGCCATTTGTTCCCACTGTAGTTTAATACTACTGTGCATTATCAGTTTACTCCAGCAGGATGTTGCTGTTTTCCAAGAATGTCGCAAAAGAAAACTGGGAAATATTTGTACTAGCTGTGTTACATCCATAAATCATACTCAAGAATACTTTCTTAACACACCTCCTTATTGTGACTGACTGTCGTCCACGCAGAGTGGAGAGATGAGGCCCTTTGCCTGCTTGACTGGCTCGGCTCAGAGGAAAAACACACACATCCATCTAATAGCATGCTAAATTACAGGCAAACCTTTAAATCCAGTCTGGTGTGAACTTATAGATTTTATTCATCCTCCATTGTGTAGCCATCCAGGTCTCGTTCTCCACATCTGCACAAGCATCCGTATGCGGATGAATCATCATCATCAGTAGTGTGTGTACGTGTGCGTCTTGTGTGGGAGATGGGAAGGAGCAAGGGAGCAAAGAAGAGAGATAAAAGGAGGGAGATGAATGGGTGTTAATGCATGCCTCACCTCACATCCCCCGCTCTCCCCTTCAAGGCAGAGGAGGAACATTTTTTCCATTTTTCTGTTAACATTCAGGGCTGTGTACACGTCTTCTTGGCCAATTTTAATGTTCATTTATTTAAAAGAGTTCATTCCATGCTGAGAGATTGATACTGTAGGGGTTGGAAGTCAGGGCTGATACATAGAAATAGGCAGAAATCAGAAGTAAGTATAGATACCACATGTCTGATTTGGCCTCTCCGTGTATTATTACAATGTCAGTTTCTTCTTTAGTGAAATATTTCACCTTCTAGTCATTTGTGATATTGTTTTTGCAGAAACCACTGATTGATGAAAGTAAAATAAAAAAGTATTTTCCTGCTTTGAAGCTGTTAAGTGAGCGCATGAATCAACCTTATGCAACAAGTACAAATGCCCCCTACTGGGTGACTGGTAGAAAGACACTCTTGCATCCTTCAACTTAAAAGCACATGAAAAGAAACCATTGCACACACTTCATGAATTTTGAATGCATCTCAGGAGCAATGCATTCTTCATTATCCTTCCTTTGTGAAGTCTGTGTTTGCGTAGAGTGATAGTGCAGGCAGCGTTCGCTCAATTTGTAATGCTTTGCCTCCGGATTCTTGCCATGGTGTCTTTGTTTCATCTTGTTTCTTTTAAAGCCTGTTTTTTGCTGTCAGATCCATTGTTTCTCAGCTTGCTTTGAATTGTGCGTCTGTGATTCAACAACGTTTGGCAGCCATATGAGAATCAGACAAGTGGAGACATTCAGCAGCACTGTTCAATATTCCTCTGCTGAATTGCCCCTTCAATCGCAGTCACTTAAAGCATCCATTATACGCAAAGCAAGGGAGAGGCAGAGCGAGACCGTGAGGGGGAGAGGGGAGAGGGGGGTGGATTGTTATCTGTGATATGTATGAACACAGAGTGTAGGTGTTGCATGTGTTAAATCAGTGTGTTATTTGAAATTGAGAATAGATGATGTGTTCGTCATTGCAAAGTGAATCTCTCTAAGAGAGATTAGATGTTAAAGCAGCTGCAGTTTGCAATAAAAGTGAAAGAAACATGGAGATGGTAAGAGAGTTGTATTTAATGCAACTTGTGTGGCAGATGTCTGTCTCCTGTGGACGGCAGAAACATCCTGACAGCAGTCTGCCACCACCCTGTCACTGAGGAGAGGTGGATGCAGGAGAGACAGCCCCGTCCACCATTGAGGCACCTGACAGTGCGCCCTTAAGGATGCACGTGCCGGTGTGTATGCACGCATGTTGGTTCAGTGCCAGCTGGTACTCTGCCTTCTCTCGTTCCCACAGATGCCCTTTAAGAGGAAGCGGAGTGGGTGCTGTCACGCCACTCGTCTCTGTTGCAGTAATCAGGTGCTGACTTCTGCACAGTCTGATAGTAGCTTACATGAGAGGAGCATTGCATGAGCAGGACTGCAAATGTGAGATGAGATCACAAGCTGAGTCAGTGCAGCAGCTTCAGGCCCAGATTGTGCTGTTTGATGGTCAGAGAATAATTAGCTGGGACTCGAAACATGTGTTTTATAATGAGAACTGACCTTTTTATGTTTTCTTGCCTTTGTTGGTTACCCCTCAAGTTGTTTTTTTGGATGAGCCTGTTAAACCTGCAGAAATGTCAACAGACGGATTTGAAGTGGATGATAAGTTATCATTTAGTGTTGATTGGGTTGATCAGCTCTGATGTAAATTGCAACTCTAAAAGTGGCAAATAAGCTTAGTGTGTATTGCTGTGATGAAGATTACACAACCTCTGCAGCATCCAGGTTCATCAAACTAACTTAAAGACGACAACACTAACACAATGATGACAGAGATACACAGATACAGTGCTGCACAACCCCACCGAAAAGTTGGCATACATCCGCATATACACCTGTGACACAAATGCTCATGTTTTCACTGTCTAATAACCTGAACACACAAGTGCACAGATGCATGTGTGGTATTACACAGACACACAAACACATTATTTTCTGTTTATAGACTTGAAGACCAAGAAAGTTCTACAGTAGATGCTTCGGTAAAGGGGTTGATGACTGAAACATTTCAAATGAGATTTTTTGCTGCAAAAAATTAGACAATGTGATTCACATCCTGAGATGATGGAAATGTATCCCAATTTTTCCATACATTGTTCCACAGTGCTATTGTCTATTATTTTAAAGCAGGAATACTTTATCATTAGGGTTAATAGAATAATTTTCATCAATATGATAAAGTAGTAAGATTTTTCATGCATGTGCAATAAAGTTGTTTATTAGTCAAAAGGACATTGCTATGTTCTTATTTATAGAGCTTTATAATTTTTTTTTCCAAAAATGTAATTTATGATGATATATATTAATGTCATAGCTAGAGAATCACTCCCTTAGAGAATCAATATATGTTTTAATCTCTACAGTTTAGTTTAGTTTCACTTATTTTAAAACATGGAGTTGTTAGACTGCCCACTATGTGCCACAATGACCTGTCAGGATAAATGACTAGTGTTACACGGACGCACACACACACACACACACACACACACACACACACACACACACACACACACACACACACACACACACACACA
>JAQNCA010000002.1:13098815-13164774 GCA_029783725.1 Acanthurus tractus | reverse complement strand
ATTAGCTACAGTCTTAAAATGATTAGACCAGATTCGTATGGAGTCAAATCTTGATTTAGTTCAAGAAAAAAATGTATTGTTTTTTTAAGGTTTTTGTAATTTTCCAAGTCTTTTGGTGCCCTTGTCCCACCTTTTAAATAGGTATGTATTTACTAAAAAGCAATGAATTTTGAAGACATTTAATATATGGTCTTGTACCGTCTTTTTAAATTGATTGTGTGACAGCAGCTTTAGCAAATGTTAAAAAAATGTTTTATGTTATAAACAGTCCAAACATGTTTGAGATCAGGGTAGTAAGGTTTGATGAGTCAACTGCCTTCCTGAACTCTCTTAAGATGCCTTCTCAGTGAAAAAGTGCTATCAAGCTTTACTGCTGTGTGTGAACACCGATGGAGACAGAGAGTCTGGAACTACTTTGCAGCACAAAGCTGCTCGGCTCTACATTTACAGAGTACAGCGACTCTTTGGGAGAGCCTCCCACCCGGTCGCCTCCGCTCAGCCTCCCAGACGGCGAGTGGGCGACTGTTAAATGCCCAGCATTACCTGAACGCCTCACATCGAGCCAGCTTAACGCAGGCCCGCTGCCCTGCGCCTTCAACTGTTAATTATCACTAGCACATAAACAATAGTCAAGTTGCATTAACAAAATCAGCCAGGGTGATCTTTTTTTAGCAGTGCCATTATGGAGATGAATGTCACTGGGCACTATTAGCAGTAAGCAAGACAGAGGGAGAGTGGGAAGGATTTTTTTCCTCACAATTTCCTCTTTGTGGGTGTATGAAAGTATCTTCTCCTCTCATCTCATGTTGTGTAGGGAGAGACCAGGCGTGCTGCTCTGAGGGGAAGCTCCTCAGCTCCTTTGTGTTTGATACTTTCTTGGTGTTGCTTTGAAAAAGCTTTATGAGATGTCCCTGTAGTAGCTGGTGTAGGTTTCATAACAGCGCAGAGATGAAGCTCTCCAGGGTCAGCAGGGAGACCGACCCCTATACACAACAGTCAGTGGGGGGAACTGCTGAGTTGCCATGGTGACAGATGCAGATGTAATGAAATCTTCATTACAAAAGGAGTAAATTATGTACACTCTGCATGCCGTGAATCTGTCCATTTGACAGAGCCACTGTGTCATTCTGACGCAGAGGTTCAAATCATGAGGCTGCCATGCTCCCTCCACTCTCTTTTAATTGCTTCCAGACACACAGAGCGTGTCTGCCTCTCTTAGCCTCTCCTTTTTTTTTCTTTTCTTTTTCTTTTGATAAGCTATCTCTGCCGATGTCTGGAGCTGGTTAGAAACGGTGTTACTGGCTGTTTCTCTGCACTGTGACCTCTAAACCCTGGTCTGACTGAACCTGAGCAGGGAACACTGGGAAACACGAACCTGGAGGCCTGGCCCTTGTTAGAGGTCAGAGAGGCTGGGGTCGAGGTTATCACATGTGCTCAGCATCATTTTCACATCCTCCCTCTTCTTTTACAGCACCAACTATAAATGCAATAGCTTTCAGATGCTTCTTTATCTTCTTGTCTTCTACAGCTAAGACATTTTTCGCAAAGGGCAAAGGCTTGAACTCAGAGGGCTGTTTCTTCTTTATACCGTGTTACAGTCTTTGGATCCATACAGTGTTTGTTGAAAGTTTGCGTCTATCCCCTGCAGAGTTCGGCTTTCTCTCTTCTTATGTTTCTCCCTGCTCCTTGTCTCTTCCCTCTGTTAGACCCACTGCCCCCTGTCTTGCCAGACTCAGATCTCCTTACACTTTTCAGTCTTTAATGTGGATGGTGGTGGAACCGACAGAGGAGACGATGAGGAAATTGGCCACCCTGGGATCACACACATGCACGAAGCCTGTTAACTGAATAGCAAGACTTCACAGGCAAAGATCACAGAGGAAATTTTGCCCCGTTGGTGAAAATACACAGACAAGTTGGAGATTTTTTGTTAGATGATGGGATTCACAAATGGTTTCACCCGAGTTTGTTTGCACTACTTGCGATGTGAAGTCATGAACAGTCTCCAACACTACGACTGAGGTTTGCGCACTGGGGACATTTTAACTCAGCACTTTCTCATTGATCGTTACAGTGGCTGCTATTGTATTTCTGAGGCAAAATAGTTATAGAATAAATTGTGGAAAAGCTCAAGCAAAAAGGAGGTTGTGTATTTTGCTCTGGCCTTTCTCTTCACAGACTGCGCACTCACGAGATGAGCTGAGCTGTGGGAGTGTGACTCCTGCAGTCTGCGGCTCTCACTGCTGAGTGCTGCTGACTGCTGTGATAAGATCTCTTGTGGCTCACTTTAGAAACACTGAAATCAGGTCAGTGTTGTCCTCTTGTAAACAAACAATATGAATTCACTAATTAATTTTTTCCTGGAAACTGAGGGCAGGTTCAGTTGATAATCAGTGCACAATAGTGGCAGAATTTTAAAAAAAACACCAAAATCTGGTGGTGAGTCTTAGAAGGAGAAAGTGTTTCTCCATCTGTAACAGAGTGGTGATCGAAGGTCAGAGGTCAGGTCCGGGGCAAGAAGACGGATAGGAGGCATGACTAAGATGCAATTGCACACATCAGATAACAATCAAGACTCACAGCACAGAGGAAGAGCTGTCTCAGAACTGAGGAAGGCAGGAGGAAGGGTGGTAGTGTTGGGTGGATGAAGCAGGGTGGGAACAGAGGACAAGACAGAAAAAACAAATAATTCCAAGCAAGGACCTTCCCCTCTACAAAGGATTAAAGTGGATGTCCGGTCCCAACTCAACTCCCACCCCCCATGGCAACCCACTTCCCATGTCCTCCTGACATTGCTGTGCAGCAGCCTGTGACTGGTCTGCAGTATTTTCACATTAAACGTTGACCATGTGCTGGTCATGTGATTGGATGTGCAGCTCAAATTTAAAAACCAGGGTCTGTCAGACATAAACAGAACAGTGTGTCTTTTATGGTGCGGCTCACAGCTGCACAACTGTGTTTGAAGAGGAGGTCTATTTATATACCCAGTCTTTGCTTTATTTCTCTCTTTACTTCTTCTCTCCTGGTGTTGACATGTCATTTGAACTCCATTCTTCCATCCACCTCTCACTGACCAGCACTGCAGCTCTTATTTAACTGTCACCTAGAGGCTCTATGCCTGAAAGTGCTCTTTTTGTGCTTTTGTTGCCCATAGATTGACCTTAAAGATCTAAATGTGGAGAGCCAGGATGTCCCCTGCCCTTTGACCCATTAAACCTTTGCTTATCAGTTGTCTACATCCACATTGTTGTACCCTCAGACACTTATTGCCGCTAACCCTCTGCTCTCTCTTTCTCTTCCTGTCTCTTTCTCCCCAGACTCATACTCGGCAGCAGGCAGTGAGGGCAGCATCTCCACCTCCGTGGCGTCACTGCCCCCGCAGGCATCAGGCAGCTCAGCCCCAAGCTCCCCGGGCTCCAGACGCTCTGTGAGCACCCTGAAGAAGTGGCTTACTAACCCTGTCCGCAAGCTCAGCGCCGGGGCCACCGCCAAAGGGGAACGTCAGGTCCGCAAACTTGAAGGAAAGCCTCCACCTCTTCCATCCCACAGCCACATGCAGGATCTGGGCACCCCCCCGAGGCCTGATGAGACTCTCACCATCCTGCCCGTCACCCACAGAGAACTGGTGAGACATGACAAGCTGTGCCACGGGTGCATTTGCGTGCTTGCTTTGTAGCTCAGGTTTCTTTTTACACATATGAGATGAACCACCTCTTAAGTAAATTCATTACCAGGAAGTATTCCCTAACCGTCTTATCACAAGGCCTTCGTGTGAACTGGTGCTGAAGTAAACATGCAAAGCTTCTGCCTCATATAAATACAAACCAAAGCCAACATCCTGACTGTGCTTGTTTATATTGTAGGCAGCTCTAGAGTATCAGCAGAGACACAGGTTTGATGTAGAGTTATTCTGCATCAGAGGACTAGGTATTATGGCAGGTGGTGATGTTGTTATATAACGGCACCACTGTTGGCTCAGCCTGCAGGATCTCACGCCGTCGCCATGTTTTGTGACTCATGTGCTCTTTTTGCGGCTGTGCAGCTGCCTCTGTGTGCACGAAAGTATGAGCATGCTACAAACATTTTGCATCAAGTTCATAATTCTGACTCTGTGGATGTGTGTGTGTGTGTGTGTTCCAGGAGTGGAAAGATGGACTGGCGAGCCCTGAGGACCTGTCACCAGCCACACTACAGTCCCCCAGCTACATTACTGACTCACTGATTGGCTGCACGTCACTGCCAAAAACACAGGTTTGTTTGCATGATACACTGTAAAAGTAGCGCTATCTAACCTTCTGTATCTGCCATCACATATCACATTTGTCACATAGCTGTAAGGTCAACCAGAGTTCATATATCTGCATATTTGACAATATCTATATCTGCAGAAAATCTGAGCGTACCTTTTTATCCTTTTAGAATCAATAGCAGGATATGATGAAATTCAACATATCAGATGTAATTCTGCGTGTGGTTTATCATAGCAGACAGTTTACTGTAGTTAGTCTCTGAGATGAGTAGCGGTAAAATTGTCCGTTAGCACCCAGCCTGGCGGGGAGGTGACATCAGTACTGTTTGTCTCCATGGCCCTGAAGCCTGATCTAGCAATGGCTAACTCTGCTGCTGCTGCTGGAGGAGCTCAACTTTCAAACAAAACAAACACATAGACGCACGCAGGGGCCCTGCATTCTGCAACCATGCATTTACAATCACAAATGCAAAGATATATCTATCTATATAGTCGCATACATAGAGACAGAGCACACTTACAGACATAGGAGAGTCTAATGAGTGCAGAACTTTCTCAGAGTAGATCTGTGCATGAGAGGACCAGAGGGCAGGGTCTGACAGTGACCTGTGTCATGCATATCTCACATTCAACATGTTACAAAAGGACATGCCTGAAGAAAAGTTGGGAATAATGCAAAGCGGCAGATGTGATGAAAGATGACTCCGCTTCTGTGAAGTGACAAAGAACACAGTGTTCGCACATACGCTTTCATTTCTCCATCAAACACTCAGAGTCAGTTGCTTTTGGCAAAAGGAGTGCTCCTTCTTGCAGTGTGTTGTCTAGCATGGCAGAAAATGGGAATCACTTGTGCAGCAGGAATATTGCATGAGTCATCCGTGAGCCTGAGCCCTATCAATACACAGTGAAACAATAATGATATTTGAGCATTGTGGAGTGTCTCCTGTTGGTGAATCGACACCAGAGCACTTTAATCCTAATTTCAGTCTCAACAACACATCAAAAGCCATTAATACGATTACATCAGAGGGATGAGGTCAGAGCTTTGGTGTTTTTACTGCCAATCTTTGGAGAGGGCGAGAGAGGGAGAGAGGAGGAAGAAGAGAGATTAAATTATGTAGGTCAGTCATTTTGGCCACATGTCTGGTGTTATATGCTCTGTTGTTTTTCTCTTATCTTCACACCGTTGTCAGTGTTTACCATTTCTCTGTCAATGGAAAGTTATTGCGATTGTCAGCCATTAAACAAGAGATGGAGTCCAAGAGGAAGCCAGAAGATCACACTGTTCATCAAATTGCTTTGAGGAACAGTTTGTACAATGTGTCACTGTGACCCACAAATACAAAAATAAATTACTTAAACAGTTTCTTTGTAAGGCAGGAAAAAGAAATGAGTGGGGCTGTTACTGTAAGATCTCTTCAAAGCCTTCCTTTGCTTCACGAAGCCGACAACAGTGTTGGTAAATTGCAGTTTTCGACGCATGACACCGACCGTCTTTTTCCCCTTAGCAAGGTACAATACCTTTGATTTTGTGCTTGCGTGTCCAAGGATTGATGGGCCTTTTAAATTGAATTGGCTGTTCCCTGCTGATGCCAAGGCTGGAAATGTAAAGCACATCGCTTTCAAGCATAAGCAAATACTGCAAGGTATGATGCCAGACAAGCAATGTTTCAAATGTGAAAGCGTTTCTTGCTAATCCATTAAATATGTTCAAATTCAATCAATAATGCATATTTGCATTTGTTGTCAATAGTCTCCAAAGATGCAGTAAAAAACTGGAGCCATAATTATAATTATAATTATAAAATCATAAATGACAGATGACCATTGCGGTTTGGACAACAATGCGAACAGGAGGAGCATTCTGTCACTGTACAACCTTACAAAACATTTTTGATGTTTTTCTGTTTAAATATCTAGATTTATTTGTGGAGGGGAATTTTCTCTGGTTGCTTTTTACTGAAAATATGACTTTCAAGGTGTTTTTGACCTATGCACCTCTTCAGATTTTGAAGAAAACAGAAAATTTGTTCCAACCTTGTTCTTGATTGATGGACCTGTTAAGATAGATGTTTTTAAGGATCCTTAAGCATGACCTCAGCTTTTACTAAAACCCTTGTCAGTTTTTTCTTTTTTTTCCGGCAGCTTCTGAGTAGAAAAACAAAACTTGCAACAGAGGGAGATGAGGGGAATTTTTCCTGTGGGCTTTGCCACAGCACATCTGGAAGTGATCAGAGAGCCAGGGAGACCTGTCAGCCAGGCTGGAGCTCTCCTAGCGGGGCAGGATGAGTTGTTGGAGCGAGGGTCTTCGTGGAGCCTCTCTGTCTCTCTCCCTGCACCTCTGTCTCTCGTCTCCACTTTATCTCTGTCATTCTTTTTCTCCCTCTCACACACATCACCGTGACAGAACTGAAAGCTCATAACTTGTAGACGCCAACGAGTTTATCATGGAAATGGCAGGTGAACAAGTTGAACTAGGCCGGAGGAGAAAAGGAGAATGTTCTGTCCCTTTTTCTATTTGTTTATACGTCTATCTGATCTATCTATTTATTTCTCTGTCGGGCAGCTGCCTGCCAGCGGAGACTGAGGGATTAGGCATATGTCTGTGGTGTGTGAAGGTTTGTGTATGTGTTTAAGGTGGGCAGGTTCTGGTTGACTAGGACAATGAAACACAGGGATTTAGGTGAAGACAGATGGCTGCCCCTATATGTTTACACAGCCAGGAAAGAGTGAATGACCTTAAAAGAAACGGATGAACAACATGGCTAAAAATAGCAGGAAGAACTTTGTAGATACAATTGTACAGAAAGATGACAGTGAGTCATTTTGCCACCACACAAAGGCGATATGTTTGTTTATTGTGGGAGAGAAATGGGTCGCCCAAACATGGCGGTCATGTGCAGATGTGAAAAATGCATCCATTGAGTTCGTGATGATTTTTGCTCTTTCCAGGCTTTGTTGTGGTCTGCCCAGTTAATCTATATTTGCACCAGGACCCCTCACAGGAAATGATATCAATTCCAGGAAAAAGCATGAAAAGGAGGTCACATGATATAACGCATGAACACAATCGATTAGACCAGAGTAACCTTGGGTTTATCCTGCATGCTTTGCTATTTAAGGCAGTACTGACATACATGTTGCTGTGGTGGTGCTGCAGAAGTACATGAAATAAATGTGCTGTTTAACTAATTTACATGTGTTTGAATCCTCAGGTTGCAAAACAAATAAATATCATTAATTAATGCAAACATTAATCTAGAAATGTAATGCCATTTCCATCAGCTGTGCAGCAACTGCATTCCTTTTCCTCTGAAGAACAAATTCCCTCAAAAATCCTCACACTATTTGTCGTCTATAACTGTAGAGCCTGTTGCTCCCTCTGGTTCTTGTTTTTTTCACCTTTTAATCTCTTTCTCTCCATCTATCCGTGGCTGATGTGCACAGCACGGATCATTAACAGGGACTATCTGAATCTGATCTTCTTATCATTCAATCTCTGTTCCTCGTGTCTCTCTGCTCTCTCTGGTCACCTTGGCAACCTGAATCATTATCATCTCTGTCCTGCTCTTTATTTCCCCTCGCTTACTTTACTTCTGGCGCGATGACACTGGATCTTTGATAAACAGTTTGCTTGTCTGTCTGTCTGTCTTTCTGTCTGTCCATCTCAGGAAGCTCAGTCCACCAGCGTTCTGCCTGATGACAGCGGCTCTGTCTTGATGGACGACACCTCCAGCCAATGGTCGGCTGCGGCTGACACTGAGGAGGAGAGGAGAAGTGCCTTAGAGGAGAGCATGTATGTGTTTCATCGGTGTAAAGATCCAAACACAGGGCATAAACACCACTCATGTTTATTCTGTAAATAAGTGTATAAAGGCACAACAGGTTATTATTAAAGTGTGGCTGAGTAATATATCTGAAATCTTGTAATGCGCAAGGTTTCACCACAAGCGCTGCAAATATCTCTATCTTATCAAACTCATAACAACAGGTTAGGTAGTTTTCCATGTTCATGATTCTAGTTTAGTATGTTGTTATGTTGATATTTGCTATTTGTCAGCTACTTTGGTTTATGTCCAACTGTCTGCTACGTGACATTCCCAGAAGCCGCAGCCAACCTTTTTCTTTTACAAACCAAAATTTTAGCCTCAAAAATTTTGTGGCTCTAGATGATTAGTCAGTGGATCACCAAAGTCATTAAAATACATCTTCTGGGAACTCCAGATGTTATTGCATATTTCAGTCTAGACTGATATTGCCTTCCCAGGGCTATGTGTTAACAAAAATTATTTTTTTAAAACAAATGTTTAAAATCTGCTAATAAAGTTGGATTATTTCAGTTCGATTCTAACAGAAACCAAACCGTGTATTATCAAAAGAAAGGGCCTCTTTACCAGAGGACATTTTGCATGTCACAGTAGGAAAAGTATGGATGTGAATAATAAAGGAGTGTAAATGATTTTCATTTAGCTGTTTTAGCTTGAGGGTCTTGGTACTCTGATATGTGCTTCACTTTCTGTCATGGCTTAATGGGAAACTTAATAGATTGGAGTCACCACTCATGTGATTACTAATGCTTTTCCTACTACGACAAGACCAATGTCTGTTGTTCAATAAAGGTTTATAAAGTAATTTGAAGCACTAAAATAGAGAAAAATACTAAGTAATATTTCCTTGAAGGTTTTTTTTTTTTTTAGAAAAAGCTATTCATTTGAACCTACTTATAGAAAAAATAAAATCACTGTTTCTAGACTGCTGGCTACGTTTTTTAGTACCCACACATTTAGTGGAGATTTTATGAGAAAAGCAAAATATTATTTTAAGTATATTTAAAAATATGTTTACATGCTAGCACTCATAGAGGTGTGTCAAGTCGAGAAGTGCTTGTTGATATGACTAAATATAAGACGTCATTTAAGACAATTTATTTGTCAAAGACGCATTCTCCATATTAATAGAATCCATGCTTGTCTGTAATCAAGCACAAAACCACCTCAACTCAAGATCCACATACCACTGCAGCTTTAAACTGCATGTTCATTAGCTAGAGTCATGTGATGACAACTGAGCAAATGGTATTACCTGACAAAGGCAGTGAGATGCATAAATCTGAAACAGAATTAAACAGTTAACTTTAAACTTTCTGTATAATCAATCATAAATTGAACTGCATATACAAGTAAAGAAACTTATATAACTCATTTCCTCATCAGGCCATTAACTTATGAATCATAGACTATTTGTGTTACACAGTTGAATCCAATTAATATATTTAAAAATGTACCAGTTAAACACTGTCTCAATTTTCCCCGTAACTAGCACCAAATCACATAATCTTTCTCATGAAACATTTCATGAAATCATAGTGTTCTAATTTAGCCTTTCTGGAAAAATATTAGGAAACTGCAGATATAATAAAGTGCTTCCAGGGTTTTCAGAGAGTGCAAAATAAAATTGGTAGCATAACTCTAAGACTAATCCTGCCTCGTTTGTATCTTCACAGGTATGTACTGAAGGAGCTTATTGAGACTGAGAAGCACTATGTGACAGACCTGGGGCTCATAGTGGAGGTAAACCTCACAGTCTGCCAGCTAAGAACACACAATCTGCACAGCCAGAGATGAGGGAACTTAGTCATCCACCCAGTCTGTCAGAGAGAGCTTTAAATCCTTATCATCACAACTCCTCAACTTTCCTCCCCACTTTGGTCTCCCTCCATCCCACCGTCTGCAGCCTTAAGTAGATTTTGTGAATTATTAGCTTGCAGAGAATTATGTTGCGAGGAGATCCATCTCCTGGTGCCTTAAATAGCTGGAGATATTTTGGTGCAGAGAAGAATTCTTGCCATTTGAAAGTTAATAAAAGCTCAATAATATCTTGTGTGCGTTTTCTGCAGTGTGTAATATTTTTTGTAGGTGTTAACAGACATCAGCAGTTCTCTCATTTCCTTGCAGGGCTATATGAGTACAATGAGCTCAAAAAGTATACCGGAGGACATGAAGGGAAAAGACAAAATTGTTTTTGGGAATATTCACCAAATATTTGACTGGCATAAAGAGTAAGTCCATGACTTTTTTTTTTTGATGCATGTGGAAAAGATTGTGCTTGCTGCACTCAAAGTGAAAAACAAACAGTGACTTTGCAGAGTATTGTGTTCGTGTCTGAACGAAGGACAAAGGAACAATAGGTCAAGAGACAAATCTGACCTTCCGTTTTGGGGACGAATGCACTTGTGCATGTGTCCGTGTGTGTGTGTGTGTGTGTGCATGTGTGTATGAATGTGTGTTTTCTCTCTGTAGCTACTTCCTGGGAGAGCTGGAGAAGTGTTTGGCAGAGCCAGAGAGGGTGGCTCAGCTCTTCATTAAACATGTGAGTATGACTGCTGTGCAGGCACACACACACGCCAAAACACCCCCACACACACACACGCCAGTGGAAGTGTCTGGATCTGCTTCCTTGTGCTGTTTGGCGCAAGGGTAAACAAAGCAAAGAAAACATACAGAGCTCCTGTTTATCCTATACCCAACCTCCCTCCTTCTCTTTCAGCTGCCAGCCTCTCTCCTTCCACTTCCCTGTTACTGATATGTCTCAGTTCAGGCTGTGTTTTCACAAAAAAGTGTAGACAGCAAACACTCACATACACATGAATGACAAACTGGATCATTTCCAGTCTGGGCTGAACTGGTCAGGAAACACCAGGGGAAAAAACAGCCAGAAAAGACAACAAGAATAAGACGAGGAATAACAAACCCTCAGCTCAGACGCTTTGATATCAAGGCTGCACCTACTTCTTCTGACCAATCTTGGCTGGAGAATGAAGCAAAGCAAAACGTGCAACACAGAGTCATTTTTTGGTACTTTGCTCTTTGAATAGAATAGAGCCTGAGTCGGCACAGGGTCACAGGGCTTGTACAGGGAGCGAAATTAGATTTATGTGTATTGGTTAAGTGGTGGCACATGCAGACTGGGCAGGCAGGATGGGTAATTTGACCAACTCGGCTCTGCTGCATGTCTGAAGATGATTAAGTTAAATCTCTGTCTCTCTCTCTCTCTCTCTCTCTCTCTCTCTCTTTTTTTTTTTAACCATATTCGCTTTCTCTGCCTGTAAGCCTGTAAACAATTCAATAAGGCTCAGCCGACTTTCTAATCAACTTAAAAATCCAGGATCCAAATGCAGGAGAATAAAGAAACTTGTAACTAAAACCAAGCATAGTGTCAAACTGTGAAAACAAGCAGACTGGGAACATGGCCTTAATGAAAAGCAGAAAGCCTGATCTGCTTTTAAACGAGAGCTATGTGCAGCGTGTGTGCTCGCTCACACACACATGCAGCATATGAAGACATGTAAACATGCAGACACACTGATATACTGAGTGCTGGTGGACGGATGCATGCAGCCGTCCTCTGCAGTGTTACATGATGTCCATATTCAGGTGGAGCCGCTCGCTGGTCTCTAGGTTACAGCGAGCCACGAGGCTTGTTGCTAGGTACAGCCTCATTTCGCTAGGCTCTAAAAGGGTCCAGTTACATTGAGGATAACCTGGGTAAATTATGCATAACCTGATGCTCATCTACATGTGACTCCATTAGAGCTTTCAGGACCGCCACATCTGCACTCCCATGCCAATTAGTCACAGAAGAGTAAGCGCTAACAAGTCAGCTTCAAAGGCACTCACAGATAAATCATTATTGCTCTGCTACCAAATAGCAACCAGAGACACTTTGATTGCAATTTTTTCTTTCTCATATTCAGGGACATTTTTATCTCATGTTAAAGTCTTATGATCTCTTTGGCTAATTTGTATTGAAAGGTTCGACTGAATGAGTCTGTAATAAGGTGTTTGTTTTGGTTTTGATGCAGGAGAGGCGTTTGCACATGTATGTTGTGTACTGTCAGAACAAGCCCAAGTCGGAACATATCGTCTCAGAATATATCGAGACTTACTTTGAGGTGAGTACGGTTTGAGAAACCCCATTAAATTTGTGAATAGATTTCTAACTATTTTATCTGTATTAAGTCTATGAAATGTTGGAAATGTCCATCAAAAGCTCCTACAGTAAAGGGCCTGTTATTTTCCAAACAACAGATGGAAACAAGCAAATTCCTACATATGAGAAGCTGTGGTGGGCAAATGTTTGGGATATTTACGTAACAGTTGATTTACATGATTATAAAGTTCTAAATATTGTTTTTTAATTTTTTAAATAATTTTTAATTTTAATTGATTCAGGACAAACAGACAAAAAAATCAGGATACACTGGCCATCTGCCACTCAGACCTGTTGCTAATAATCCATATTATATGCATAAATGTCTAACTGTTCCTATATATTATACGTGGTTGTGTGGGCGTTTTTTTCTGCTGCTATTTATTATTCAGACTGTAATTAGTTCTTTTTCCTTGACACATAAACACATGACAAATACATGAGCAGTGTAATACCTGTGATGCATTGTCCTCGAGGGGTTATATTGACCATTAGTTGCCGTGTTTTGTGCTGTGGCTGTCATGTTGACTGGTGTCGTGTTGTGTCCGTCTCCGGTGTCAGGAGCTGCGGCGGCAGCTGGGCCACAGGCTGCAGCTCAACGACCTGCTCATCAAACCTGTCCAGAGGATCATGAAGTACCAGCTGCTGCTCAAGGTGAAAAGCAGAGCACTGCTGTGCTGTTGATCACACCTACACACACACGCAGACACACATGCCGGTGTTTGCTGTGCAGCTGTCTGACACACAGCAGGGTCAGAAAAAGGGTTGTAAACATACAAGCACGCACACAAACACACAAACACACAAACACACAAACACACACACACATATGTCCCTTTGTGTTGAGACACTGATGACACACAGGACGTATTGTCTGTTCAGGCAACTTTCCAGCCAGAGAGGAAGAGGCAAATTACATAATTAAACTCCTTCTTAGCCGAGGATTAAAACATTCACATGTAAAAGTCTTTGAAGAGGATCGTAAAATGACATCCCTGGTATAAAACTTTGTTCTCTGGCATTCAAATGAAAGGTGGGTTCAGCACCCATAAATACTCCTCCAGATGTCCTTACCTTACTTTGAGCAGTAAACCTGGAATGCTCTGGTGACCATGCTGTGTTTATTTGAGCAGGACTTCCTGAAGTATTACACCAAAGCTGGGATGGATACGGAGGAGTTAGAGGTTAGTGCCCTGACGCATAAATACAAAGTTTAAAGTTTTTCAATATGTTTAACGTCATGCTCTTTTACTTTTGAAAACAACCTCACTTTTGTCTCGTAAACAGAAAGCAGTCGAAGTGATGTGCTTTGTGCCAAAACATTGCGATGACATGATGAATGTGGGCAGACTACAAGGCTTTGAGGTACTTCTCGGGAATTCAGACCATCGTTCACAGTCTTCAAAACATTTTTCATGCCAACTATTTGGCCCATGAAAACCCACACCGTAACCGCTTCCCCTGTTTGTCGTTTATCTTCGCCGTGGTACCAGGGGAAGATCACAGCTCAGGGCAAACTGCTCCAGCAAGACACCTTCACTGTTACCGAGCAGGACAGTAGCTTCCTGTCCCGAGCAAAGGAGAGACGGGTCTTTCTCTTTGAGCAGCTGGTCATTTTTAGCGAGCCAATCGACAAGAAGAAAGGTTTCTCGCTCCCTGGTTACATCTTTAAGAACAGCATCAAGGTGGGCGACTGTATAACCATGGTGAACTCAAATCAGCTGCACTGAATTAAAAATCAATAAAAATGAGAAAGTAGCTTTTCCAAGGTTGGAAGTTACACAACAGATCCACACTAACTCCTGCCTGAATCGGCACATGTTACATAACCCCACGGCAGGGTTTTTTTTTTTAAAGGCTTGCATGTGTTAGCGGAGTATTTAACAAGAATTTCAGTGGGATGGTGTCCTCGCACATGCTAGTCAGATGTTCAATATTCCAGGTGAGCTGCCTTGGTGTGGAGCCCAGTGTCGACGGCGATCATGCCCGCTTTGTGCTGACATCACGCAACCCTGATGGGAGCGTGGTGCGCTTCCAGCTGCAGGCCACTTCCCCTGAGATCGGCAGAGCCTGGGTCAACGATGTCGTTCAGATCTTGGAGTCCCAGCGAAACTTCCTCAATGGTAAGAGCCAGATCTGGACCTCACCCCCCCCCCTCCATCCATCCATGAATCCACTTTCAGCTTGGCGTATTTTCCATTTATTGACACTATGGTCAGCACACAGGCATTGTTAGCAGTTGAGTCAGCGTGAGTAAAGGTTTTTTTTGGTCAAGTCGTGTTCTTTGGAAGTAAGTTCCTTCAAAACAAAACAAAACAAAACAAAAAAAGTAGAAGAATCAGGAAACTTTTTGGACAAGGTTTATCAAAATGTTACGGATTATTTCCTGTTATTTCCAATATTCATGTTGAAAACAGACTTCAGTACTGTTAGACCTCTTTTATGAGGCTTCCAGACAGTCAACATTTACTGAATTATTTGCGCATTGCAGACAAAACACAAGCTCTTACCTATAAACCCCCATGTGGCAATGATAAACAGCATGTAAACATTTAATAAAAGCTTCATGGCAAACTATAATGTGGCTGTAAACAGATGCAAATGATAGAATCACGACTGAAATGAATTAAACTGTCTGTACAGAAGAACTGAGGCTCTACATTATGTTACTGGCATAAATGCTGAATCCACAGAATCAAGTGTAGATCTTTATAAGAACTGTCTTTGTTCCTCTGTGTCTTCCAGCCTTACAGTCACCTATTGAGTACCAGCGGCGAGAGAGCAAGTCTAATAGCCTGGGCCGCAGCATGAGGCCCCCCTTGTCTGCTGCCAGTGCCCTTCGGCCCCACTCCTCCGCCTCTATTGACCGTCATAAGCTGCCCTCCCTTCACTCTCACAACACCTCCCTGCCCACGCTTTATCTGCCCAGCCACGGCCAAGGCCAAGGACCCAGCGAGACATTCTCACTGCGAGACGTAGGTTTTCTCTCTCTAGTGCTCTTTTTCTCTGCTCCACATACAAAATACAGTATTTCTTTTAATATCTGTGACCTTAGACACCGCCAGACCTGCTTATCTTTTGAGCTTATTCATCTGCAGGTCTGGACTGTAACACAAATGGAATAACAAAAAATAAAAAACAGCAAAATGGTTTTGAGTGCATTCACCACAGTGTCAGCGAGTGACCGGCTTGTTCTTGCATCCGCAGCCGACTGTGGTCCAGCCGTGCCCCGCTGACTCCCACACTGTTTCTCCGTCACATGTCCAACTAGGCTTCACTGAGCAGCCAAACTGTCCAGCTGTGTCAAATGGACTGTACACACCCACAACTGTGAGTGCACAGGTAGTGCACACACATGCATTTAAAGACAAAGCTGCCTATAAGAGAGTCTCTATGGTGCATTTACTGTGTCATTATTTTTCAAGTAGCTGAACAGTGTCCTCCTGGGTTTTCTAGCAGTTATTATTTAACACCAGCAGTAGGAAAATTAATGACAAAACAAGCCACAGAAAGCTAAGCACTGGAGAGAAAAAAAATGCTCTATTGTACAATGTCTAACTATAATTCCAATTCTATTAATGTTAATTAAAAGATGAAAGACTCTAGTAAATTGTACCCATTTATTTAGACACACATACAGTGAAGGGATTTGATGAGTCATAGGAAGAGTTATTCCTCCCCCTATTGGATGAAAAAGGGAATCAATAAAATCCATAATATTTCTGAAAGGAAATGAATCACACTGTTAGCTGCACTTGTTTTACACAGCTGAGCACTAAAAAGGGAAATTCCACAAACATTTTCACGTCATATAACATTTTTGAAATTTTCAGGCCTGTCTGTTCTTTCTTTGAAGTTTTATGCATCTGGCTTGTAGACAATGGGCACATCCTGTTGTTTGGCTTTACATCATCATTAGCCAGTCTCCCTCTGTCATCAGGGGGTGGTGCTCCTCAGGAGGACAGTGTGGTAGGCCAGCAGTTGTTGTTCACCCCCCCCCCTCTATTTACTCAGGCTGGACAGACTTGGTACAAAACAAACAGGAAGCAGGCTGAGCCAGACGAGGAAGTCAGAGAGAGATGCCTATCAAGGGCAGATAATTGTTTTCTATACTTATACTGGAGTGAACAGGGCTCAGGCTGATGCATTTTCAGACTGAGGCTGTAAACCAAAAAAAATACTGTTATAGGCCAATAACTGTTAAATTTTTGAAAATAAAGTCATATCAGTAGACACAGGAAAACATTATGTGGAAGTGCTTGAGGAATTTAATGTATGTTCCGTCTCTCCCCAGCAGAGAGCAGGAGAGAGCTGCCGAAGGGGTCAAGCTACTGATGCTGGGAACCAGGCTCTATTTTCAGGCCCCTCGGCTGGACGACGCCCCAGCAACCTGGCTCAGCTAGCCGAGGACGACCTATGAACCCTGACACTTCCTGTCTCTTGGGTCAGGAGGACAGCAGCTAACAATACAGCTGTGCAGACAAGAAGGCTTGTCTACTGTCTGTTGATGCCAGGCTGGACCTTTACCTGGTTAAGTCATGATTTCTGGAGGATAAGAAAGGAACCCGAAGAAACATTTTTTTAAGAAATTATGGGCTGCAGCTATAAATTTGCTCCTGTTTTTAGGGAGTTATTCAGTGAGAAGTGACTGCGTGTAAATGGACAGCACCCAGTGGGACAGAACTGGGCTCAGAGTGAAAATACTCAGTGAACTTTCAGTATTACAACAATTTTTGCTTTCTACCTTTTTTGGGAGTTTGTATACCCTACTCTTCTCTCTTTCAAAGGGCAAGGGGAATTTGTTTGATGAAGAAATATCCATTCCTAATTGGGGCGGTCACTGGAGTTAAGTGTGTGCCTGAGCGTATGTGTGTGACAATGTGTGGATGTGTCTGACTGAATGGGAAGGTGCAAAGCGGTGGCAGTGGCTCCTCTCGTACTCTGGTAATTCTGATGCCCCTTCGTGAAGACAAGTCCAGCTCCATTAACACACATTTTGTCATTCCCCTGCTGACAACCGAGTTTGCTGTTTTTGTCTGTGAGAATGGGAAAAAGCTGAACACTTGATGTGAACACACCACGCGGACTTCCCTTGCTCGAATTTCAACCGAGGACGAAGAACTTTCTTTCTTGCCACAGTGATGAGAGCTCCTGTGTGCTCTCTTATTCTGTTTGACTGGCCCTTGTTTGATCTGGACTAAAAAGACCTGATGGAGTCCCCTGGAGGTTCTCTGTGGGTATGACGTCACTCCAGAATACATTTTACTCTTTGGCCAACTCCAGAGGAGTTGCTAGAAACAGGAGGTGCGTTCAAAGGGACTGCTGTGCTGACCCAAAGTGTTGCATGCAACATCTCCTCTGTGGTTGACTATAACATTGTTACTTTACACAAATCTTTCTTTCCTTAAATGAGGAGTTGGTGGTTTGGGGGCACAAGTCCTCAAAGGTGCATTGGTTTAAACTAATATGAACTGTTTTATTAGCCCACTGTTGTCATGTCAAGGCTGTGCACCATTTCTATAATCTCTGTTAGCTTCTGCCCTCATGGACTTAATACTGTACAGTGCATACCAACCATAAAGGCAATCATACATTTCCTCTTGCCAGATGAAGAATGGCCAAGGTATGCAGAGAAATGTTACAGTTTCTGTTGTTTAAAATGATGGATTGTATGTTGTTAGATAAACACAGTGATGCTGGGGAATCTGCATGCTCCCTCTTCCTCAGACGACAGTGCCAAAAACAGCAGCTCACCGCTTAAATACTCCCACAGTGCAGTTTGCCACAACTCTACTTGCTAAACAGTCATAATTATCTGTGTCACTACCTGGATTGTCATGCCTGAGTGAGAAAAAGTGGAGAGCAGAGCAGATGAAGGGGGCTGTTCCCGTATCAGGTCAGTTCTTCTTTGTAGCCAGTAGAGGTCCCCACAAGGCTTTCATTTCCAGTTCAGTAGGACGATACAGCTGCACCAAAGAAATTTCAGTGCTCATGGAAAAAAAGCTGCTCAGTAATCTGTCCAAAATAAACCAAAACAAATTACATAGAGTGAACAGAAGAGATGAGACATTAGTCGAGGAGAACCATTTCACAGAGTCCATTTGCAGTTAAGGTGAAATGTGAAACGTGTTTTCAAAGGAATTACTGGTCAGGCTGTTTTTTTTTTTTGCATTAACACAAAGTTATACCACTACAGAGAACCAAAAGCAAGCACACAAAACCAGGAGAGGGTTGACTAATGCCATGTTTGACTGAATAGAAACTGTTGTATCATATCAAATAAAAAAGTGTCTTTTTGAAACTGAGTGCAGCATTTGTGTCTTTCTGCGAAATCTCTCTCAATTTGCTTGAATAAAATAACTCTGTATATCTGAAATGTCTACGAACACATAAGTCTTCTGTCCTACAGAATTGTATACACTGCATACTCTGTTGTACCACTTATAAAAATTGTCTTGTCCATTTATTCTATTACTTAATTTAGTTCATGTATTGTTATTTTTTGCTGTGGACCCCTTGCATGTCCTCGGACACCACTTTTGGGATTTCCCTGATGAAGACAAAGGCAAAGCATTTTGCTTGCTCTGGCATCCCCCTTGGAGAAAGTTCAAACAGGATTAAAAACAAAGAGAAGAAACCCCTGGATGAGCAGACATCTGGTTGGCTGGCCTCTGAATAAAGCCCCATTCTGGGCAGTAAAGCAGGGCCGATCGTAACACGGCTGTGATATATGGAGGCTGGTAGTGAGGGGGGGGTAAAGGGGTATTAACTTTCACAAGGGTGCAAAATCAAAGGGAGTTCCTGTCACCACTGAGGGGGTCTCAACAACAGGGGTCCCATTCACAGGGAATTCCTCTCCAGTGCCCTCTGTTGCATCTGTTGACTCAATCTTCTCCTCTGAGAGAAAGAAAACACTCATTAAAAGCCACATGACTGTGAACTTGATTGCAGCAGGCGAGACAAACAGCCCCGTCAATGGATTGAGTATTACTTTGAGGTGTGAAAATCTTTGAACAGCCCACCATGTTAGGTCGTCTTCAGGAGCTTCTTCCTTCACACCGACAGCACAATGAGCAGCATTCGTATTCTGAATGCAATTGAATTATCATTTCAATAAAATGTTAGATCTTTCAGAGCTCGGCAGCGTCACAAATTCACTCACTCACTGAATGAGCTGAGAGGGTTAAAACCGTTGACTCTCACTGTCAGTTTACAGGTATTTACTTAGTCAGTCATCACAATGTGATAAAATAATCTATTAGAAACAGTGAAGTTGTTTCAGCAAAGACAATGTTTATTAAAATTTACATGCGCTCATAACCTCAGTAAAATTGTTCTTGATATTTATACATAATTTACAAAGAACTTGGAAGTTGAAAATGTTCACTAATCTGCAGCAGTGATGCTTCATGCTGCTGTTTAAGAGCAGATGAGATAAATTTATAGATCAAAGACTCACATTTCAAAAAAGATCCCAACCTTGAAGCAGACAAATTAGGGTATTTTTTGGAACAGAAATCTAATAATCAACTCCAACAGAAGCGTTTTCCCATTCCGAACCTGTTTTCAAAAGCAGAAATTTTAATTTTAGCTGTACTAAGGCATACAATTTGTCCCGAACATCATTAACATTAGACAACATATTTTTTGCTCATGTCTTCCACATCCTTCAAATATTTACAAAATTATCTGATTTTTTTCTTATCTTTTCAACCATTGTAACAAATCTTTAAATTTTTTTTAAATAAATCAGTTTTGTTTCAGGAGAAATCTGCTAATATTGCATCTGGAAAAATACACTAGATACACCAAAACTCTCACAAATTTACTGAAATTGCTTCAAGTATTCTTTAAAAGTACCTTTCCTCAAACAGCACATAATTGTTTTTTACGGTATTACTTGAAGTCAAGAGTAGGTCTTTGACAGCGAAAAATGTTTAAGGAGCTTGTTGCTTCCCCTCTAGTGCAAACCTATGGCAGTCAGTGTAAGTCACACAGTTTGGTCAGTGATTATTATTTCTGAATGAAGGACCCCATTGATTACTCTCTCTTGATATTGGTGAGCAGGGGGTCCGTGCTCTGTGAAGGCTGTCCCGAGCGGCCCTTCCTGGTCTGATGGGTCTTGACATGTTTGGAGAGGTGGTCACTCCTCATGAACCTCTTGCCGCACTGCTGGCACCCAAAGCGCTTCTCTCCGGTGTGTGTACGGAGGTGCCGCTGCAGCTCATCTGAACGGGTAAAGCTCTTACCGCAGAAGAGCCAGTTGCAGATGAAAGGCCTCTCCCCGGCATGCCAGCGCAGATGTGCCTTCAGGTGAGAGGTCTTCTTGTACACTTTGCCACACTCTGGGATGTGACAGATGTGCAGTCTCTTCTTTCCAAACTCCAAGCCCCCACCGTTCGCCTGGCAGTTGGGGCACTTGCAGCGGCGGCAGCGGCGCGTGGAGCTCAGCAGGCCCTTGGAGGTGCCCTGGAGAAGAGCAGCTATCTGGGGCTGGTGGCCCAAAACCAGCTGTCTGCCTATGGAGAATGGATGGTTGGAAGGGGTGGCGTTAGTTTGGGGTAGACTCCACCATTGCTGCCCTTCCTCCACGTGGCCTCCAGGCAGATGATGCCTGGCTGAGGAGTTCTGAAGGAAGCTGGGGAAGTTTTGTCCTACACTGTTGTGCTGAGGATAATAGGAGCCGTTGGCCTGTGGCTGCGAGGACAGCACCTTGACAGGCGAGAGTTCAAAGGAGTAGGAAGAGGGGGGTTCAGCCGGGGGCGTGAGAGGCAGCTCATGGTGGTGGTGGTGATGAGGGTGATGATGATGGTGACCTAGGCCAGACTGCATGTGTCCAGGAAACTGCACCTTGGGCACAGTGAAGGTCATCTGGTGTGTGCTGAGGGCTGCGCTGGGCGCCATGTCGTTGCTCCACAGCTGAAACATTCCTGATGTGGAGCTGACGGTGCCCTCATAGGGGAACTGAGAGCCCTCTGAGCCCATGGTGCCTCCCACCTGCCAGGCCTGGCTACAGGTGGTGGCCAGGAAAGAGAGGGCGTTGGGTGCTCCTTCTGGAGAGGAGCTGGGCGTCCGGTCCTGCGTGGTGATACACAAACAAACATCATTACATTACATGAATAACTTTGGAGACAACTTTAAGTTTTGAAAAAAAACACAAGTTCTTAATCTTCCCTTATCTAAATCAACATTTTCTTTTTAAATTGTTATTACCATAAAATGTTTAGAAACTGAAACTCCTGCATAGGGAATTTAATTTATTTAATTTTCAAACATTAAATTATCTTCGCTCTGGTATCTTATGTCTTCCTCGTCTAAATCAATGTTGTCCTAATGTTTACAAATTATATATAGTTATAAACGAGACAAGCAGCATGTAAACGCCTGCTATATTTTTCAGTTATATATAACAAATATATTTTCATGCGTGAACGCATAAAGCGTATTGATACAACAAGCACAAGTTGCGGGAAAGCAGATACTGCGCGTGCATTGCGTCAAAAAGATAAATAGACAACAAACCTGTAAAAAGGTGTGCAAAAAGTTGTCAGTCCTCTGTATCGCCAGCGCAGCCATCTGTCCTCGCGCTCTCCACGCACCTGCAACACAAACTGCGGCGAGAGGCGACGACGCACAAAGTCTAAACTACAGCTCGGAGTGTGGGACAAAGAGATGCTCACATTCGGGTGTTGGATGACTCAGACACTCTGACAGAATAAATTGGGAATTCCCGTGTCATTCAGATGTCTCTCAGTCCACTCGGTAAATATTTTCAGTGGCTCTCCAGATGATTTGGGTGCTGAAGCAGCCGGGGACGCCCGTCTGAAGTTAGAGGCAGTGAGGCGCGCGGTAAATCCTTGCGATCATCTCACAGGCGCCCGAGCAGCATCTTCTCTTTATAGAGAGAAAAGATCCTCTCAACGGGGTCTCCAGTGTGATGCAGGAGAGCCAGTCAATAGAGAGGAGATGTGAGGGCGAGAGGAGGGGGGGATTGTTAGGTGAAGGGGTGGGCTACTCATAATTTCACTCAATTTCAACCAAATGCTGACCCCAAGAACTGACTCCTCCTCCAATTGTTCTGAGAGAGAGAGAGAGAGAAAAAAAACGTTTTGAGGCTTGATAAGAAGTCTCTTGTAATATCTTTTATGCAGGGTATCATCATCTATTGGAACTTCTCTGTTTAACTTCCTTACATTTCAAACAAACCCACGCAACTTCCTCATTTAAGAAACATTTCAAAGAGTTAACATTTAGTGTTTCAGCAACTTTCAGCATCTACATTTAGGATCACATTTTGTAGAATAAAAAAAAAAAATGCTTAGTCTGTTAAAAGATCTAAGATTAATATAGCCAGCTTAGTCAAAATATTTTTCACTCTGGGAGTATTTGCATACCGCTTCAACTCCACTGTGGGAACGCAAGTAAAGATAGTAAATACATGGATTTTTATTTTTGGCAACAACCAGTGGAACTGTGTGAAAAGCAAAGGTGGGGAAAACCTATCATCTCCGGTCAACAAATATCAATACAAAAGATACTACTTACCAGCTTAAATCACAGCTTTCTTTTTCATCATTGCTACAACAAAATGCAACAAGGTTGAAAGAAATTGATTAATGCAATGTGACCAAATTCAGTGTACATTTTATGAAATTCCTAGTAACAGTATTCAAGCACATGCACTTTTATTTCAGTTTAATTTATCATCTTACAATGTGAAGCTGAAGTTGATACTAAATTATTTCTGTTCAAGGGACCTAAACAATGCATTCTTGACAATTAATAACCCATTAGATAAGGAGCATAAAATATTTTTCATGCAGAGATGAATAAGTACACAGACAGTAAGTTTGGAGGTAATTTAATTCACTGTTTGATCATCATTTTTCTTCACACGATACGATTCTCAACGCTGCAGCGGTGCAGCTCCTCGGCCTGGCAGGCGTGAGGCTCACACACTATGAAGACAGTCACAGTATTTTCCCTCACAAAGCTAATTGATAAAACTCAATCAAAGCCTCAGAGTTCTCACCAGTGGGTGACATGTCAAATAGACTACCCTGTGTGACATTCTCACATTGCAGAGTTCAAGTAGAGGACGCCTCAGATCTGCTCCATTAAATGCAGATTGAGGCTTAATCTCATTCTGTAAGTCTGTTCACCATTACAATGTTAAGAGTTTAAATCCAGGCTGGGAACCTGTTTCTCATGTAAATTCCTAGTTCCTCACTTATCCACTTCTTACAGTTTCACAGACTGTGATCCTTAAATAAACATACCCAAAGGAGAAGGCAGGTTTCTAAACTTTAAAAAACTGATTTGAGCAGAAATGTAAAAGTTTCTTGGAATTTCACAAAAGATGTAATTGTTAGAATTAACTGCTTTAAAAAATAAATAAAATGAGTGAAGATGCCCACAAACTGGGCCATTTGGTTTAGGCCTTTCTGAAGTTATTAATGTGAAAGCAGAGCAGACAGAGTGCGGCTTACATTATGTCCTTGACAGAGAGACATCGCAGCTTGAGACAAAAGATTTCTCCAGACTCACAATGACGAGCAGACTTCAGCTGCAGCCTGCTAACAAATCAAATAGATTGTGGGTATTTAAGGGGAGACAAATCTAAGCAAATCTCTAAATTAGTGTGTTGGAATTTAAGAAATAGGAAAATATTGCTATGAAAAATAATATTTATAGGAGACAGCAATTTGCAAATAAGCATTTAAAGGCTAAGAAAGACAAATTTAGGGAATTTTAATCATCCAAATGTTTCCTAGGTTATTTGCCTTGAAACATATCTGATAAAATAATTTTAGAGATATATTTTTTAAACATCTGTTTATAGATAGCACAGCTTAAATAAAACATACATTAAATGCATAGTTATTTGTGATACCAATCCCCCATGCAAATTTTAATATGATGTAACTCCGACACCATTGAAGAAAATAGTCTAATTTCAATTTAAAGTGAACACTTAGGATGAAAGAAAACAGTAGTAAAGGAAAACGAGCGAAGATGACACAAAAAAATGAGTGTATCTTGGAGGCAGAGGTATACCACGTCTCTGGTTTATTACGGAGCAGAAGTTGTTAATTACCCTGATTCTTATTTCCTGTCCCCTCTCCCCCACGCCACCCCACCCCCACTGTACTGACTCCCAGATGAGTGGCTTTGAAGTGCAAAGTACTCTCTCCTCACTTTGAACTGTGAAAACAATGCTCATGTGGTGGTGCTTACCTTCCCCATGTTACCTCATTTAAATAGACCTGGATACGGCTTCCACAGTTTTCAAGGGAAAACTCATTTCCAGAGAAAGAGGTCCCTGTGTTCATTAAACAGCTGGTGAGATTGCCGGTAATCAGGCCCGCTCCGTCATACTTTGCCGGCTGCTCTGACTGGGTGGCTACCAGCAAATTCAACTTCAAAACTGACACAGACTAAATCCGAGATGCTCTAATGCACCTACTTAGAAATGGAAATAAAAAAAAAAAACACAGGAAGTGCATCCAAGAAAAACACATTAAAACTCAACTGGGCTTTTTTGAGGTATTTTAATATTTTGAATCTCAATCCTTAGAGCAAAAGTCCTTTTGCTCACTGTAAAAACAAGTAGTGTTGCAGACATTATCTTGAGTTTATAGTGTAGAATATGCAAGTGGCTACTCAAGCTGTTTTTTATCATGCCTGGGGGGCGGTTTAAAAGCCTCAGATCACTAAATTGTCCCAGCTGTCTTGACCATCTGCACTCGAAAAGGGCAGTCATGGAGGAGAGCAGCCTTTGTACTGGTGGCCACGTCAAAAAGCCAATTTTACAGCACTGTGCTGACTCAATGGCCCTCATGTGACAAATGTGGCCTAATGGATGAGACAGACAGCATGTAAACGCCTGCTGCTAACTGCAGTGCTTCACTCTTTAACCATTCAGCAATCCAAGACGGGACAAGACGGGGCGTAATTACCATGACACTCGGTTTCATTGGGATGAGGAGCACCACCAACAGCTGGACTTTACAGTGCAACAATCTGATACCTCATTCAGGAGTCACTTTCCTGTTTCCCATTGAGTACGAAATGTGGGTTTGTGTTTGAGAGGGAGGTGCACAGAGAGATACTGAAGAGAGATTGATGTGCACAATTCGACATTGATGGAGATGGTTCACCTCAATGGCCTGATGTGACAAACTCAGCAGCACAAAATGAAGATTTTCAAGTCACTCCGATCATGGCACGATGATACAACTTTTTGCCTCAGTCCTGATCTTCCCTCAGTTGTGCCTCCTTATCTGTGCAGTTACATCAGTGGTGATTGTGGAGACAGACAACTAAAAAGTGTGCTTGCACTCACTTTGTTTCCTGTCCTTAACTTCTCATTTAACCTCATATTGACCTCTGTTCCTCGTATCTTTCTTCAAGTCAGCAAAATGTCATTTGTTTTCATAGAAGATGACCAAAAAATCCAATGAAAACAATTTTTCTCCTCTCAAATAACAACAGGATAAAGAGTGGAGGATAAGTCCTGCAGAACAATGTCAGTTAAATCTTTCACTCAATTAATGCATTAATCTTTGACACCTTAAATTTCAATCAGTAACTAATAATGTAATATGCGCTTATCAGCATAGCTCTTAAAAATCTTAAAGGGATTTTATGAAAGGTTTTAATTCAGCTTCTTAGTTTGCAAATTAAATAAAATGGTAGATCCTGTTATAACTAATCAGACTAAAGCAAAAATCAGAGAATTGCAGTAGTTTTGCATTACTCCTTGCAGACGCTGTGATGATTCCCACCTCTGCACCACAGTTTACATTGCTAGGTATGTGAGACAGAAAACTATCATAATTCCCTCATCTCTTGTCCATTAGCATGTACGAAAACCCCAAAATCTCCAGTCTTGGGCAGACAGCACGCATCTCCACTTGTCAAAGAAAACTTTTATCAATACCAAGAGCACTTGAAGTTTGTTTGCATTTTGTTTTCCAGCACTCTTAACAACTTCAGAAGTCAGATCACAGGAGTATCTGATCAAAGCGCTTCGTGGTTAGTTCTGGAAACACAGGAGTGCTACGCCACGCTTTGATACTCCACATCAATATTTCAATTCAACAATCACTTGACATGCACCCATACTCCCAGAGACGAAAGACGAAAGGGGAGAGTTAGAGAGAGAGAGAGAGAGAGAGAGAAAGAGAGAGAGAGAGAGAGAGATCTAGAGAAGATGGAGGGGGTTTGTCAAGTACATATAAAAGAAATGGATTGAAGAAATCACTGCCTTCTTCACCCTTCCTCACCTTTATGGCAGTGTTATATAAAATGAACTGAAAAGCCCTTTCCGCTGCAAATGTATTTAACTAAAATCTTAAGTAAAGCTCAAGGTAAGTTCATTTTATAATGCAGCAGATTTTAGTCAACAAAATGTTTTTTGACTTGGCAACTCCATGTCACAAAATGAAAATCAAACCACAGAACCTACAATAACTTTTCTCTTCAAAGACTCAAGATTCACAATAACCTCACTTATGCATCAACGCTGAAGGTAAAACACTCATCACAGATGGAAAATCTGAGCAGAGGATGTGTTTCATGTTTTATCAAAGGAAAGTAGTACAGGAACTCTGCAGTGATAAAGATGAATACGGTCCATCTGCCAAATGTCACTTTCATGGTGCTTCATAATCATTTCATCATCTCGACAGGATGTGACATGCTTTGAAAGTTTCAGCCCATAAAATATGGCGTTTGATCCGAAAAAGAGACTTATGGCAAAGTTGCATGAAAAGACGTGAAGTCAATCAAGAGATAATAAGTGACACCGCCACTCGCCGGTGCCTACTGATGTTTTGCAGCTGCACCACAGAAATAAATTAAGTCATTGAAAGTCAGTTAGTTAAACATTTTGAATAACATTCACATTCTTTCTGATAGTAGATGAGAAGTTTGATACCACTCTCTCATCTGTCTAATATGAACATGAAGACAGTAGCTAGCATGAAGAATGGAAACAGAGGAAACAGCTTAACTGAATTTTGGTTAATTAGCTTTGTGAGGAGTCCACTGGCTCCTGGCAAACTCTCATTGACAACAAGGCTTCACTGAATTAAACAAGATGGTTATTAATAAGCCATATGCATAATGCATGATGGATTTTTTTTTACCTTTGGTCAAAAACTTTAAAAATGAAGCAAAGACAAAATGCCAAAAACTGCAGTTCATAAAATGACCTCTTGAGGCTGACTCCAAAACCTCTGTTTGAAAATACCCAACTTAACAGCAGAATTAAACATTCTTGCAGCCTGGCATAAAAACAATGTTTGTCTCAATAGCTCATTTAAATTATATTTAATGTAAAAATTAAACATAATTTATGGCATGGCTGATTTTGACTAGCAAGGGCTGCTAGCTGTCTGCTACACTGTCCTCCACAGCTCTACCCTATTATACAGTGATGGTCAGCTCTGGCTCCATTAAAAACCAAGATGGCGACAGCTGTGATGCCAAATGTGATGATTCAAAGCAGATTTCCACAAACCAATTGATGACATCATGTTGGCTCTGCTGATTATTCAGCACACTGTGTATGGTTTTCAGTCTATATGCTAAACTATCCAGCTGGTTGTTCCATCCCGTACTGAGTGTACTGACATGAAAGTGGTTTTGATCTTAATCTTTTCTTTGTCTTAACAGGAAAGTGATTGTAAGTATTTCCTAATATGTTGAACGCCTTTGATGCCTTTAACCCTAAAACAGACCATTGTGTTTTAAATTACTTTATTATTTATGTGCCTATAATGAACTGCACATATTGAATTAGGGACTATAAACTAGAAAATCACCCATGTTTACATATTTTTGGCAACAGTTTCATCTTTATGTAGATGTTATATGTTAGTGTTGTTAATACATGTATATAAATATGTTTTTTCAATACCAGTACATAGTAGCAATGTGTTTGTCTGCTTATCTTTGATGTGTATTGGTTTAAAGTCCATATTAGTGTAGACATACAATACTGATGGGTGGAGTCAAGTTCCCATTTAACAGTTTTGGCCAATAAAGTTGATCCTGATTGATGTTTCATAAAAGAAACTGACAGTGTGACAGTGAATTTCCTGTTGGTGCTTAAAGTATCCACTGATGCACCCTTTGAATATGATACGTTTATGTTAATTCATATCCACAACACAATATTAAAATATTAATGCTTACTAATTTACCAGAAAAAAAATTGTTTATTTATAGGGTTTGCTGCACAAATTCCCTAAAAAGATGAATTCCCTACAATTGCCTGTCTGTACAATGGCACATAAAATGAATAATAAAAAAGCCAACAAAGAGAGACAAAAGAAAAGGGAAACAATGGGATTATCAATCATAAAGCGTCTCTGAACACATTCAGACAAAGACGAACAAAGGGAAATAATTAGCTGTAACACTTGACAATATCATTTACAGCCATCAATGTAATGTGGGTATTGTAGCATGCAGGGACTGAGCCGGTTGAACTCCTAGCTTTGTTCAGTGGCTGTGGGAGATGTGAGCACCTGTCACAGTCATATTGGTGTCTGATCTAAACTACTGTACTCAGAAGGGACTGACTCCAGAAGGAAATAGGAATAAAAACACACGTCAAAAGACTTGATTCCAGCTCTGTCATGCTGTATAATGAGATTTGCCCTCTTTTTTAACCTCAAAAGAGGTTATAACTTTGTAGAAAATTATCATTGTGTGCATGAGGCCTACAGTGGCATTAAGAAAAGAAACCAAACCAAAAATATCATGGATCCCTTTTTTTTCCATAAACATCGCCCAGGAAGCCCCAGTGTGCCATCTGGGGTGAAGGACTCACATCATTATAGTAACTGGATCTTATGGCAAGGCTCCAGCAGAAATCAGAAATGCAAAGCAGGAGCAGAGATACAAGGGCTACATGTGCAGAGGAGTGCCGCACAGCCCGAGCAGTAGATTTATTTGTAAACGTACGCCTGTGATGCCACTATCTGTTAAGCCCCTCAGTCAGCTCAGCCTGCGTAATGTGAGGGGAAGTGTCACCCTGTCACCACCATGCCAGGGATCAGCCTGCTGTTTGTGTGTACTGCAAACCCAAGCCAAGCTTTGAGGAGGAGGGGAGGAAATGACACAGAGGCTCTTTCATCTAATCCTTGTGGTGTAATTTGCACCTCAGTAAGTTTAATTGATGACTACTGATCAAATGCCTGCCTTTGAAAATAAAATCTTTGGGATTGTTATTTTCCCCTTCAACCTGCAAAAAGAATTCTTAATGCACCTGATGAGAGGTTTCTAACTGACGGATCTTTTTTTTTTTTTGAGAGGTTTAACTTTTGATTCGGCACATCGAGCAACCACATCTCCTGCCAATATTGGGAGCATTTCCTTTTATTCAATGCATTAACTTTAAATTTTAAGTAGACAAACTTCATGGAGCAAACTTGGATGGAAAGACTTTCCCTTCCACAGCAGCAGCAGCAGCAGCGGCAGCGGCAGCAGCAGCAGCAGCAGCAGCAGCAGCAGCAGTAGCAGTAGCAGCATATGCACCTGGGTTCTGCGTGTGCAGCTTCCTCCAGAGATCCAACCTAAACATCAATGTCATTCAGACAAATGGATAATGACAGGCCAAGCTTATCAGTGTCAACGTCAGGCTGCTCTGCGGGACTTTGATTCCGCACTTTTCCCACAGCTGAACAGAAGGCTGTGCTTTGCAAAACAAACCAACAAACAGGGAACCTGAAGAGTGTGATGAAAGAGTAAACAACATGGCCCGGTAACATGCCCCACAACCATGACACTTCCTAAGTAGGTTACCATGGAGGGTAACCCAATTTAAGACGCATGTCTGATTGTAGTCAGACATGCTGAGAACTTCAGGAAGTTCACACCACCATGCGTTGAGAGGCCGAAGAAGATCGATCCATCTCAGGACCTTGGTCTTGAAAAAAAATCATATGGGCCCGCCACTAATGCCCTTGCACGTGTACAAAGCAGTTCATTATCAAGAAAAATTATAGGGAGTCAATCTATTGATGTTGCTTAACTAATTGTAAAGCAGGGGATTCAAAAGCAGATGTTGCATTTCAAAGCAATTGTGAGCAAGGAGACAGGTTATGATTTATGCTAAAATGTGTGGCTTCAAAGCGTCGAACGCGGCTTCTAAACAAATTGAACAAGTCAAGCGCTATTCACCCAGGACCAGGAGGGAGCCCAGCGCATGTAGATCAGAGGCGCATGGCTGCCGCTTGTAATATCACTCAGTGGAGGAGGGGTCCCACTGGGGGGAAGCAGCACGCAGAGGCTAACGCTGAGCGCTGCTCGCACAGAAAGGAATTATGTACGAATGCAGCTGCAACACCTGTGCAGAAACTACCCCCCCCCCCCCCCAAAATACACACCCACCCAGCCACACATACACACATGAAAACCCCTCACACACACACACCCTTCCCTCTGCTGCTACCCTCCTGGAGCACTCCACTCAGGGGGAGTGGAGAGGGGTGGGCAGCACCTTGAGACTTGACATCCTTTCTGTGGATGGCACAATTATTTGGGAGGAGATCGTAAAGTTGGTAGAAGATGCGAGGCCTATGTCAACATACTGATGCAATTTTAGCAAACATGGATAAAGCCGGGTTGCTTGTTGGATAGATCGGTAGATTAAAGGAGGGGGGGGCTTTAATATGTGTAAATCACTGTTGTCTGTGGATTGAGGCAGGCTGGGTAAAATGTCTTTGGGAAAACGGATGATAACTGACCGGACACATCTCTGATCATTCACTTACAATCGAGGCCAGACTTGTATTAAAGTAAAGTGTTTAATGAGCCCTAATGATGGATTATAATCAAATTTTACATTTCACGATTTCATGTTTGCAGTATTTATAACACACACACAATATTTACAGGATTGATTATATTTTAAAAATGGTACATCTTGTGTGAAGAATCGGTGTATCATCCTGAATTTTACACTTCAGAAGTGTTCCTCCGTGTTGACGTTGCCATACATGTAAAAAGACAGACTGCGTGGACTTCTCTCACAAGTCATTTTTCCGTCTGTTTTCTTCTATTTGATGCAGCCTAAATTGGGACGGGAGAAACGAATTGCTAAATTTTTAATTAACTTCACAACATCTGCAGTTGTGCTTTGAGAGAGCAGCGAGATTTCCTTTTAACCTATTCCAGCACATTTGCACACCAAGGTAAATCTTGATGCTGGCACTCTTACAGAAAGGAAGGGAAAAAAAAATCAAAAATGGAAATGAACTCTCACTTGTGTGTGCAGATCAAAGCAGCAGAATTATTCAACTTTTTGCCATTGCTTGATCTTCAAAAAAAGAAGGGAGAAAAAGTAGGGGAGATCTAGATGGATGAATCAGTTTGAGTTAGAGTGTTCTTCACTTGTTGTATGAGCTTTCATTTTCTCATCTGATGGATTTATTTGTACATCAGGACTTTAATGTCTCAAATCTGGGCTGTTTCGTTTTTACAGGTAAAACAGACATATGCTCATGTGTTGCTTGGACTGAGCTCTAAAGTGTGCTTTAAAAACTTTTGGATTCCCTTTTCACTCTTAATTAATTTCACTATTTTATTTTAATAATCTCTTGCCACTGCTTTTTCTTTGGGGGGGAAAAATCATTAAATATGAATAAAATTAATTCCTGGTATTTTTTTAACATCTGATGTATTTTATCATGTGCAATACAAGAGAGGCAAATTAGTGTTATGAATTTATTAAACTGACTTGCTGCATTATTATTTTGCCCTCATGTATTTACAATGAGTTTCCTACACTGTCACTGTTAAAAAATTACGGGTAAACAGGTTTTACAGCGGCCTCTTTGCTGTTAAATAAAATGCTATTTAACTTAGAGATTGTTTTTGCTTCAGTGTGCACGGGCCATTTGAAACAGCAGTTTAATTATGTTCAATTTAACCACTTACATCAATACATTTACAAGGTTTCGATCGACTCCCCTTACCATCAATGTTCCACTCAAAACTCTTTCTTCTTTCACCACACACAGTGAGGTGGCACACAGTTCAATGCCGCCCCACCAGAGAGGGCTGTTGTGGAGGCAACAAAATTAAATAAAATTTACTGAGGGTTTTCTGTTTCAGGCCAGTGTGTGATCACGTCTCTGCAGAGGGCAAACACTTTCACATCTAATTTGAAAAGGAGGGGGACTGATCTACTATTTGCTTAAAGTAATTTCCCCTTTGCTGCTACAGTCTTTCTTGTCAGATTAGAAGACCATGAAACCGGAGCAGGTAGTGAGCACAGCCCTCCCCCGGTCCCACCCCCCTCTCCCCCGGTCACAGGCATCTGCACGGGCAGTCCTGACTGATGTGGGTGATATCACAGCACACCAAAGCTCCTTAAACAAATCTCCCTTTGATACGGCACACACAATGGTGTCTCTATAGGAAAGCCCCTTACCTCTCTGTGTTTGTGTGGGGCAAAGTCTCAAACAGAAGAAAGAAAATGACCAAAAAACACAAAAACTGCCAAATGAGACCAAGTTGATTCTGGATAAAAAAAGAAAAAAAGAAACCACTTTGATGCATTTGCTTTCTCATATCCCTCCACTAGAGGGCACTGCCCGCATATTGTATCCATTCCATGTTGCAAATGTATATCAGCTCTACTTTCTTTTGTCTTAATCGTGTGACTTGTTGCAAAATGTCGAGATTGTACTGGTCAATAACTAGACAAACACATGTAATTGGATTCATATTTAGTCAAAATAAAAATTTTGCATTAAAAATTTTTGTTGAAACAAGAACAACAGGTCAAAGTCTTCACCAAGGGCACAGAACAATTAGCACCTCTTACCAAGAAATACTTGACAAATATGATGCATAAAATAATGCACATGACTTTGTCTGAAGATTTATTTTTTTTTTTTTTAAAAACCTACAGATTTAAATATGTCAAATCATTCTGTAAAATATATTTGAAAATCTGTTTAAAATGAATAATAAAGCAAAGAATCGTACTGTTTTATGGTGAACCTATTTTGTAAATGTTAAACTAGATAAATAGATTAAGTCAAAGTCAAATATTCGGTGTGATTGATGAATGAATTTTTACTGACTTTTACCTGATAAGTAAGATTTGGAAAAATTATTCATCTTTTCTGTTTTTCAGTTTTCAGATGTGGAATCTGCATTCAAGTTGGCAACAAGATAAACAACTATTGTCTCACCTTCATAAAACAAGTAAACTAGGAATCAAATAAAAAATTAAATATTAGGATTCCATCATAATGGTCTTTGTAAATAAAAAAAAAGATTTATAGCGCTCAACTAAAAGCCATTTTGTTGATAAAACAAATATATCTGAGACCAGCCATTCACATGACCCTGATTGTTCTTTCTTTCTGGGCTTTCTTCCTGATTTTCCTTTTACAAATTTAGATTTTATTTTGCTGTAGATTGCGAAGTCCTTTCATTTCTATTTATAATCTCTAATTTCGGGCTTTATAAATAAACTGCACTTGATCTACAGCAGAGAGAACCGAGTTACTAGGTACTTTAGACTCATAAAAAACTGCTCAACAGTATTTCAAGTGGAATTTAAAATAAATCTCATGAGTAAAAGAGCTTCCAGGAACCATTTTGGCTCTTGTTTTTAAAATACAATCAATTATTTTTCACCTGCTGTAATACCATTTAGTCATTCAACTGATGGAGAAAATAAATCCCCCCAGATTTTTAATTTTCACATTAACTCCCTGACAACCTGACCTTGCTGAGCAAAAGTTCCTGAACAATCTGTTTGCTTGAACAAGGCTTGTGTCCAGAGAATTTCCATTTGTTTTTAGCACAATTTAAATGAGTTCTCTTGAAAAGAAATAGCAGATTTTAACACTGACATGAGCATTGAATTTTTTTGAAAACAGACAAAACACTGATTGTCCTACTCAATAAAAACAGAAAGCAAAAGTGGTGTATGGCAGTCTGGATGTGTCTGGACACAATGATTGATGAGAAGGCATGCGTTCAAAACTTAACTTTCTTAAAACACACAACAAAGTTAAAAGATTTTATCTCGGCCTGTTTTGGGAGCCTTGAATCTTGGCCTGTAATTACAATGTAACTACAAGCTTGACAGCCGTGTAATGTGTTGAAAAGTCTTGCAAACTTCTGTTAGAAGAACTTAAAAAGTTCCCTTTCTTTGGTTAACACAAATTGGCACACTGATGTACATGTAAGACTGTGGGTTTTTTTTGTCTTTGTTATTTTTCAAGTATGTTGCATGTGTGGTTTTCAGTCTTAATGATTCATGTGAATGTTACACCAAATATACTGTTTTTATAATATACATGACCTCCATTCATAATGTAAAGTAGCTGCATACGGGCTATGACAGTGTAACATACTTAATTATAGCTTGGCTTTCATGGATCAGGTTCCTCCACATCACTCATAGCTGTTCTGAACAAATCTGTGTGGTCTCATGTGCTGTGAATCTCCTCTAAATACCCAGAAAATGTAGCTTTTGTGCATCTATCAGTGTTTACAGAGTTCTTTTCTTGAGCAATATTGACATGTTCAACAAAAAAGAAAAAAAAAATCAAGAGAGCCTCAACACAGCCACTGAGGTGGGGTGGGGAGCCCCCAGGCTCTTGGCTTTGTCTGCCTGTTGAGTGGGGCCATCAGATAACAGCCAGGACAATGGCGCTCCATTCTGAGGGCTCTCTTAAATGAGCAGGAAGCGGCGGTGAGCGCCTAGTGGAGGCTTCTGGTGGACTCCCTGGGGTCTGCTCAGCCCTAACGGAGCACGCCACTGCTGAATGGCTGGAGAGCAGGAGAGGAAATGAGAAGCTAGTGGCCATCTAGCTGGAGCCACGGGTGCCCTTTGATGCTGAATAAGTATGGACGGGAGCAAGGGAAAGGTGATGGGGAGGTAAAAGGAGAGGAGAGGAGAGGAGAGGAGAGGAGAGGAGAGAAAAAGGAGAGATGGGAGAGGTGAACAAAAACAAAAAAACAGCAGAATTGGCATTTCTTCAGTGCACAAGGGCTAAAATGTGGCAGAACTAACTTGAACCCAGAGCAGGTGTGCACCTTAGAGGATCTTCATTCAAACAAAAAAAAACCTTTAATCTGTTCAGAAGAGGGCTATTGTTATTCATGCACATGACACTTACTTGACCTTATTCGCTGGAATCATTTCTCAACAACAAGAACCACTATATACTCTGCCAAATTATGCATCCATCTTTTAACTTTCTTTCTGGTCACTTTTGAAATTTACGACACATTGTTTGTGCTACTTTGACCTGACAGTGTGAATTTTATTAAAATGACACTCAGCAGACTGACAATAAGAGGAAGATCTGCTGTTCTCAGATGATAAAAAAACAGGACTTCTGCCTTTCAATGCATCTACAAAACTTTCATCCAAATTACTTACTCATGCTCACTGTAAACCCACTGTTTCCTTATGGAACAATGTACTGTGTTACAAAACCTCTTTTTTCTTGTTTCGCTTTTGTCATCTGGCCTCTGATGTGTGTGCGTGAGTGATGGCATGGTGTGGCAGGAAGGTGGTCTGGCAGTGACGGCCGGTACAGTGCAGAGCCCACGTCTCCCTGCCCTCCACCCTGCTGCTGTCAGACTGTTACGTGCTTTGGAGGGTTTCTGGTGATGCGGCAGTCTTGTGAACCACCCTATAGAGCTCTCGCTTTGACGTCAGGAAAATGCAGTGTTGGAATGTTACTGATGATTAAAAGACTCTTTTTAGCTGAAATAAAATGCATTCAAAAACATTTTTTAATACAACTTGCCACCCATGCTATTTTTGACCACTTCAAATATTTAGAAACTGTTGAAGTTATTTATATTAGTTGTAGCTACCTAGCTAATTAAAATGAACCGAGTTGAATAAGTGAGTCGGTGGAAAACGCTGTTTCTGGACATCTGATCTAAAAATAAGAACCATAAAATCCCATTAATGATCCAAAATGAGCAACTGATGGCTACATACATGATTTATTACATAAGATCCATGAACAATATGTTTTATGAAAAAACTCAGCATCCTCACCAGCTGCCAATCCAACATGTAAATAATGAATCACATTGTTATTGTACTTCAGGGAAAAACTAGTCTGTCCCTCTGATAGCACAGTGTAATCATTATCAGACTGCATTCTCGACTGGACACTTTGTTATGCTAATATAGAAATGGGAAAAAAAAAGTTATGCATACGTTTTTGTTGGTATTTCGTTCAAAAAGCTCTAGGGGTGAAAACTATCTGATGTGGCTTCCTGGGGTGTAATTTTTTTTTGTAGGTCCGATAAACAGCAGGACAAAGCTGCTAATGCTAGCTTAAATTTTACTATAAGAGAATCCAGATTGACAGCAATACTTCAGGATGATGTGCTAGTCCTGAAATGAGTTTTTAAAAATACAACCCAACAATATTAATATGCTCTTTGGCCCTAGTAACAGCTGTGGCTAGAATACTTATGTAGCTGAGTGTGCTACAGCCAAGTATCAAGGCAGTGTGAAAAAGCCTTTAATCTACAGATTTGTGCACTTGGACATGAATGTTTCCTTTTTTGTGACCTTCAGCTTGGCTTTCAAGCTAATGAGTGGGAATGTCTAATGTATAAAGAGTGACCTATGGATGTGAAGCGGATGGATGGGTCAAACACAGGACTTTCACACAGGAGGCTGACTCGAGTTCACTCCTGTGTTTTCAGGAAGCTGTTACTTTAACCAAAACCATGCTCAGTGAGACCTAATCAAGTAGATTTGGTGCCTGACTCTAATGAAACGGAAACCATCACCTTTAATGTTTTTTCAGCAAGCTTTATTTTGAAAGTCTGTCTGGATGTTGCATATTAATTGCTGCTCAATTGGCTTTAAAATGGCAGTGAACACAGTGCAGACATGAAAGAGACTTTCAATTAAAATACATTTGTTTAAATTGTCACACAAAGAGAAGAATTTGGTGTCCATGTACATGATATAGATTCAGTTCTGCGACTATATCATGAACTGCCGTGAGAGTGTCTCATGCTACATATGCAGCTTAGATTTGAGCACGCACACCACCCCCAATACTCACTGTATACAACCGTCTTACTACAACTCCATGCAAACCACTGCAACATGTGGAGAGGGCCAAAGCTCGACAGGCCTGACATGCCTCACTGTTGTTGCTAAACTATGGTTAAACAATCTCTGTTGAAGAAGGAGGCATAATGAAAATGGTTAGTAACAGGGAGGTCTGTGGAGATAAACTGGGACATTGTTTCTAGAAAAAGGTGTTGTATTAAAATTTAAACTCAATTTTCTATGTTGTGAGCACTACAAATTCCATTCCCCTCTAATGGAACGAATTAAATGCAAACATATTTGGTCAACATCAGTCTTTATAACAAGCATAAATGAAACCAAAACTACCTGCATAAATACTACTTGAGGTTCCTTTTTTTGGTAGTTTAATTGAACAAATCCTTTAAAATGCTGCTACAGAACCTAAGAATTGCTGTGTTGGTGGATAAAAATCCTACAAGAAGTTGTTAAATCAACATTTTGGGCAAACGTGCCCGCTCTGAACTCTGTGTGAGGTGAACCTGGCTGCACTGGTGATTTTCAAGGACCCACTTCATCAGAGGCTCACGCACAAGACGTAATACTGGAGTCACTATAGTGAATCAACGTGAAATCCCATTCCCCTCCAACCCCCATCACTAAGACTGAGTTCACAGTCTGATCATTTGGTTCTTTGTGCATCTTTTGAGAAAACAGATACTGTGCATCTTCTATAACTGCGCAGAAAACACACATCAACATGATTTTTTCCGATGCAGATCTTTCTTCCATTTTCTGGCCCACTAATTTGTGTGTATTACATCTGGGACTAATTATTCTCCAGTGTATGTACACCAGTTGTGAAAAAAAAGAAATTTACAGTAGGGTGTTTCCTGAAGGTTTCAAATAACAACACAACACAGGGAAATGTTGTTTCTTCGTTGTTTTCAACGCTATAAGGGCACCACAGCTGAAAGTGAATCTAGTGTTGACAGAAGTGTTGAGGTGAGGCAGACAATGCAGCAGCGGCTCTTTCAATGTGGTTCAAGGCTGTGTCGCCGTTGTGTACTTGAGCTGCACAATGCTTTGGCATGGTCTAGGAAGTGACACATCCCTTAACCAGACTCTCCCTCTGTGGGTCAAAAAACAGCTCCCCTACATGGCTTTGTAAATCTAATTTTTTATTTCTGGAGGTGACAAAAACTGTGAAGTGAAACTGTTGTACTGCATGGAGGCCGATTTTATACAAAGAATAACACTATGTCTCATACAGAGAAGGGTGTGTAAGTAAGCAAAAGAGCGGCAAGAGTGTGACTGTCAGACAGACATGAGATGAGATAAACACAAAAGGTTTTGTTTTCTTTATTATGTGTGGTACCGTTTCCTGACAGGACGGACAGGACAGTGACTATCAGCAAGGAAAGGAAGGTCAGATGGGATTCCAGGTCTCACCTTTTGTTCTCTTAAGATGATAGACATGTTGCTTAGGCTAGGTGTTGACCTTTTAATTGTCTGTTTTGGTAAATTTGGTCTCCAACGTGGAAGAGCAGGGGAGATGGCGCTCTCTTTAAAGTACACTTCCTTCACGAGCAGCACGCCGAACAATAACTTTACATAATCAACCTTCCGCTTAATCAGATGGACATGGCAGTATGATCGTGTGCCTAGGATAAAACTCAAGACATCATCTTTGTTGTTACCTTAAAGAGGCCGTAGAGCTTAGCTGTGGAGGATGCTCAGTGAGCACACCCTCAGAGTGCACGGTTCCTTGGGGAGCCTGTAGATGTAGGCGGATGCTGCAAGGAGATGGATGACCCAGATGTTTGATGAATGGACATGACTATTGTAGGTGTGGTAGAGGTCAGGAGACGTTCATCAAGAGTGAACAGGAAATGATCAACCATAGAGTCACGCAAAATAGTTTTAACAGGTAAGTTGTGAATGATGAAACTGAAAACCTTCACATTTTACATTGATGGCCTCAAGAGAAGAGTTATAAACGTGACCATGGGAGGGAAAATCTCCACAGATCCTTGAGTAAAAGTAATTAGATTTCAGTGTGTCCTGCAGGGAAATCCAGACATGGTTAATTACAGGTAGAGTTAAGAACAGAACGATCAGAGAAAAAGAAGTGTTCAACATTGGTGAAACAATGCAACATTTGTTTGATTATTGTATTGGCTAAATAATGGAGCCCAACAAGCTTCAATGAAATATACATTTTTCAACGAACAGCAAAGGGCCGTTTGACAAATTCCTGGGTTATGCACAGCTCTTAACCCCTGCAGGAACTTTACATGGCATGAGTGACAAATTACAACAAATTCATGCACCGACAGGAAGAATTCTACAGAGAGACATGATTCATGAAGTCAGACAATGTAAATACCTGGAGAGCACGAGGAGAGGCACTAATGGATGGAGAGGAGCAGCGAACGGAAAGGGATGGGAGAGGTAAGGAGACAGGGACACAAGGAAAGGTTTGGCTGCCAGCAGTCAGCCTCATAGACAAGGTCACTCCCAAAGTAACGTGCCATGGGGGGTCGGGACAAGCGTCCCATAAAGCAGATAAAGAACAATAGCAGGAACTATAGGCCACATAATGACTGGAGCCTCTCCCTGGACGAGAATAATAGACAGACCCTCTAAGATCAGGACACACACTCAGCATGAAGGAGACAGGGTGGATGAGATATTTTTATAATGTGATTAATGTTAATGCAACAAGGAGAGGGGGATCATGAAGTATGCTGCCAGACATAACTGCAGTTGCCTTCAAAGTGGCTGTTTTTACAAGCCTTACAACACTCCATAAGTGCTTTTAATGAGTCAAGATAAATACTGTCCTGCAGAAAAATACTGCACTGCACAGATACATTAACAACACTGGAAACAGAGACGGTGCATACAACAGAGTAACAGATAATTGTTGCTATTTAAGGAGTTGTTATTCTGTTGTTTGTAGCTTTTAAGCTAACTGAATGCACACTGGAAAGCATAAATGACACATACTTGTGCCACTCAGGTATTCACGTTTTCATTGTTTGAATGTATAAAGAGCTGTCTGTGTTATGATGGAGCAGAAGGGTTTGGGGTTAACACTCCATATCCTTTTCCATTCATTGTTCCTTTTATCGCTGATTAATATCTTGTTTAAACAGCCCACAGACGCACCACGCCGTAGGTATGTTCATAAATCCTCTGGAGCTGATCAACACAATGGCCCACATTCCTGGCATTTAAAGTCCCTTATATCACTGCGTCTCCTCTCCACCAGAGACACAGCAATTCTATGAATATGACTCCGAGACAAAAACAGCTCTCTGCATGCATGTCTGTTTACTTCATTTCAGCTTGAAATATTTGTAGGACAGGGATGCATCACACCTTCAGGAATGTCCGTCCAGTGCTTTACCTTTGTAACGCATCCCTGGACCTCATATTTACACCCTGTGTGACTCCAGTGATATCTTTAGCAATGTTTTCCTTATTTTTGTTGAATAACATGGGCACAGTTTCACTCAAAATTAGCCCTTGTTTTCTCTTTTTTAAATTTAGAATCAATAATAGTCATTAGAAAGAAATGGAGACATTTATCAGGGTGAAATCATTTGACCTGACTCCAGCATTGTCGCTGTATGTGGGATTAACCAAACACCCCCCTGCTAATTATGGCTTCCTCTGGGCTGATGAGGTGACACACTGTATAAAAATACCAATGATTTCATTATATAACAGATGTACTAATGACATAACTACACTGACAACAAATCAACGACATGTGATGTGTCAGAGGTGTTCCACTGTGATGAACCCACAGTTAGCATCCAACTCTGCAGCTCCACGACTTTCAAGGCTTGTGGTATTAATAGATAGACATTTACTCTTTGTTTTGATCTTGCCCTGTTCATCGAGCATTTTCTGTCCCTGGCCCTTGTTTTTGTCAGATCAGATTAACTGATACATCTATTGCCCAGCTCCAAATGACAGAACTGACTAGCTAACAAAAAAGTCATGCATCTTGCAAGTTAGAGACAAACATTTTTCCCTGGATACATGTTAGATCAAAACAGAGCTGAAGGAAGAGTCACTGTTGGACTTGATTTTATAAGGTAGCTAGAAAAATATGTAAATGTTTGCTCACACATTGGAACTTTTCAAGGAGTTATAACATTTGGCTTGTTTCAATTAGCCAGCTCTTTCTTCACAGGGCTGTGACAGCAGCGGAGGAAGTTCTGTCCGCATTCTTTACAATGCTGCTATCAGGGAAAAGACTCTGGCCTGTTTGCGCGCTTTAAACTAAATACAATTGTCCTTGGTGGTGCCAAGCTCTGAATGCAGTAATGGTGTTCCTGCAAAACAGTAGCATGCAGAAAGTGGAAGGGAAGGTTAATGCTGACTAAATTACTTTCCCACTGGCTGACATTTAATGACAAACATCAGGCAAACAAACCTGTGTACAGAAAGGTGTTGGAGCTATTTGAAGGCCGCAGATGTTTGCAGAAGTGAAACCATACACCTCAGGAAACTCTACCTGATCCACAGGTTAAATTAGCTCTTGTTGATTTGAAAAGAGACAAAATCAGACATCAATGCAGGCCCACTATAGATGTAAGTATTTTAGGCAAGTGAACCCCAGGTAGGTTCATCTTGGAGAAGCAAAGTTCAAGCTTATGTCCCTTTACAGTTTAAAATGGAAGTTTAAAGAGTTTTTTTCAACATTAAGTTCTGATAATTCTAAAATATGATGAAGGCCATACTTTCATGCACGAATCATATATGTTGTTTAAATTTTGTAGTCAAGTTTACAATGCCTTGACATTACACTGAATTAATTTGGCTGGTCAAAGACGTTGTCACTTCAAATGGCAAAAGGCAAAGTTCACAAATGCAATGCCTTAAATGCTTTGTCATCTTTGCCAAGGATTTGAGGAGTTGGAACATTTTTTAAACTTTCTGTCCTGTTAGCCAAGGTCTGAGCCCATTCAAGCAAAAATCCTTGGGTCTTGTCCTGTGCAACAATAGAAAACAGTGGCATTGCTTGCATTTCCTCACATAGCCTCAATTTGATGAGAGAGTTTCATTCACAGCACCCAATGCTGGGCTTGTCCTGCAGATAAATTCACCATTTCCTTTGTTTGATTCAGTGTAGTTGGACTGAAAGTCTCTTGAGATTGTGATTTCCTTCTTCCTCATACAGACTTTTTTAAAATTTTGATTACATGACGGTCAGGTTTCCTAGCTACATTTTGCAAATACACTACGGCCGGTAGACACACATGTTCTGTTTTATCTTGTATTTATCCAAAGATCCGTTGTATGCACTCCTGTCTGACAAAGAACAACATCTCACTCATCACACACAATCTCTGAACAGAGTCGAGGTGTGGTTTGATCCATGAACCAGGCTGCCATGTGTGATTGAGTTTCACAGGGGTCTCACAAGTACCAGACTCTTTTCCTTATGGCTACACAGTTTAAACACTCACCCATTACAGACATCCATCCTTCTCGGAAATGAACCCCTCGCTAACAGGCATGGTTTGAGGTTACACCTCAGCTCTGCCAACAATACAACTTTGATCTCTGTAGGCGTTTCACAGTGGTATACATTGTATGACTTAATTGTGCCTCCTCTGAGCTTGTACCTCCCGCATGGCTCCTCGGAGGACATATGGGAGGACAGGACTGTGCAGTGCAAAGCCTGTGAGTCTGCGTGTGTGTGTGTGTGTGTTTTTATGTGAGGGAGGGGTTGTGAGTGAAGGAAAGACAGATTGTGGGTCTTACTTCCTTCTCTTTGTTGAAATAAAAACTTTTAGCATTAGGACCCAGAGGATTTCTCAGGGAAAAATTGACCAGCACACCTTTATGTTGACTGAGGCAGGACAAGGATGTGAAAAAAAGTTGTTCAACACTGTAACAAAAAAAAAAGAAAAAGAAAAAAAGGTTGAGCTCAGAGCCATGTCATTGGCTAAGAAGAGTCTGACAGGAAAATGCAATGGCTCTTGAGGTCAGGGCAGACTCTGCTATATATGTATTGCAACAGAAATCTCCTTTACTGAGTCTACAACAGAGCTTGCATGGTGAGTTGCTATCACTCATCTGTACAGGGACAACATGAGCGCCTCTGTGGCCGTGTACAGGAATATTTACACGGAGGACCGCTTCAAACAGGCCTACGGCACCGCTGATGACACCGGCGGAGGTTTACGTCTCCGGGAGAAGCTCGCCGGGAGGTGCAGGTGTTCAAGGCGAGCCTGCCTTCACCTGTTGAGGGAGAGAGTGCCCATTTTCAACTGGCTGCCGAGATACAGACTTAAGAAATGGATTTTAGGAGATACGATAGGTGGATTGACAGTCGGTATTCTTCACATTCCGCAAGGTGAGTAAACATGTAATTATAATGATTTTAGGTTGCTGATAATGAATAGACCCAAGAAAGCTTATTTTCTCTTATTGTTCGATAACGTACGATTTCTAATTATATACTACTTTATTTATTATGGCTGATTTATTTTCTGAATTGAATCAACCAGCATTTATTATTATTATTATTATTATTATTATTATTATTATTATTGACAATAACAAGAACAACATCAATAATAATGTGATTTAAAGTAGTTTATATAATTAAATATGACATGGTCACAGAAAGGTAATATTGGTAGTTTTGCACATTTTTTTGCATGCATGCATTGTAAGGTTAAGATGATTTTAAAAGACTAAAAAAGACTAAAAGACAATTACTTTGAGGCTAAACTGTCTTATTTTACTCTTAAGTTTCTTTTATTTTTCCATTTTGCCATCCAGTTTCATTTTATTATTTATTTATTGTTGTCAGTTAACTTTGCATTATGAAGCCTTAACAGCTTACAAAGGGAACATTTTTTGACCTTGAGAAAATAATATGGACTGTCTTTTTGAATGTTTTTTCTGTACAGGCATGGCCTTTGCTTTACTCACATCCGTGGCACCAATATTTGGCCTGTACACCTCCTTCTTCCCTGTGGTCCTCTATATGTTTTTTGGCACAGGTCGCCATGTGTCCACAGGTAAGACTTGTGTCCACATAACATCTATTGCATATTCTAAAAGAGCAAAGATTATATAGTTTTAACCACTGGGAGTCGTGTATTTTCCATATGGATAATACCATGCACAGTTACGTTATCTCATGGGTGCATCATAAAATCAATGGCATCAGATTTTCTGCCGTTACTGAGGTGATAGATTTCCTCTCAGGTACCTTTGCCGTGGTGAGCCTGATGACTGGCTCTGTGGTGGAACAGCTCGTTCCCACTCCTCTGGAGATGAACTCAAGTTCAACTGAAGCAGCTGAGTTTGAGGCTCAGAGGATCGGTGTGGCCTCAGCTGTAGCACTCCTCTCAGGAATATTTATGGTGAGCCGAAGACTAGAGTCTGCAGATTAAACACAGAACCACAAAATTAAATAATAATGTAATAGAAATAATTCATTTTGTTATGATTAGCAGGCATGATTCCCAGATGCAGCTTGTAATTTTTTGCTGATCTCTTGTTTCGCAGCTCTGTATGTTTGGTCTCCAGTTAGGCTTCCTCTCCACCTATCTGTCAGAGCCAATTGTTAAGGCTTTCACCAGTGCTGCTGCCTTCCATGTTACCATCTCACAGCTTCAAAGCATGCTGGGACTACGGCTCCCCCGCCAAACTGGGACTTTCTCCTTATTCAGGGTAAGTGTTTTTACAAAGACATCTTGATGGTTTAATCCAGACTGTTATTATTCAGGCGCTTTGTGCTGTTTGCTCACAGCTCACTGACTTGTGTGTTCAGACTTTAGCGTCAGTGATGGAGAACCTGCCTCACACCAACATGGCCGAGCTGCTGATCTCCTCGGTCTGTTTGGCTGTCCTGGTGCCAATTAAGGAAATCAACATGCGTTTCAGGCAGAGGCTGCGTACACCTATACCTGTGGAGATCCTCACTGTCAGTCAACTGGATATATGAAGGTTACAGTTGGTACATTTAGTATTGAAAACATAATTAACAGTTTTAAATGTCATCCCTCAGGTGATTATTGCTACAGCGGTAGCTTATGCCTCCTCACTGGACTCTACTTACAACATTGAGATAGTTGGCCACATCCCAGCTGGGTAATTTTTTTAGTTTTGAAAAAAAAATTGAATCACAGATGAGCTCAGTAGCCTCAAGTACTTTAACTTTTCATTCTCCTATTTGCAGGTTCCCAAAGCCACGAATGCCTGCTCTGCACACATTCCCAGACATTGTTGGAGACACAGTAGCCATAACGTTTGTTGGTTATGCTGTGTCAGTCTCACTGGCAATGATATATGCAGATAAACATGGATATTCCATCCATCCCAACCAGGTAAACTGTGAGAATGGCCCAGCTAGTTTTAATATATTAGATTGTCGCTTTGTATTGAACCTGTGTTTTATTTCAGGAGCTGTTGGCTCATGGTGTCTCCAACACAGTGTCATCTTTTTTCACCTGCTTCCCGAGCTCAGCCACGTTAGCCACCACTAATATACTGGAAAGTGCTGGAGGACACACACAGGTAGTTTACATGCTGGACTGTAACCTTTCTGCATGTTCTCTTCAGCCACATGTGCCTCTGGCTTGCTTTTTTATTTAAAGCACAATCCGCATTGGTTACAGAAATGAGAAAAACATTTTCTCCTTTGTTAAGTTTTGTATGGTTGTGAATGGTCATGACTGTAAATGTACCTCAAATTTATGAAGCCAAAACAGAACAGTTTGGGGGTTTATGTGGATTAGCTCTAATTCACATGACTCCAAATTACTGAAAACCTAAGAGTGTATTTACATCCAGAAGCTTTAAAATTTGTTTACATTTTGAACTTTCACAATGTAGAAAAAATGATCACCATCAGGGCCAAAACTCTAGAAACACGTTGTTATTTACAGTAAGAAATGTTTCCTCTGTGTTGTCCTGCAGCTCTCAGGCTTGTTTACTAGTCTGGTTGTTCTGATTGTCTTGCTGCTGATTGGACCACTCTTCTACTTCCTACCCAAGGTTTGTTTGTATGTCTTTACTCAGCATAACAGAGAGAGAAAGAAAAAAAAGGAAAGTGCACTCATCTCATCCATCATCTCTCTCAACAGGCAGTACTGGCATGCATCAACGTTACCAGCCTCCGGCAGATGTTCCTGCAGTTCCAGGACTTACCTGAAATGTGGAGAATCAGCAAGATTGACTTTGTAAGTGTATTCATTGGTGTAGTGTCACTGAAGCTAAGGTAGCCTGAGATTCCCCTTTCACACTGATAACTTGGCTGGAATTAACTCTAAATTTCATACTTCCATTGTTAATTGTTATATCCTGCCATGACAATACGTTATTGTGGCTGTGTCTTTGTGTAGATGGTTTGGGTGGTAACCTGGCTGTCTGTAGTGGTACTTAACGTGGACCTTGGCCTGGCCATCGGGGTGGTTTTCTCTATGATGACCGTCATCTGCCGCACACAAAGGTACATTCCACATTACCTCTGCACAGATATTATGGTGCCAGATTCTTTATTTTAAGAAATTCCATGTCTATCTGAAAGTTTAAACATGAACAGAGACGGTCACATTCCTCTGCAGCACAAACTGTGTAAAAATATGTGTCATAAGAAGGAAAAAGCTCTAGTAAGATATTAAAATTGAAAAAAAAAGAGCTCTGATTTAAAATCCATCACAGAGAAACAGAGAATCACTTCAAACCTAACATGTGGATCATAATGTTACAATGTGTTCAACTAAAACTGACGATCCATGATTCAACAGGGCTGGTTGCTCAGTGCTTGGTCGTGCCAGCAACACAGAAATTTACAGACCTTTGGAGAACCACAGCAAGGTGAGAGGACGCTCTTAATACACATAAACATTCTCTCTCAGGACACTTTGAGAACTGTCTCATACCTCAAAATACGTAAAAATTCAAAGAAAGTGATAAATATAACCTCAGGGACAACGCAGCATGTCCTAGAAGTTGAGACCATCCTGTTTTCCTTTCAGTGCTATGAGGTGCCTGGAGTGAAGATCCTGACTTACAACGGGCCTATTTATTATGGCAACCGAAACTTCTTCAGGGAGGAGATGAGCAGGCTGCTGGGCCTGACGCCAGAGAAGATCCGCAGTCGGGAGAAGGCCAGGAAAGCCCTGGAGAAACGGGAGAGAGAGGCCACCGTCAACACTGTGGTACGACTACTGTGATCACTAAATGAGTTGAATCAGAGCGTACGGCTCACACTACAAAAGACAGCATCTAAAGCATCTAAATATTTTATCTTCCTCGGTGGTTTTCTAGGAGCGAGGCATTGCAAATACATCGTTTTCTTCAGAAAATGAGTTCTTTAAATCTGGTAAGTGATGGAAATGTTTTGAATGATACTAAATGTGCAGTTTGTTCCAAAAACTAGAAACCATAAAAGTTGTCATAATGAATTTCGATGATCTATCACAATCAATTTGCAATTTAAAACTGTACATTTTCTCTTTTTCTTGTCTGTAGAAACTTCCGAGAGTGATGTCCAGGCAGTGTTAATCGACTGCAGCAGTGTGATATTTGTTGATGTTGCTGGAGCAAGACTCTTCACACAGGTCAGTCTCCTGGAGCAAAACATTATGCTTTAAGTTTCATTGTGCAGGGTTCTCCCTATCTCTTAATGCATCACTTTCCTTTTCCTTTGCAGATGTGTACTGAATGCCAAAAAGCGGGAATTTGTGTATATTTGGCAAACTGCAACGGTAAGGCCTATGCAAATTATTCCTTTCCTAATGTATTTTTTAAAAAGCTATGTTCTCTATTTTTGATATGATGTCAAACGCCTTTGACAAAATTCATTTGCATGCAGTAAATATTGATCAGTGATTTCTCTGCTCTTAGAGGGCGTCCTGAAGATCCTCACATCAAGTGGTTTAATGAACTACATGAACCCTCAGCATATTTTCGTCACTGTTCATGATGGGGTGACGTACATTCAGCAGCAGAAGGTGAGCTGCGAAGACGAAATGTTCGCAAATATACAAAAGGTGTTTCTTGCTGTAAACAAATGATGACACTGCTGCTGTCTTGCCGTAGGAAAAACCTCCAGAGAACAACACGACTGTTTGGGTATGAGGACACGAGAACTGTGATGAGTCATGCTCTCATCAGCCATCAGCCAAGTGTGTGGGACTCAAATGTCAGAGGGGCTTTAGGACTTCTGTCTCATAAGCTGAATACATGTCTCTCAGCTGTATAGCAGAGCTACAGCATTTGATCCGTACCGTACTGTATGCCAGCGTTTCAGAGAAGAGGCAGCCTGTCGTAGCACGATGTAAGGAATAACAATAATTATTCCATTACAGTGTTATCACTTTTCTCACAGATATTTGACTTGCTACTGGCACACAGTGTTTTGATATTACAGATTAAGCAGATAGAATGACTCACAACAACAGACTATCTCATCATATATGAAATGTAAACAAATCTGAGAAACAAACAAGTAATTTCATGATTTATAACTGAAAAACTATATATGACAGATATTAAATATTTTGTATAACAGTTGTTCTGTTCTTTATTTTCATATATGCTGGAAACATACCATCGTAATATTTATTTAGTGTCTGTTTTTTTTGTTTGCAATACGGATGAATCTAAAGTGCACTGAATAGTTCCTTAAAAGACTGTATATTTATATATTTTGAAGTATGTGCTTGAATATGCGACTGTGTACAGTGAATGCCATCCTGCCTTAGAATGTTTTGTCTTATTAAACTCCAGCGAGACTGCACAAAATGTTTTATGAATGACTGATGTATTTTTCTGCAACTGTGCCATCCAGTGGCTGTTTTGACAATAAATATATTTCCCCCCAAAAAACAAACTAGAACTTCTTTGTGAATCAACTTAATGTCAGAGCAAAATGAGTCATAGGTTTCTACATCAGTACACAGGAAAGGGCTGTTCCTAACCTTGAATACGTTTTAGAGGGAAACAGTTTGGAATGTGAAGCACGCCCGTCTGTCAGATTTTGAGGAGAGAAGAAGAGCAGTCTTTGTATTTGGTGAGATACTGTAGACTTTGTGTGTCTGCACTGTAATATAATGAAAAATGGAAAATACAGGATTCAAATGACAACAGAGGCAAAATGAGCAGAGGTAAAATCAGGCGGTCGTCAGTCCTGCATGTTGCTGCCACATGCAAGCTACACTGATGTCTGTTGATGTCAGCAAACACCTAAAAATACACAAACTTTAAACGACAGTAAACACAACATTTGATCCACCAAATTTAATGCTTATACAAATAGAAAGGTATATCAAATCTGACAAAACCTCCTGTTAAAAGATGTTTAAGTGTTGCTTTACCACAGACTGTAAATGCCATGACATTGATTGAAAGTGATGTCTTGCCATCATGCTGCCCTCTGCTGTTCAGCAATTAAAGGTTTTCCTGCCACTGCTTCACATCACAATCTGGTTACCTTGACCTGATAAAACTATATGTACTGTGAGTTCAAAACCAGGACAAAAAAGGAAAAAAAACCCTAATTATTTCCTTGCTTGATGTTGGATAGCCAAGTTATTAATTTTTTCCAGTACATATTTCAAAGAGGCCTCTAGGCACTGTACCCTTTGGGTTTTCCCTTTAAAGCTCAAGGAGTGTTTCACTAATTGGCAAGAAGTAGTCCACTTCAATTAAAACATGGTACACAAGGCTCTGGCCAAATGTTTACTAAGCCAGATTCTACCGTCAGACCTACCAACATGCTCACACACACAGGCACGCATTCAAGAAGAAACATTGCAAACTCAGGGAGGTCAATGATTTAATGACACGGTTTCTGATTTACCTATGAAAACAGCTCGCACAGGTAATATGCAAAACCTGAAGTTACAGTTATGTTGATGCGCACATAGTGAACTTAAAGAAATAAACAAATGAGAAAAGAACATACAAACAAAAAAAGAGAAAGAGAAAAAACATCATTAGTTTGTTCTATTAAAAGAAATTTGTACAGATGTGGTAAGAAGACACACTTATCCGTACATTTATAGTTGCTGCTACCCTTGCTAATGCTAATTCTTCCTCTTCATCTTCCTCTTCTTCTCCTTATTTTTCTCTTTCTTAGTTTTAGTAAATCGTAGTGTATTAGTAGTATGCTGGTAATGAAAATGTCTTCTTTGTGACAAAGCAGAGGCTTATTCAACTTGTGTGGCAGTTTCTCTGATCTTTTGTTTCCATCTTGTGGTGAAATGGGGGAACAACAGTCTCTCAGCAGGTTCTTCATCCTGGGTGAAAGGTCACACAACCTTCTAGGGACCACTGTAGTATTAAAAGCTTGAATAAAAGATTTAATGACATTTATTCATCCTTGTTGGATTCACACAGGCATAAATCACACCATTATTGTTTTACTTCTTGTAACTCAGTTGTGGAAAAACATGTTACATCTTTTTGTAAAGTTAAGTAAAACAACATAAAAATATTTTACTACAAGTTTAAGTCTTGCATTTAGAATCACACTTAAGCAATAGTATAACCAGATAAATACACCTCAAGCATGAAAGGTAAAAATATTTGTTTTATTTGATGGATACATTTATTATGTATGATGTTATCAGATTGTTAATACTGATGCAACAGTATGTAAGCTACATGTTACAGCTATAGCTTTTGGTGCAACTAGTTTTTAACCTTTTTAAATGCAGGGTTTGACCCTCTATAAAAGGTCACAAGATAAATAATGTTGGTTAAGATAATTATCGAAGAGATAAGAAGATGAAAAAAAGATAGACTCTTTTTGGAGTGTTTCAGATTTGAGGACAAGAAATCAAAATCCTGTTATGATAAACAGTTAAGTTTTATTGTGTTTTAACTAGGGCTGACAGTTGATTAAATTTTTTGATCGTGATTAATCGCACTAGTGTAATGAGTTAACTCGCGATTAATCGCAAAAATTTTACCCTGCTCCATGTGTAACTTAACAAGATATTTATCGTGTTTCTTATACTGTAATCGGAAAAATAACACTGCGCTGTGTTCAATAATCCCTACAATGATAATTCCTTTGTGTGAATATTCTGTTTTTATTTTCATTGGAACATTCCAAAACGATAACGTACTTTTACTGTCCAGATACTCTCCAAAAAAAAACCAAACAAAAAAACCAATAACAAAACTCAAACCTTGAGGTATTCTCAAGCCAATGATCCTAACCATTAAGGTTTACAAATAAAAAGCTATATTTCTAAAGCTATCCAACACAGTCTGTATTTGGCGAGGAGGAGGGCTCTCCGTCACAGCGGTATGCGTGGCCATCATGTGGTATTTACGACTGGACCTGCTCCGGTGGTAACTTAGCTCACATTTACAATAAATCCAGAGAACCATCGGACAGAACTTTAAAGCTAAACTTTCCGTTTAAAAGTCCCTTTTCTGTATCCATTTCTGCTTTGTAACCATATGTAATGTTTTTTTTAGCGTCGCTTCCTGAAACTACGGAAGCTGGCAAGGCACAGACCGTAAGTGCGTTTATCGCGCATTAAAAAAAATTAGTGCCGTTAAAGGAGTTTGAGTTCGACGGCCCTAGTTTTAACTCTTAAACTCTTTTTATCCAACAGCACACTGGTGGAGAAACACACTGCACAGAGAGCTTGAAGGCCCCAATCATGAGGATGAGATGACTGAGGGCTCAGAGAGAAATAAGTGCCAGATGGAGGAAGAGACTGAATTGCAAATATGTCCAGTTCTTTCTTAAGTAGACCTACTGTCTTTGACCAAGCGTACTCAATTTCTTGCTAACACTGTTGGAACTGTATTCAGGTTCCCAGTTTTGCTGTCATCCATCTGTGGACATTTCCCAGATGTTCTACAGTGAACTCCTGTTGGCAGTAATTTAATCCTGGAAACTGCAATCTAAACAGCAGAGCCGGCCCTCTTAATATGTAGTGTTCCACAATGTGAACAAGAGCCCCAGCCCCCCCTCCTGTCAAAGCATGTGTCTACAGCTTGAGATGAAAGAGATGAGAGCATGAAGCGTCACTTCCCTTCTGGTCACAAGAAGAGTGAAAACAACATGAGAGTGAATCGAACAGCAGTCAGGTGAACTGTGTTGTCCCTTTCCCAGGGTGATGGAAGCAGTTAACAGTAATATTAAGTGCAGGTAGGCTAACTTACCTGCAGAGTTAGTGAATCACTCTGTACACTGTGTTGCTAATGTTAGCTGGGATGGACAGTGCATCTCCTCTCTGCATTTCCCTGTGTTCTGAAAAAACCTGTGAGTGACATATAACCATTTATTGCATTTGAAAACAGACAATGGGCAACAGTGTGTGTGCAAACTGCAGCTTGCAAAATATAATAAAAGACAGTGAGGCAGTGTGCATAAAAATGCTTTTATGTGCATGCAAGGGAAAAAAGACCTTTGATTTTCAGCAGTAACCTCTGTGCTTTTGGTGGGGCTTTGGTGCACATGATATTAAAAAAAGACAAGACTAGCGAGTTAAGGTTGTCACTCAACTTTTATTCAGGTGGAAAAATATTCACATTTTTCAGGCACTGCAGATTAAAGTGGTCCACTAATACCACAGTGGAAAAAAACAGCTTCCTCACTCCAAATAAAAACCCTGTATTCAAAACATTTCAAACTCCTCAAATTTGCACTAACTACTTGCAAATGTGTGGCAAAGGTTTACATAGGGAGGAAGGATGGCCCCTTATCAGAATTTTTCCCTCGGGCCCCAGGACGGTAAGGGCTGATGGTTGAACAGTGAGTCGGTGTGTCTGTTTGCATATTAACAAAGATTAACAAAATAAACTTCACCAAGGCAAATCCACACACAACTGTCAGTCAAACACGCGCGCACACACACACACGCACACAGAGAAATGATTCCTACTCTAGATTCAGTTCTTCCTCGTAAACTGTTTTTAAGCAGGTTACAGACAAGGCAATTGGCAATTTAATAAATTAATTTAAAAAAAATACAGAAATGTTGCGGAAAATTAATGAAAGACAGGAAATCTAAAAAACTCTCTCTCTCTCTCTCTCTCTCTCTCCGTATTCATATTTATTTAAAACCCCCTTTGCTATGGAGTTTTTGGGGATCTGTAAAGGGATCTTTACTGTAGAGGCCTCAATGACCAATGATACTGTTATGTTTCTTAACCAATAGAAGAAGGACTTTTTCACAAGACACTTGTTGAACCTTTGCTCTTCTGTAGATGGTGTTTTAGAGATTCTGATCCCCCCTGATTTGACAACACTCTATTTGCCCCAGCAGGGGGCATGGCTGTCTTAGGTTACTCTGAGGGGCTGATGAGGCTTTCGTTTCCAGATGATAAGTTGAATGATGATGGCCTTAGATCATCTGTTTTGTCTACCAGAGATGCAAATCAAAACACAAATACACAGGTTTTAAATTATTCCAGTGTAACAGCATGTGTTTAACCCTTTGACTTCCAACCACTGTAATAAATACAAGGTAAGGGTTCCTACATACAAGGATATAAGAGCTCGCATGGTTGTATTCTGGTAACTCAATAACAAGCCTTTCAGTTTAGTCAGCTGACAGGATTGAAAAAGCTTGCAAATACGCTATAATAACATTAGAGGGCCTTTAATGTAACCCCATCAAGTGCAATTTCCTAAAATTTTAAATGACAAATATTAAGTTTAAGGCAGATTTGTTAAAAACAGAGGTGATCACAGCTCCTAAAGAACCATTACACAGTTTTGTTTGAGTGCTACCAAAATTAAAAGAACAACACTTGGAAAAAGTATAGTAATTGCCTGATAAGGATGTCAAGCAGGTGCAGACATATCAAAATGCACAGAATTTTGTGAATGAAGGAAAAAATAATAGGGTTTGAGCAGGATTGAAAGAGGACAGAAAAGGACAAGTATTACAATAAAAGAGTTGCTGGAAAAAATTACTGTCAATGACAGGAAGACATGCAGCATTGTGGGAAAAAAACAGGATGTTGGAACAGCTGAAGTCATAAAAACTGACAGGAACTGAGGAAAGGCAACAGTAAAAGGCAATTCTATTTGAGTTTGGCCTCAGATTTATAATTCTATTTACCAAAAATGATTGGCTTTAATGTAATATTTCCTCAGTTGCAGGCACAAGGTGCAAATGATCAGTCATGAAATAGTGCAATTCAAATAATTCATTTCCAACATTTACATTCAGTTAAATTGCTCAAAAAGACAATAAGACTGTGCCTCTTTGGTGTCGACTGAAATAGCTCAGTATCTACAATTTTAAAAATATAGCGTAAATGTTCCATGAATAACAAAGCTTGACAAATAGCTAATTATTAATGACTGACTATCTATCTGGATCTCTGCCAGGTGCTTTCAGTTATCAAAAAGTTTTTACATTTATTTAAAAAAAATATAAAGATACGATGTTGAATAACCTTAATAATATTGTATGTATATAAATAAAACCAACAAACCGCTCATGAAACTAAGAATATTATCAACAAAAACAAATGAACAATTTATTTAAATTTATTTTGTTCCAAAAGAGAATATAGTTATGACTGTGAATGGACTTTTGACTCTGTTGTCTATTTTATTGCTTTAAGGTACTGATGGACTTCAAGTTTGTGATTGACATAGACAAGGTAAATTTACCTGCTTTAAATTCTGCAGATTCTTGTTGGTCTGAACCAGTGATTCATCAGGGTTATGACAGCCAATAGAAATTACGATTTGCTAGAGAAAATCTAAAAGCAATTGACACATATGTGTTTTAAAGGAAATTTAACAGACTAAAACTGTTGCAAATTGTTCTGATTCTGTTCTTTAGTTAAATTCAAAGAATCTACAACCACTTTTTTGCAGGTATGAAATATACCTCACTATTAAGACAACTTCAGTTGATTAACAACAGCAAAAATAAATCTAATACTCTAGATGAAGGTTTATGTCTCATTTGGTTTTTCTGTTCATGTTAAAGAAATGTAATCTGTTCACAGAACAAACGCAATTTCAGCACAATCTGTTAAACAGCTAGTGCTGGGTCAGTAAACCTTTTCTGCAGTCTTTTTCACTTTACCCCAAAACAACAACCACTTCCATTTGTTCCTCATATTTAAGCAGCAGTCAGCAGCAGCAGAAGAGTGAGAGCTTCATTGACTGCTAATGCATTTGAACCTGTTCCTGAAATAAAAGACTTCATCATGAAGGTTTGTATTATCACTGGAAGACACATAACGGAATTTGTCATAGGCTTTTTGTGAGTCTGATTTGGTCCAGGGCAGTTTGATTTTTGACGCATGGTTCACAATGATGTCACTGCAGGAGCCAACATGGAGGGAGCCCAGACCGTCGATGAAGAACTCTGCAGTGTCAAAAGAAAACTTTCTGAACGATCCTCACTTAAGCATCTCCTGGATTTGTCTCTTTTACATTTTCCAATCTCAAACAACTCAGAAGTGTCATCACAGCTAAATTGCATTGATAAAAATAGCTTACATAAAGTCCTGTAGTAATAAATCTGATAGCAGTCATTACAAATAGACTCACCCAGATGAGCCTGCCGTGCCAGGCGGGGGTTAAAGCCCACTTGCTGCATCTTATCTGTCCTCCCCATGAAGAAGTTGATGACGGCATCAGTAACCACACAGTTGGGAAATCCATCAATGACATGGTGGTAGCCATTTCTGATATGCAGACAGTTGCCCTCCTCTCCCCCTTCTTCTACTGAAATGGTGTGAAGGTAGGTTGCAGTGTAACCCGTCACCTCTCTAACTGCACCTCCAACCTGAAGTCATTACGAGATCAACAGTGGTAGGGTAACTAATACATTCATTGAAAAAAAAGGAAATGCACTGTGAAAAGATATACTAAAACATTAATATTATTATAGTTTCTAAAGAAAGAACAGTACTTCTCATTTTGCTAGGTATAAAAAATGAGCAGTATCTTTATACATTCATAAAAACAGAAAAATGCATCTGAAACAAACAACATTTTTTTTCAAACCATAACCTTCACCCAAAATTGTCAATGCTGCGGAAAAACCCTAACCCTAACTGTTGCAGTAAAAGGAAGTGCTCACTCAGTGCAGTTTGTGGGCAACCCCCCCCCCTCCCAAAAAAAACACTCTGTGGTACAAAGTCTTGCAATCGGTGTTGTGCACAAAACAGACTGACAACCAACATGCTCATGCATTTTATGACCAAGAAAGTAGGAAGTAGGAATCAGTCCACACATGTTGTTCTCTATCACAGCAAGCATCTCACCAGATCCAGAGTGGTTTTTTCGAGGATGTCCACCATCTTTTCTAATTTGGTGTTTGCAGTGAAGATGAAATCATCATCTGCCCAGAGAACATACTTGGTGGTCACTTGAGACACTGCCAGGTTTCTTCCTGCAAACCAACCCTGTGAGAATAAAAGACGAACATCACACGGGACCTGAACCGATATCACAATGCATGCATAATGCTTTATAAAGACTTAGGCTTCTTTACCTTTCCAAATGGCATGGTGTAATGTTCAATGTGGGGACCTTTCACTTGCTGTGGATATTCACTATCGTCCGCTATCACTATGGTAACAGTGGGATAATACTGGCGAATGCTGTCGATGAGATCCTTCAGTTTGTCATAGCGTAGAAAGGTCTTGGTGGCGATGGTTACGAGAGCACTGATGTTGTACTCTGTAAGTTAAAAAAACAAAACAAACCAGACAAATACAGAAAATAAAAAAAATATCCCATTAAGTGACTGTGAAACTCAACTTTTTGCATCAAACTACTCGAACTAATGATATAACTGTTTGCAAACCTTTTTGGGATCCAGAGTTATAAAGGTGTGGGATGATTCTGTGTCCAACTTTAATGGTGAAAAATGACTGGTGGCCTTTAGTTGCAAACTGAACTGCAGAACAAAAGAGAAACCGTGGTAAATCAAGTTTTTAGATTTTATGAGAGGAAATGAATCAACAGATGTTTCTATTCTAAGACAGATTTATGAAAGAAAAAGATACAAAACTTGAACTGCACCGTGGTGGTTATTTCATTCAGCCTGAAGGACAGTCACTATGTGTAGAATAATTCATTACTCAATATCTTGTAGTATTATACCATCTCTCAGAAGCTGAGTAATGTGGCACAAGAAGAAGTGAAATCAGAGGTTCAGTCAAAAAATGGAAACTGATATTGGGAAGATGCCTTTTTTTTATTATTTAAGAGGAACCAAGCTATTGTAGGTAGTTAGCATTATAAAGCCTCCTGCTATCTATCTAGTCTATGATACTTTTTATCAGTATTTTGCATGAAGGATTCTGAAAGACTTTGTTGAGCTAAGTGTTGATATTAAAAAAACAGTCTCTTTACATGCCAAAGCTTTGTTAAGCTTAGTAAACTGAAACTTTGTGGGAGTATTCCCCCACACACCCTGCCTGGAAAATGAGCAAGACAAGGACCGTCCCTATGAGAGAATTTGCTTTAAGAACGTATTGCATGAAAACTGGTATCCTGCTTTGTTCACAGGGATAAGTTTAATAGTTGTCAGGGCAGTACAGCCAACCTTGCTTCACCTCTGTCCCTTTTATGTTGGATACTCCTCACTTGGCAGAGAACCAGCCCACAGATAGTAATTTATTTGGTAGTAATTAAAAGTCTAATAGTAACTATGATATTGCATTTTAATGCTGTATATTTCGAAAATAAAAATAACCCTGTTTTGATTAATAATCAATAGACCAATTTACCATAATTTCTATGATGTATTCAAAGCTTATTGATCCATAAGAATGTTGTGTATTATCACTTAGCAACTGGATGAAAGTCGATAAGGTCGAACAGGTAAACATGGCATTCTGCTCTTGGGATCATGATAGTGACTATATGCAAACTCTACCTGTATCTGCTGTCCGTGGATGGAACACAGTGTTTGTATAGGTAACAAACTGTAGCTGCCTGTTCAGAGCGGACAGAAGAGGACTTGACAGTGTTATGTGTTTCTGTCCCTCTCCTCTAACAGAGACCTTGTCCACTGTAGCAGCAACATCAAAAGTCCCCAGTGATGCTGTCAAATATACCTGTTACACCATTTGCATGGTTTAGGAGAAAAAAAAAAAGTATATAAACATTTAGACATATCGACAATAGTGACAACCTTAGAAATGAAGATTTTTTTACCGTGTGGTTTGATCTCGCTTCTTCTTTCAGACCAAGACCTGTAGATAGAGAGCGTTCCTTACTGAAGATATCATCACGGGTTAACGGTAGCATGTAGCTGCGAACAATTACACAAAAAGAAAATGCAGACAAAGATGCTAACATTAAGCCTTCACTCACCTCATGTAGCAAACTCACATGAAGTAGGTGAAGGCTCAATGTATCATCTGTTTCTTTGATATTGCATGCTGTTTAAAATTCATGTTTACCAGGAATGATGATGGTTTTAAGGGGTCGCACCTCCACTCCCTGGGTGGGATACTGAAGAGGACTGTTGGCCTCAGCTATAATAAGCATATCGGCAGGACTGTAGAACCTTTACATGCAGAGCATATAGGAAAATACCTTCATTCACTTCTGTGCAATAAAACCAAAACCACTGTTTTCTATAACCCCAATTTAGAAACAGTTAGCAAACAGCACACACACTGTCACTGACTGTCATGTTGTGACACCCTGATGTGGTAATTCAAAAGAGGAAAAGAGAAAAAAAAGAGGACAACAAACCAAGAGGTACATCTTTAAAATTTACATCCTAAGTTGAACTGATGACTGCCCTTTTTATTTTTTAAGACATTAAAATCATTTTTAGCAAATGACTTTGTGAGTAATATGCAAGTCAAAATGTTATTGTTCCAGATTGTAAAATTTGAATATTTCCTGCTTTTCTGTTTTAACAGTTACCTCTTTGTGCCCTTTGTTTATTACCTACACAAACAATGACACGTTATGCAAGTAACATCACACAGCACCCCACAACCTCTGTTATTGCTCAAATACACAGAACCAAGGTTGCAGGCACACAGAGCTTTAGGTGAGGGACAGTAACAAGAGCAAAACACATGCCAGTGTCCAACCAGACTATGACTGAGGCCTTTAAATAGACTGTGGTGTAAGTGAGTTGAGATGTGTGTGGTAGATTAGCTGTCAACTGGTTCATAACAGCATGACTCAAAGTTGATTTGCCTGGTCGCACATGATTAAACTTGTAGATCAGCAGTGCACTCCTCAATTCATGCAGACTTTTTCAAAGTCTTGCAACTCTATAATTGCAATGGAAAATGTGGAACATTATCGCTGAAGGTGTACAAGATAACATGTACCTGGTTACTTGTACTATTAGCTAACTGACATGGAATTCTATTACTCCTCTATCTGATCTCATTATGCACTTTGATCTCACTAAAAATCTACATTATATGAAGCTTTTGGTTAATATTTTACAGTGCTTAAGCTTTTAAAGAATTATGTGCTGTCATGTTTGGTTTTTGATGTTCGTTATTTTCTTTTTATACTCTTTGGGCAAGGCAACAGCTAATTAAAAAGGCTAAGATGATTGATTGATTCCAAAAGGGTTCTATCATGGATCATATTATTTGTCCTCTATTATACTTTACCTCTTCTGAAAGCTGCTGTACTCCTGAGCTCTGTGATGCTTTGCACCTTCAGGGTCAGGATGGGACCCCAAGAAAGCTTGCCCAAGGTTGTGGGCCCACACACGTGGAAACAGCAGATCGGAGAAAGGCACATGAAAGCTCTCCTTATCAGCCAGACACACACACGTATTTTGAGCCAAGTGTCTGCATGATGAGAAGGAAATTGTAATAAGTCAGCTTTTATTGATAAAACTGAAAATGCAAAATTTAACCCCAACTAATACTGAGAATTATCGAACCGTGCCACGTCCTCTTTTATGTGGTATGCAATGTCCTGAAAGTCACTCGATGAGTCTGTGAATCTTTGATGAAGGAGCTTCTCTATTTCGCCTTCCTGTTTTGGCTGTATGTCAACTACTGAACTGGTACTGGGGCTCCAGGCATGAAAGAGGAAAAGCAGCAGTAGTCCACTGATCACAATCCAAAAAAGACACTTACAATGGCGGGTACGCATCTAAAATGAGAGTAAAAGACAATTTCAAAATGGTGTCTTACTGTCAACCACCCACAGTCTCTGCAGGCCAGTCGTCACGCTGCTGCAAAACCTCTGAACTTTGTTTAATGATTCTGTATACGAGATTTTGAATATTATAGCAGTAAATGACTATTTGCTATGTAGAAATCTACTGAAGCAAAATCATCAGGAATAGAGTATAAAGTCAGACTTCCTCTATGTTTTAATTCAAGCCTAAAGGTGCTGTGTGACATACTTTAAGCACCAAGTAGAGTAAAACTTCTTTTTTCAATTCTCATTTTTGCACTTTGTTTAAGTGCAGTTTAAACATGAAGTTAAGTCTGTTCCAAATCATTTGACCCAATCTTTAATTGTTGTCAAAGCAATCAGTCCTTAATCATGCTAAGACCACATGTTAATTTAAAATTTGCTGAGAAAAAAAAATCACTAAATTGTCTTAAATAAAAAAAAAAATATGACAGTTATATTTTAACCTCTAGATCTAAAACTGCAAATCCGGTTCTTGTGTTATTCTACCAAGGCACAAATCCAACTTATTGATGGTGTGAGATGAAAACAATGTGATGCACACCTGTCAATACATTAGATTCAATAATGTCTATGAAAAATGAAAAAACTTTATATAGGGCTTGTATACTTATGCATAAATTTGTGTGTACTCTCTCCTTCAGGTTGATAACCGACTTCCTGTTATGTGAAGGATGAGATTTCATCTGATGTCTAAAAAAGGAACTTGAAGAACCAGTAGTGCCGACACAGGATCACTGAGGCAGTGTTGGTATTTTTTAAAAACAGTTAAATGTGATTGATTTTAAGTACAAAGGGAGTATAATTCAGTTTGAATGCTGCAGAAAAAAGCTTAGACCATGTAGTTATTATTCATTGCTATTTGTATTGTCCTTGCTATTACAGAGCATGTGTCTAATTAATTATCTTGCATGTGCAGCCCTCATGGATCTCATGATCAGTTAGATGCTAATAAGTTGTATCACTGCTGGACACACTGTTTAAAGCAATGAACTGTTCTCTGTGGAACCTGTTTTTTTAGTTTTCTATTGGTTTAAGACAAATTCATGATGCTCATTAAACCGTTTAAGAGAAGTTCTGTACTTCCGTTTCTGATCAAATCATAACTCTAAATCATATCAACTCCTTCCTTGTCAGCTGATCCTGTCTCCCTATATGAATACTAATAATAGATCATAAGCAAATGTAGTAACTGTTCTGTTCTGTACATCTTATTTCTGATTGCAGAGTATGTTTAAAATACTACCCTGGTCATTATACTTTTGGCTGTTTCTATTTCATCTCTTTGCCTACGTATCTGTTGTCACAGCAGGTGCAGTTTGTCTGTTGACCTAAATTTATGGCTCGCATGAAACTATGGCGGACCAAACGTCTTTGCTCATCTTGAAGAAATGGTTAATGTCAACCAGTTCTAGCCATCTATTAGCATCTATGAAACCCAAAGCTAAGCTGTTAAGCGTTTAGTTATTTTTTTTTTTTTAATCTTACGAGGTGTTTATATATTTAAATGAGCGAAAAACAAGTTTAACACCTGGCCTTTGAAGCCACCATCGCTTTCTTGAAAATACCCTTAGTAGTCTCGAGGTCACCAAATAAGGCGTGTGTGTCTAGAAGTTCTTATATTCTTTATGGGGAAAATTATAATAACATTTCAAAGCAAATGTGGTTAAATAAGCATTTAAATAAGCCAAAAAAAAGCTTCCAACATCCCCATATATTACAGCTTAAAGAAAACCATTTGTTATAATGTAGAGAAAATACAGGAGAAAACACAGGAGAACGTATTTCTTACTTTTGTTATTGTTTCCGTTAGATGAATAATTCCAGCTTCTGCTCGGATCCTATAAACTCGCGTCAGTCAGCTGAGTCTCACCCCGCTAGCCGTCTTTCCTGCTCATGAACTCGGTAAGTGCGCCGATTTCATAGCCACTCCTCTTGTTGAACGGCTGTTGGTCAAGTGCATTGCTTTGAATGTGCGGCGGAAACGATTCTCGTACTTCAGAAAGCATCACAGTTTTTACTCTTCAAAACTCCGAGCTCTGCATTCTGAAACATGTTTGTGATGCGGATCCAGTTAATAATGACACTGATCGTCATTCAGCGTCCTGGATCGAGGTGGACAAAGTTGGCAACGTGCTTGGTAGCATTTGGTATCTTATAAAACTTTAAATGGGGAAAGTTTTAAGGTCCTTTGCCCCCCCAAAATTATTCAGCCTATTGGTTGTTTGAACCTCATTTTTTCTTCAGTTGTAAAGACTACAAGCATGGTTTTGAGACATCAAGACTTGGTTTCAGGGAACATTGCTTGAGTAGGAAACCAAAAATGAAAAGGAGACTTTATTAAAAAGGATGACATTTTGTGTAGCAGTTACTTTGATAAAGAGCAATATTTGTTAAGCCATCACCCCTTGATTTTCTGTCCGGGTTAATGAGTGTGTAAGATGAAGAACAGGTGTTTTAACAAATTTTTTTTGGAATATCTAAAACAAGAGATAACAATTACTTTAATATCATGTTGACTTACTGACATACTGTGGGTTCTTCCAAAATCAAGCTTAGTCTACTCTACCTCTCACCCTGTCTGGAGGGATAGGGTTACTCACTGCGCTATGTCAGAGACAGGATTAAATTTAGATTGGGTTTGTTTTGAAATTGTGACTGCATGAGCAGTCAATGAATCATACATAATGTCTTCTTAAACAATTGCACAGTTTTAGTTCCTGTAGCCCTTGAGTTACTGTCAGCAGATTTTTAGCTCTTTTAAGCCCAGACATTCACAAAAAATATGTCACGTCCTTTCTGTCAAGTCACACCTAGAGGAGCACATGTTTTTCTGCATCTATTTTCAGTTTCAGATCCATTCTTAATGCTCTGTTCTTTGAGTAGGCTATTTGTGTCACTGCTTTGTTCATCTCATTTGTGTTGAATTATTATAAACCATTGGAAACTGTTTGTTTTTCATTATTGTCTTGTTTTTTTTTTCTCTTTTGGATGTCCCTCGGCTGTCTTTGATGAACTGACTGATGCCTTGTGTTTAGTTCAGGCTCTTTCCAGCCAGTCAAACAGAGTACTTAATGCTTTTATGGCTGACAAATGCCTCGACTGATGGCTCTGGTTTTCTGTTTTCATTTTTTGTTTTATTGCTTGTCATTTCTCACTAATAAAAGATCAAACTTAATGAGATTGTTGATCTGGTTTTTAATACTGAGAACAACAACATAGCATATGTGGTTTGTGGGTCTCCAGTAATAGGAAATGTTGGGCAATGCTCAGTGAAATAACACACTCTTGTGTTGATGTGTATCAACAGGATGCATCATGACAGGATGGGAAGCTGCACCCTATTACAGATCCCCTGTGCTCAGAGATACTGCATACCTTTTAGTAAGTTATAGGTGAAGGTACAGAACTAAGGACTCAGTAGTCCCTTTATGCTAAATTAAATGAATCTTTCAAAGAAAAAAACATTAAGAAGTATCTGTACACACAAGTTATTGTGGTGCTATGGGATTGAAGGGACTCTGTTGTATCTGTTATGGGGAAATTTACAAGTTTGTACATAATTACCAGTAATTATAACCAATCAGATAATCAGCAGAGCTCTGTACAGCTTCAACAGAGCATATCATATCATCTAATTTAATCGAAGCATATCTAATAGTAATGGAACTAAAAGCATATGCTAGTGTACGTGGGCCCTCAATCTGTACCAATAAATCTTATTTATGTAGGTATAAAGTAGCAACAGATACATTTAGGCTTAATAAAACTCAAGTACCTCAAAAACTGCTTGAGAAATTTATGTAGGTTTCACATGAATTAGTATAAAGGGATCCTAATTGTTTCGTGGGCTTTGTTATGACGACACCCAGTGGTCAAGATTGGTAGAACAACAGTTTAACCTGTCTTTCTTTTGCCTTCTCTCTCAGAATCTCTATGTTATTATGTTATAGTTTTCAATAATTAAAAAAAATACACAGTCGATTGTCATATTGCTAATTCCATCTGTTAATTGCCGAAAACGCAAGTCAGGACGTGAAGAGAGACTTCCTCTAGACGTCATCGTCAACCAGCCAATGGGAGAGCATATTTTCAGAGCTTAGCCCGTGATGCTGAAGAATGTAAATCTCTACAGTGACTCTCCTTTTTAACTAATCATCTTATTTAACGACGCAAATGGGGACGACTTCAATCAAACAAATTCTTCGGGTGAATGTGGCCATCACGTGACGATATGACTGACAGGCGTAGTAGGCTCGTGCAGTTTTCAGAAACAGGAAATATTTCGCGTGAGGAGTTTCAAGCATGTCGTGCTCACAAATGACTGATCCCCCTGCAAAGGTAAATGACACACACATACGAGTGTACGTCTTTAACGAAACGTGTTTTTGCAGACAGGAACTACACACACACAGCTGCTGTGAGTGTGTGAATGCAACAGCAGGTTTATGGATGAAAATCTGTCTTCCACTTGGCCTTTTTTCTACGCTGTCATAGCAATCTCAGACGTTTTGTGAAATAAACACATGTAGTGCCTCGATTGCAGTGACCGGATTGCCGTCAGTTTTATTTATCGACCGTTTTAATAAAGAGAAACATCCAACATGAAGAGCAGGCGTCCCATTCTTCCCCCAAGGAACTGTCATGTTAATCGTTAACATCCGTCTCATACGTGAAGCAACAGACTGAGCTGGGAACAGTGTTTTTTTGTGTGTAGTGAAATGCTGACAGTGTGTCAAGTTCGAAGTCCACGTCCATAAAGGACCTCACTCACGCTAAAAACACAAACCGAGAACTCGCCGTTGGAGTTTAATTCAAATTAACTTATTAAAAATCGTCCAGTCTTAAAGCTAAAACAAATGTAGGATGCACAAGGGTTGATGTCATCTGGAAAAATCCTTCTCCACAGAGAGGGACAAGTGTCACAGCACCATTTTACTGGAGCAGACTCTGATTTACAGTAAGTTCCAAGTTGAAAAGAATTCACCAAGTTCATAGATTCGTTGTCTGTATATTGACTCTAGTAACTGCCAGAACACTTGTAAAAAATATTGCAATAATACACTTAGTCTGTTTTTTTTTTGTTTTTTTAAAAAAAAAACGGTTCAAGGGGGAGATAGGACTCCGGGGGGGCGATGTTTAAAATGTGTTGGTCTGATCTTTGGAGTGCATCTAATCTTGTGCTCAAACCATATGTCATCTTTTAGCTTTTAACACACATACTAAAATCAAAGCACGCCTTGCAAACACCATTGAAGTTTATTGCTTTTTCTGACACAATGATTTGTTCAAATAATATTGAAGGCACTTAAAGTCATCAGCGAAAATCGTTTCTGATGATCAAATAACATAATTTAATATACAACTACCTGCAGTCAGCTCAAACTCCTTTATTTAATGCAAATAATACAGAGATCCGTGACCATAAGCTGAAGAGAGAAATACATAGATTCATATCTCATGTTCAACAGTCCATCAAATCCAGGTTGTGTTGCTGTGGTGTGATGTTTTCCCAGTAGACATG
>JAQNCA010000002.1:13052839-13098086 GCA_029783725.1 Acanthurus tractus | reverse complement strand
ATAGGACTCCGGGGGGCGATGTTTAAAATGTGTTGGTCTGATCTTTGGAGTGCATCTAATCTTGTGTTCAAACCATATTTCATCTTTTAGCTTTTAACACACATACTAAAATCAAAGCACGCCTTGCAAACACCATTGACGTTTATTGCTTTTTCTGACACAATGATTTGTTAAAATAATATTGAAGGCACTTAAAGTCATCAGCGAAAATCGTTTCTGATGATCAAACATAATTTAATATACAACTACCTGCAGTCAGCTCAAACTCCTTTATTTAATGCAAATAATACAGAGATCAGTGACCATTAGCTGAAGAGAGAAATACATAGATTCATATCTCATGTTCAACAGTCCATCAAATCCATGTTGTGTTGCTGTGGTGTGATGTTTTCCCAGTAGACATGCTGTAACTGGGATATCACGGTGCTGGAGACGGTGTCACCATGACGAGCTCCAGCTCAAGATGGGCCTTCTTCCTGGGCTTCTTGGTCGGAGCCTGCAGCATCTACTTCTTCCTACGCCAAGTGTGGTTTGAGAGGAGCTACCCCCTGCTGTCGGAGGCTCAGGAAAAAGCCACAGTGGTGGGGGAGAAGCCCTCCAATTGGAAGAAGAACGGAGCTGCTCTAATTAACCTGCTCCACCCTCATAATGCAGGTGTGTTAAACACTTTCACAAAGGTCTGTGATGGATAAAATAATTTCTTTTGATTGAGATAATCCCTTCTAAATCAAGAAACTTTGCATCTCTAACAAGTTAAAAGTAGATTTTGTTATATATCACTATTCAGTTAGTTTCATTTAATTTGTAGAATCAGAATAATTCAAATGCTTCGGTGCTAAGGCTCAAAATCCTAGTATTTCCTCAAATACACCTCAATTTCAAAGGGATCATTGTGCGTTTAATTTAATGTAAGTGAGACAACTGACTGAAGATTTTTTCAGTGTCTTTTTAGCTCGACTGCCAGTCATGTAGCAAAATGCAAAATGGATATTGAGAGGTCGTGCTCCAGCTCCTCTTGTGTGCAGTCACACTGTTGTGTATTGAATATTTTGCTTTGTCACTCTAGATGAAGACAGTCAGGTGGCAGACATGTTGTACCAGAAGGTGCGCGTCCTCTGTTGGGTGATGACAGGGCCGTATAACCTTCAGAGCAGGGCACGTCATGTCAAGGCCACCTGGAGTCGACACTGCAACGTCGTGGTGTTCATGAGCTCTGTGGAGGACGCGGACTTCCCCACGGTGGGCCTGGGCACAAAGGAGGGCCGTGACCAGCTGTACTGGAAGACAATTCGAGCCTTCCATTACGTCTACAAGCACCATGCGAACGAAGCAGATTGGTTCTTGAAAGCAGACGATGACACCTTCGTGGTGGTGGACAACCTGCGCTGGGTCCTGTCCAACCACACCCCGGAAGAGCCCATCTACTTCGGCAAACGTTTCAAGCCTTACACCAAGCAAGGCTACATGAGCGGAGGGGCAGGCTATGTGCTTAGTAAAGAGGCCCTTAAGAGATTTGTGGAAGGTTTTCGGACCAAAATTTGCACACATACCACCCCTGTGGAGGACCTAGCCTTGGGACAGTGTTTGGAGAAGATGGGCGTTCTGGCCGGGGACTCCAGAGATACTTTGCATCGAGAAACTTTCCACCCGTTTGTGCCAGAGCACCATCTAACTAGCAAGTTCTCCAAGAGCTTCTGGTACTGGAGCTACTGTTACTACCCTATTGTTGAGGCAAGTTCCCTCAGTTCATTTTATTTGTGAGCTGGTGAAAAGAAACCACAATATGGACAAAACATACAACATACCTGTGTTTAAATTGTCTAAGAATGAGGCATTTAGAGGTCATGGTTAAGGAGCACAACACATATGTAGCTGCACTGTGAGCTGTGAACTAAGAGAAAAGTGCTGAGAAGATGCCTCACAAATTGCACTATTATTAAACCAGAAGGTTGTTTATGGCTTCTTGGTAAGACAAAGATCCTGTGGAGTGGATTAACCTTATTACAAAGGGACAAGTCAGGTAAGGAGAACAGGCTATGCAGTGGGTGAACCTGCTGAAAATCCTTTAATAACATTACTGTACTTCTGCACTTTAAGTGAGAGAATTATTCTTTTAAATGATAATGTTTGATACAAAATATACTAGTTATTTTGTCCTTAATGTAATAAAGGAGTTGAGGGTTCTCTATAAATAACCCATTAGGGAAATAATAACCAAAACAAATGTGTTTTTCTAGCACTTTCTGATCGTGAACCCTGCAGAGAACACGTGAGTCGAAACTGAGATGAGCTCATTCTGAAGTAGATGATTGCAGCAGAGGCAACGTCCTGTCAACAAAAAGAAAATTGGTCATTTTGTCGCCGATGATGCAACTAATTTATTGTACTTTGCAATTAAAATGAGACAGGATAATTACTGATCCTGTCACACACTGAGTGCAAGTGTATGGAGCTGCTTTGTCCTCTTTGAAAGGAAAACAAGAAAACAAAATTACATTGAGTATCAAACTGATTATGATTTTTTTTTTAATCAGACTGTAAAAATGGAAATTTGTTTTCAGAACTGTCAGCATTATGACAATTAGAACTGACATAGCTGAGTGAGTATACTGTTGTATTCCTTCAGAGTGGCTGAGAAGGAAATTTGACTAAGCTTGATTTTGGAGGAACCAACAATGTTTAAGTAAGTCAACATGACAATAACACTCATTAACCCTGACAGAAAATCAAGGAGCAATGGCTTAACAAACAAAACTCTTTATAACATTATAACAATATGAGAAAAACCTCCTCTTATTGTGATCAAATTCCAAATTCTAAGACCAGGATATAACTATTTTCTTTGTCAAAGTCAAATCTTGAAAGTTAAAGCTCTGTGATCTGTGTAGTCTAATAACTGTTAAAAACTCATAATAAGACATAGTGTTGCAGGAGAATTTTCAGTTTTGATGATTATCATTTTATTGAGTCAAATGTACTGCTGCCAGATTTACTCTTTTGCACTCAACATGTGTATTAATCCATGACTGAAAATAGTCTCCAAAAAATGCCTTACTTACCCCTGCTTGGGTATCTTTTGCTACAAACCTCAGTATTCAAAAGTTCAACTGAAATATTAGCATTTTTAAAGATGAAACTGTAGAATTGTAAACTGCTCTGCAGTGGTGTTGGCTTCAGGCTTAGTGGCACAAACAGAAGCGGGAACAAACAAACAAACTGACTGTTGGTTTCAGTCTCTTCACTGGATTAATAGAGTGTAGCCTTGTCCTTTAAACAAATGCTAATGCAAACACATGTGAGGTGCTGCCAGTCGCATTTTCACTCAGGAAAAGATCATTTTTGGCACGAGTAATCACTGTCATGTCAGGCTCTCCAGGTCAGTTCAATTGTCAGTGCTTTGTAAAACAGAGAACATATTTGCATATAATCCTGTTTGCACACAAAATGTTTTTGGTTTTTTTTTGATTTGCATTACATTATTTTTCACTTTGATTAAATAAAGTTGTTGGAAGTTAGTAATTTGAGGACTTTCCACTCTACAGACATTCAGACTGTTTGGGCAGCATGTTTGCAGCTGAGTGTGAGTGGTTTAATGTGTCTTTGTTGTGTAGAGTTGTGATTGCAGTGTGTTGAATGAGGGAGGCCACCAGTGTTTTTGACAAATGGTTTTGGTTGTTTTTATGTCTCATGATTACTAATTCTGAGATGCTTCCTGTATCATCTTTGAAGTCTGTTACGAAGTAATTTTTAAAATCTTCTTTCTTGTGTGTGTGTGTGTGTGTGTGCGCGCGCGCGTTTATGTGTGTTATTCTTCCTCAGGGTCCTCAGTGCTGCTCTGACCTGGCAGTGTCTTTCCATTATGTAGAAGCAGAGCTGATGTACACGCTGGAGTACTACACCTATCACCTCAGAGCGTACGGCTACAGGCCACGCTACCAGCCCTCCTTACGCCAGGGACTGAACCTCGGCATACTCTCACAGATGGCCGTGACGTCGGGACTTAAAGGGGCTCAGGAGGTGACGGAGGGAAGGAGTCGCACAACTTCAGCCCTCTCTGTTAATGGAAACAAAACTAAAACAAAGACAGAGTCAGAAAAAGGGCGGGAGGATAATTTAATCTCTGCCGTCACTGAGAACAAAAGTTCGGTCACACAAGGTGGGCACCACTGATTCTGTGCCTAAGCAGGGCTTTAGTGTGCACGCTTGTGCCAGAAAGGTGCACAGTATTCGGCTAACTGATGTTTTCTGACAGGACCTCCTGTATCTGATCACAGTATATTACAGCCAGTATGACACTGTAAAATCTCACAGTGTGAGCGGTTAAAACAAGACGCTGCAACAGATTCATGGCTTTTTTTAATGATAATAAACATCTGTTTTAGAATATTTATTGCTGACAATACCAGCATTGAAGTGACTGACATTATGGTGTTACGCAGTCCTGAGACACATGATAACTCAGAGTGATGCAGAAAGAACAGAGCATAGAAAATAAATTTAATCTATTTCACAAACTTGGTCTGAGCCAATAGAAAGGTAGCAGGGGTATGAGAAAAAAATAGCATTTTTAGATATCAAATAAAATTTTAATTCAGTATTTTTATTTAATTTTTTATAAATAGAGAGCAACAAAAACGGCCATTTATGTTACGATGTCCAAATATTATTAGCTCTTTTTTTCTTTATGATGTCTTTGCTCTTCTGATCTGAAGTTCTGCTGTTATTTTTCTTAATTTTAATTTTTGATGTTTTTTGATTGTATGTTAATTTTGAATCCTCTGCACTTTAACGGTTTGCTCTGACTCTGAATCCAGTCAGCGGCGATGCAGTGTTTGTTTCAGTAAGAAATGCAACAACCGAAAATGTCCTTTCTTTTTACTGCTGCCTGTTATGAGATACTGTGATGTTGAGATACTTGAACCCCCCCCCGCTCCTGTTTGAGAACACTGTAGCTTCCGATGAACACAGTACACAAAACTCAGATGAAATGCACCAGTGTTTTAAATGAATAAACTATATGTAAAAAAATTGTGTTTATTTTGAAACTCGGAAGAAAAAGAATAACATGTTAAAGAAATAGATTGTAGCAGCTGTCTTTTCAAATTATGCTTTCAGATAAAACAAATACAATCTGTGAAGTTTATGGTCACTTTCATGAGCCAGCTGGCAGGTTTACATTGTGAATTAAGTCTTCTAAGTTTTCTCCATCAGACATTTAGTTCATGTTTGTATTCTCTGTGGTCTTCAGATGTTGTTGCTGGTTAAGACAGTTGCTTCATAATGAAAGTCTACAGCCCCTGAAGAAACCTGCAAGGAAACACATCATATATGTGTAAAATTACGCTTGTTATAATGTGTGAAAGCAACAATTTCATACACTATAAAGGTACAACTAGAGACTTTAATTTTTTGAAAAATGAAATTTTAAGTGAGCAGTATTTTAAGACTTTTAACCTTAAGCAGCAAATTCTGTCCAAACATCTTCTGTCCGACATGGTTTTACCCTTTATTAGCCTGGTTAATTTTAATTTTGTGATGTTCCTTACTTCAGGGTGAAAAAAGAGACCCACTCACCTCAGCCTGCACTTGTTGAGAAAAATGCCTCTCCTGTCTGGATACTCTCTCCTCCAGGGACCATTATCTGCAAAAGCACATATGACAAAGAAGCCCCATTAAGGCATATTGTTGGTATTAAGAACACCAGAAAAAAAAAAACCTTGAATCTAAACCTGAATACCCACTGAAGCAAACGGTTATCATGAATATTTGAGTTTTGTGACTTGCAGCTTCTCACCAGGCTCTGAATTTCTCCTCCCCATCAGACCAACAAAAATGTCGTGCATCTCCCCTGATAAGAAGAATAAGAACCATTCAGTTTTTTGTTTCAGGATAAATTCAAATGATTTAAAGAAAGCAACCACTTAATATAAGAAAAAAATCACAGAGTTCCTACTTTTTTGTGGTGACTCTATATCGTTTGCATCTGATAACAAAAAAGAAAAAAAAATGTGAAATAGAAACTGCTGTAGAACTTGACAAAATAAAAATCTGGATGAAAAATGACAACATCTAAGAAAAAGAGCCACAATTTACAACACGAAATCTATTACCGTTTTTAATATTAGCTTTTTTCACTTCATTATCATTCACGTTAATATTAATAATGTTATGAGTATTATGATTATTTCTCTGACCTTATTATTGAATCGGTTGAATAAGTTCGTCCCAAATGTTATTTATCAAACGCTCACCCGCATTTCTTCTGCCCATCAGACCCACGAAGCTGTCGTAATCCAAATCGCTATACCTTTTCAGAATGTTCCGCTTGGGACTGTCCAAACCTACGGTCTGCTGAAAATGCAAGAATCAGCAAAATGCGCATTTAATAAATATATGAAATAGAATAAATCAACCAGTTTCTGTGTAAAGTTTGAGGATCTGAATATCTTCTTGGTCTTTACGCGCCAGGGAGACCTACATCTGAAGTTGATCTGCGCGATCCGGTCTCCTCGCACCTGGACTGGCTGTACCGAAGTTTCATGACGAGGAACAGAGTCACCAGCAGCAAACCTCTCCTCATTTTCTCAGCACCACCTGTGCGAAAATATTTACAATCATCCTGCTTTGCTTTGTTTTGCCCTTACAGACAGAACATCGCTAAATATCACCTTTTCGGCAAGGAGCCAAATGTAGCTGTGCCAAACCCGCTGCGTAACTGGTGCGTAAAAGCGCGCGGCGCAAGATTTACATAGATTTGGTTCTTGAGACTCGTTTTTAATACAGTTTGAATACTGCTATTTTTGTTATATTGCATGGATACAATAAAGAAAGAAAAAAAAAACGAGGACAATACTTTTACGCAGTCGCTCAGCGGTTCCTCTCTAAAAGTCAGTTTAAACCATGAACTTCTTTATTACAGGAAAAATAGCTGTTGAAAAGAGAATAACAGTCTGAACATTTTACTTTACATTTTTTAAATGAATTGTTTTTTTCTATTTACCTGTTTTCTATTGAGCCGGTAGTTCGGTAAAAGAGTCAGCTGCGTGCGTCCTGGTGCTGGGTTAAGTGGATAGATCCTGCCGTGAGAGCCGGTCAGCTTAAATGAGGCGTTCACGCTTTTGGGGTAATAAATAATAGCCGGATACCTGCGTAGCGCCAATCAGCAGTTGGAGCGTAGGTGGGGTATCAGGTCTTATATCACGTTATGCTGAAGCTACGTAGTCTACTACTCATTGATGATCATGATGCTGCTGCTGCTGCTGCTCCCTCACCAAACACGCACGCAAACTCACCATAAAAAAAAGAAAAAGAAAAAAAAATGACGAGGCAGCGTCACGAGAACATAAATTCGTGGTTCAAAGGCCCTCCCTGAACCTGATTGGTCATCGATTTTCCCAGAGACTACGCTCCTGTTGGCGTTGGCTGACAAGAAAACAAATACACATACAGGATTTTTAATTGTAGCTTATATTGTTTGAGTAGAAACCCGATCCTGTGCCTTTCACGTCAATCAACCGGTCCACTCAAAGACCGTCAACACACTAATCTTTTTAGGAAGTAATTATGTCGATCGCAGCTGCCTCTGCCTGTCACCATAAAGGATTTTGATGTATGTGACTATACAGGCTACACAGCTGTGCGTTCATAATTGACTGCCCCAAACCAGTTAATACAAACAATGTGAATTGAAAATAAACATTTGTGCATTAAACTTTGGTTAATATAATGACATTTTAATTTCCCACCATGTTCTTTTAATTTAAATAAATTTAACTAAAGTAACAATTTATGGTTGACAATTTTTAATTGCATATCTTACTACAATTTTTTTTTATATTACAAACAAAATAAAACGCTTTACAATTAGATGAGGACACTGAACAGAGAGACAGACTTTATACAAGCTCGTTGGTTAGACTGACACATCTTTGTACCATTATGGACACGGTGAGAAACACGTGATTCACGGTCACTTTTCAAGGCTGCTGAATTCTCTCTTAGACAGCTCTGACAGGATGTTTTTTTGCTTGTAACTTGCATAAGCAAAGGCTGTGTGACACATGTTGTGTGATTATTACATGGTTTGAGTGCTCTGGCATTGTAGTAATGACACTTGGACATTTCTCACAATATCAGCATTGGCTGGTGAATAATAAAGAATCATCACAGCATTAATAAAAAGCCTCAAATGGATATTTATGTGTAAAAATTGTGAGTTTTTCCTTTCATCAACAGCAGCTGAATACAACTCAGATTTAGTACTCATACCAAGCCCATCATTTTTCTTGCAATTACACAAGCAATTACACTTGTGTTGGCATTTGTGCACAGAATGCAAACAAGCATGAATATTTCAGCAAAGCAAAGTTTGTGATCATAGCTGTAAAAACATTAAAAGCAGGGGTAACTTCTGCAGACATCAGTGGCTGTGGCCTCTGGAGACTGCGGCCTGACACAGGAGCGTACGACACCAACAACAAAGCGCCAGGCAAACGGTGTATTTCACAAAAGGTTAACGCTGCTATGTTTTAGTAATGACTTGCCATTTCCATATTTGTCCTGTTCCTGTATGTAGTAGCATGGGGTGCGAGGTGAGGGGGTTGCAGCAGTGCAGGGGGTTCAGGATGGGGGATCTGACAGAAGTGGGGAAGTCATTAATTGCACTTTTACATTATTAATTAGTAGTTTTTTTTTTATCCCCCTTGCTAATCAAAGCGACCCTGTTTTGGAACTAACAGAGAGTACAGGGGAAGAGCGCCTAGGGCTGTTTATCCACAACATGCCATGCCATGGGAAGTTTCTTTTCCAACAGAAAGGTAAATAAATGCTGGGCCACATGTGCTACAGGGCCGGAGGACGTCCTGCTGTACATCACAGGTAGTCACATCACATGTCCTGCAGGCTGCTAAACAATATGACATGCACCCTCTGCTGTATTGCATGTGGATGCCATTCATTCCTGGCACCTGGCTCGCAATGAAAACTTGTGCTTTCGCAATGGTCGAGCTCCCCTTCGAGATTTGGACAGCTGTGGAGGTGATTGGAGAATATCTCTTTGACAGGTCAGCAGGACCATCACGCTTGGCTCAATAACAGCAGGCAGCTAGCCCACGGTGGCTGCCGGCTGACCAGTATGTGAGAAGACACAAGTAAAGAGACAATTCAGCCTCATGCTAGGATAATTTAATATTCATGCATGTGAAGGAGTGTGTCTTTATGCATTAAAATAAAATTGTATCACACAGAGGTTAAAATGCTTACCAGTGTGATGATGATGATAAGTCATTAAACCAATTTAAATCTTCGTTTACAATGGTTACATGTCTCAAAAACAAGTGAAATATTGTTGTTTGGCTTCAATATTCAATGTTTCTCAATCATATTTCAGCATGAGTGTAAAAAGCATAGAGTCTGAATGTGAACATCTTTGCTCATATAAATATTTTCCTGCTTTCACTTACTTTAGCAGTTCTATTCCACAATTTGCTGTACATGTACTCACTTTTTGAATTAACAGGTTAATTACATCAGAGTAACTCAACTGTTGAACACATATGAAAAGAGAAATGGAGGCTATTTAAATGAGACTGAGTCAGAAGAAGATCTGTGTTCTGTGTGTGTCTTTGTGGACACATCGTCTTGTGTTTATCTCACATAACTCGAATCTCCAACATGTCGTAGACTGTAGAAGTTCTCAGAAAAGACTATGCAAGCCTGAAAACACAGTCTGGCAGTTCAGTTTGTTTGGAAGTGCATGTTGTGGAGGAGAGCAGCAGATAGAGCCTGGAGTACAGCCACGCTGTTATTCTTCTCCTGTCTCTCTAATGGAGCTGCCAATCATCCATTTGTGCAGGCTTTCATGGCCTGAGAGGGAGAAGATAAAGTAAGTTCCACCCTGGAGTTGAGAAGGGACAGTGACGTAACGGCCCTTATATGGGAGGGATGTTATGAAAGAACGAGCGACCAGAAGGAGACAGAAATGGCGAGTGTGCAAGGGTGAGAGGGGAGAGTGAGACTGCAAAGATGTGCGAGAAATCGCAGGGTGTGGATTTATCTATATCTGTATGCAAGCTGGGGTTGGATACACAATATGGAAGTCCAAAGGGGATTCTGCATGTGTGAACGCAATAATAAGAAAACAGTCCTTCACACTCTCAGTGGCCATCCCTGCTGTTCGCTCTTGCTCGTGGCAAAACAAAGACGAAAATAAGCGGATCTGGACGATTCTTGGCCTCTCCATGGTGGATCGCAAGACACACCTGTCAATAATTGAGTTAATGGGGTCTTATCAAATGGGAGGATTTCAGCTTAGTCCACTTTATGCTTCTCCTCAGGGCATGAAAAATGACTTTGATGGATGCAGTTTTTTTATTCCTCCCACTCCTCCTGATCTCTGACTGGCGAGGTCCTGAAGTGTCACTTCCATCTAAATGTTAATTTGAAGGCTGGTTCTTTAAGGCTGGCATGGATGCTGATATACTTTGAAAGTCTATTTGCATTAGAACATGCTGCATATTTGAAACTATGAGCTGTTCCACCTCTAAAACAAAATGCATTCTTTTATTTATTTTTTTTTTTCAGTGTTTTCCAAAGAGCTCCTAAAAGTGTTTTTCTGCCTCCTTCTTGTCAAAAGGTTTTGGTCCACTTTAATCTTCTCTCAGCAACAATAGTTGACACCGAGGCCTCTGGGAGAAAATAAGAGTCGCTGATGCTGTTTTGACTCTTGAATCCCTCTTTTTTCTGATTGGTGGACTGTTATGGTGTATCTTCTGACAGTATTGCCTATCTTCTACACATGCAGTGAAAACACTCTTGAAGATACATCATAATCCTGTTCATCACAGAGGCAATCAGAGAGCCCTGCCTCCTTTTATTTGCACTATAGTTGATAAAACGGCTGCAATCAGATACTTGAGTTCAGATGTCAACCCTAGAAATGTGTTTTCTGTTCTCAAGATGTGCAGGATTATACGTCAGACCAGCATGGGGCATCCAAAGTTTGTTGAAAAGTTTTTGTTTGTTGCCAAAGGGTTTTGTTTTTTAAAATAGATCTTTTATTATTAAAACGTTCCAGTCTGATATATGGAGATTTGTCGATTTCAGAGCTGTTGAAAGCTGTCATCTTTCCTGTCTCTTTGCTTGTTTTTTCCTCTGCCATTTGTTCATTGCTCTGCTGCCAGTTCTTCAAACCTTTTGGCAGCTAGTTTTTGCATTCAGATGGAATTTTGTCCTTTGCTGTTTTTAAATGCCCATACTTTTGCAGAAACTGTCTGGATTAGCAACATTTGCAGCCATTTGCATATTGTTTGACCAGGGACACACATCAGAAAACAAAATGCAGAATTTATTTTAATAAATAAAACTTTATTCAATATTACCGCATCATTCAGCTAACTTGAAATGAGATGTAGGTCCAGAAGAGAGGTCATATACTGGCCTTGACACTACTGAAAGAGTTAAGTATTCTTTTACATAGCAGCCTTCAAACGTATTGCAGTGTGTCGATTGGATAAATATGCAGAAACATAAATCTGCCATGTTGCCATGTCTGAATCCAGCACCATCAACTCTTTATATTGCGTTACAACGTTAATAAAATAACCAAATTGCTGTAGATGTGTTCTACACATGTATGGACAAATCTTTTACTCTAGCTTTCGGCACTCCTCTCACTGGTGATGGACAGTGCTGCTGTTAGCTCAGCCATGATTACTTCCTGGTTCAAAGCTTACCAAAGGAAATTGACAGCTCTTGAGCTAACACTCTTATAAGCAGTGTCTGTAAAGTCCTATAGTATTGACTTGAACATAAAAGCTTAAATTATTGCCATCCTGAAAGCTTTTGGGCCCCCAAGCACCATGCCGGCTGCACCTTCAAAACTTACACAGGTGTGCTTTGTAGTACCCACTGCTGTGGTCTGAGGGGTCCCAAAGTCTAGCACAAACATACAAGGATATTTTAAAAAAGGGGATTTTCCTAATTGTTTTATTTTTTTATTTTTAATTATGGCAAAACAAGCCTTGTTTAATTAAGAATTATTTTACATGAAAATGCAAAAAACGTGCTGTCAGGAGCTCTGCAAACCAACAGGCAGATGACCCCTGACCCTAAAGCCACGTTGGCAAATCAGAAGCCTGAAAACAAACTTGTTGTTAGGGGTTCAGGCTGAGTAACTGTACATTTATGTGCAAGGTTTTTTAAGGTTCCTGTCCAAAACAGGCACAATTTTGGGCACATCTGTAATTCTGCATGTAAACAAAGGGAAGAAACAGTATAACCTTCTAAAAACTCAGTTTACAGTGACCTAAACCTGGTTTGTGTGAGGACAAAAGGCCAAACTGGAAAGAAGAAGCTTAGTTTTTAAAACATCCATGTACATGTGGACAATCCTAAGATCTATGTAACATGCTTTACTCACCTGCAGTCATCCGAAGCTGCTGGCTGCACCTGTGATGATGCTCTCCCTCAGCTGATTGCAATCAGCCTGGTGTGAAGTTTCATTAAGTTGGGAAGGAAGTTGATGTTTCCTTGCTCAGTTAGTTGTGTGTCTCAGGAGGGTTAAATGTGTTGGAAGTTTTTTAAATATAAATTTTTTGCGTCGGGGGATTTCTCAAAAGAACATACATTGGTGACAGTGGGGATTTATATTTCCACAACCACCTTTCAAGAACCCAACAGGCCTATTTTAGCCTTTATGTTTATCGATTTTTTTATGTGTGTGAGTGTGTCATGTGCAAAGGTTTTTGTTTTCCAACCAGTGACTTCCATCCTCCAGCTTTCGTGTTCAGGAAAATGTAACACCACCTCTGTTTTGTTGGTCTGTTGGCCTTGGCTGCAGGCTTAAGTCTGTTGATGTATCTGAAGTGTTGTGCTGTCAGCCTTGTCTCAGAGCTGCCAAACAAACTATTATTGAGAACTTGCGGCATAGAAGTCACTAAAAAAGCAATGCTTTTTGAGAAGTCATAACCATCTGTACAGCAGGATACCAGGCTCTCAATGGATATTTTGAATTGGAATCCTGTGGTGATGGAGATTTGCATTGGGTTTATGGGTCATTACTGTGGTGTGAACGAGAGTCAGTAATATAGCAATTAAGCTTCCATCACACCTGAACATTAGACTCACTGATAGACTGAATGTCTGTTCATGGACCTAACCTCCTTCTCCCACCTGTTTCACTCTGTTCAGCCTGCTTATACAAAATAAATCATGAGAAATAATGAGATCAAGACATCAAAGTGTACAACATGGTGACTGAGACAAAAAACAGAAACTATGAGGCACTTCCTTGTTGCATTAATCACCCTCTGATTGAGTTGAAACATAAGAAATTTGGGAAATTTGTTACTCTTTGCAATGCACGTGTGTTTTCCGTTTCTGCATGTGCATTTATCCATGTGAGCATACTTCCTCTCAAAGTTGCAGCATTAACAAGTGCACAGACACACATGTAAACAAATCTGCACGTTTTATTCAGCTTTGATGTGACATATACCCATGTGACAATATGAAAAATTTCCCACGACAGCGCTGAAAAATACAATAAGTCTAATTGATCTGAGCTCTTTTTCGTTTACCAGCAGTTATTTCCCAAGAGGTTCGAATTATAGTTTATTCTCTATTTACTGGTTTGGTCAGTAGTTTCCAATGTTAGTTACATAATGAGCTTAAAGATTTTCCTGCATGATCCAACACTGGCTGATGCTCACTGTATGCTGAATGCTGAATTTTAAAACAGAATTCATACATTATATATTGCTCAGATGACAAGAGGGGACCAAAGGTGAGTCCTACAAAAGGTAATTTTAGAGACAATAAAAAACTTTGCTGTAAATGGCCGCTGGCATTTTTGTGCTCCGCTATGTCTCAATTCATATGAGACCAAGTCAAGGAAGCACATTACTTATGTAGCACTTACCCAGCATGCTGGTTGTATTACCTCCAAGAAACAGCTGTTATTGCGTTCATGGTATGAAGGGTCAGCTATTGATCAATTCTGACACATTCAGATAGTTTCTCTTAAAGGCTACAGCAGCTATTGACAGGGCAAGCTCCCTTTGCAATAAAACATAATAGAGGTCTGTTCTCTGGAGTGACCTCAGGTTAGCCTCAGACTTGAAGCTTTAAGGTAGATTCTCAAATGTTAGGTGTAATGAAATTTTATAATAAGTACAAGATTTACAAGATGCAAAGAAAAGTGCAAAAGGACTTAAAAGCTTCAATAAAAAACGCTCTTGAATTAATAATGCATAAAATTACATTGTGTGTGGTTTTAATTATATGTATCTCAGAGTAAAAAAGCTCTGAGGACACTCAATTTAGTATCTGATTTTTTTATGTTAAACTCAATTTTCAAATAAATTTTTTTTACATGTGGCCCAGATCTGGTTTGATAGCCTGTTGTTAAGTTTACGACGTGTTCTGCCTGATTTTTATTTAACTTTTTTTCCATGAGGTGGTAAAAAGACTGTTCAAGTCCATTTACCTGTCATGGTTTACAGTATCACAGGTGATTTGTGGCTTGTACATTCACAGTTGAATTAAAAGTGTGGAAACACAAACACTTTACATGAGATCTGAATGTGCTTCAGTCTGTGACAACAGTGTTTCGTGTATCTTTCCCATGTAATGACCTTTAACGTGTCTTTTTCTGCGTGCTTCCAGTACAACATTTTCATTTTTCTCTGTTTAGTGATGTGTGAATAAATTTTACCGTGCTGTGGTCTATTGAGTCACTGTCAGACAAATAAAAGCCACACTAACCACATCCCCTCCATACACACATACACACACCGAAACACACTTGCACATACAGATGACTGATGGCCCTGGGCTCTCCTCTGTAAATGACAAGTGCCATCCATAACAGGCAGGCAGGGGCTGGTAAAGTGATTAAGTTCATAACACGCGGTGTCCTGGTAAACACAGCTGGCACCACGTCTGTCACGCCAGACATGGGGGCAAATTGTTCAGTCCATGTAGAATTATGGATTGTGCTTAGGTTGATCTTAACAGAGGGTTGTCATCAATGTGACAGATGGACTAAACCTTTATTCCACCTCACTTACTGTAGAAACTGTGACTGTTTGAGTCAGAGGATGTCAGAGCTGGCCAAGTATGATAAAAACTGATAAGATACCAGTAGGGGGACACTTATGCTATTGTGAGCATAGGGATCACATTAAAAACCCGTTACGCTTCACTATCTGATAATGACATGCATTATAATTTATTATAAATCTGGCACGACTGTATAATGAGATTTTTATGACAGTGCCATGTCCTGATTATAATGAATGTACTGTGATTTGCTTATGATAATGTAGCATGTAAAAATCAGGGTGAAAGGCAACTGGACTCTGGCTAAACACTGAAGAAACCTTTTAGATGGGCAGCAAACTCTTGATCCCAGCAGCAAAAAGCACAGATGTCTGCTGTTGAAACGGTTCTCTGTCTTTAAGGTTTAAACACCTACACACTCATGTTACAACCGTACAGGTGATTTCTCTTTTTTCCCTATTTAGGAGTCTCATTGGGATTTTGTACACTGTTAATAAAAATCTGTTCACCTTTCTCAGTCTTATTTCTGTATTTCAAGTCCATTCATACTAATTGTATTGTACTAATAATCATCATACTATATTACTGATATTATTAAATATACTTAATCTTTTAAAACTCAAGAGAAATATGTGTATTTTCAACCAGGTGATGTGAATAAAGCCAGCACAGGATATAATATTGATTTTAGGGACCTGGTATTCAGCATGCTGGACTACAATGCACATGATGAATTATGCATCATTATTAATGATCTTTCAGTTCCATTAAATGTAATTTTCCATCTTGAAAAAGACAAAATTGCTGTGAAAAAGGTCACCTCCAAGCATAGTTTGACCCAACTTCTGCCTGAGCAGAGGTCCAGTCAGCTTGCAACCACCTGTGTATGTGTGAGTGTGTGTGTGTGAGTGAAAGCTAAACAGTATGGAAATGAGGAAAGTCGGCATTATATAATGATGAAAGTCAAAATGACAAAACTGAATTGGTTGTTTATTGTAATTGCCACCATACCCACTGCAGATCCATTTATATAAAACACTTAACGCTAAACCACTCAAAAAAGGAGAATTTGTTACAGCTGGATGTAACAAGTCCAAAACTATAGTTACAATGAGGGAACTGACTTTGACAAAATCTTGCCTGAGGCTGAGGTTGCATATTGTGGCTGAGAGAGGTTTGTATCAGCAAATTCACATCTCTCACGTTTTGTTTTCCTGTCCTTCTTCTTGCCCTTTGTCTTAAAGATAAACACTATAAATGGTAATATTTTGACTCTTCATCAAGGCTCAATTATAACTGCAATTGTGACATTTGATATTTGATGAAAACAGAGCATGAAAGTGAGGTAATCTATTGCTTTGGACTTAAGGAAAGAGACACACAGGCGTCAGAGGACAAAAAGATAATTAGTGAGTGGCTGTCAAAACAGGATGCTGTTGAATGACAACTATTATTTGTTTCCTTCCGCCAGTAACTCATCATCTAATTAGAGGTGGCACCCTATCTTTCACATTACATCCAATGTCTGACCATCAAGCCTCAGTGACAACATTTACCCTACTCACCCCTCCATCGTTTTCGTCACCATCATTTCCCGTTATGCTCCAAGGTTTGCATTGCATGTATGGTGTGAAGTTAAAATAGAATATTCCTTTGAGGACATCTGTGACTCACTGTGCATCCTGGGTAACCACATCAGCAAGGAGATGTACAGTATGGACAGTAGTTGATGAGCTGGGCAGCATCTCCAATGCCAAAAGGCTGGTGTGTAAAAGTGGACAAGTATTTTTCCCCTTGAATGTAGATGAGAATGATTTCAACATAATGATGAACAGCATTGAACTATTTCTTCTCCTCTTCTGCAACTTTTTTTCTTAAAGTTTGTTTGCTTTGCATCTGTTTAAACCTGTTGTGTCAGATGCCTTGGAACCTGTATTGCCAATAAGGGTTAGTTTAATGTATCTGTTTGCTTCATCTGATACCCTTTAAATGCTGAGTTTGTGTTTGCTATCACCATGGGCCTTCTTCACACATGACGTCAAGTTTTTTTGACATGTCACAGAAGAAAAGTATAGGTAAAAATGATTAAAATAATGCCTTAATTATGTTTAGCCTCTTACTTATTAAGGTCCTGCTATTGATAAGACCTACATGGGTCAAAATGTCTGCTGTGGGACAATATAACAAAAATACCACCATGCATCACCACCTCCTTTGTTCATTTTCTATACAATAGTTTCAAACTTTGACTGCTCTTTCTGGTAAACTTTTTTGAGTTTGAAATATGCAACCATGTTTCCTGCTTTTTCACACATTTTCTGATGTAAAACTGTAGATAATGTTTCAGAATTTAGAATAATGAATCTGGAAAATATGAATATTGGCTGTTTGGAACATAGTTTGCTCTGAATACATAAATTTATTTTTACAACTTTCCAATGCCACTATTTGGCCTTCACACTAATGTGACACATGTTTGTGATTGTCCTTCTGTGATGAAGCACTTTCAGATTACTCTTCAATATTAGTGCACCATTTTTCTTCTAGCACCTGAATGTAAGATTTGACACAATTCTAAATCCCTGACATTTGATAGACGTTTAATAAATGTGCAGACTTATATCACTCTTTCTCTTACATGATGTTCTGACCCAAAGACAAAAACCACTGTAAGCACACTGTGTGCATTTTCTTCCGCCGCACATTTTACTGAAGGGTCCTCATTCACTGCTTGAAAACAGTTAATTAGATTCTCTCCCACCATGGCCTGTTGCTGCGTCAGCACCGGAGGGCAATTTGCCATGAACTCCCGCCCCCCTTTCAGCATGAAGAACTGCAGATCATTCTCTCACAACTGTGGCTTTTGTCTCGAGCCACTGCCATGCCAACACAACTGAGCCACCCAGCGGCTGTCAGCTCGGCCCTCAAACTGCTAAGACGTTACCAAGGCGTCTTATGAGAGCATCATGTTGGGCACCTGTCACTTCAGAGCCCTTAATGATGAGCTTAGTAGGCTTGAGATTTACTTTCCCGCACCTGAATGAACGTTGTATGACATGATGGCCTTTCTTCTTGGGATTACTCAAGGGACTGTGACTGTTTTGTGTGACCCTGAGTGGGAGCTATTAAACGGATTGCTAAGAATTGACTTAATTTCCCTGAAGAGGATGAGTTATTAGTCGGTAGACTGATCCCACTATCTCTTTCCTTCTTCATATGCCTTTGCTCTGTCCGGTGGTTTCTGCAGAGATGCAACAGCCAAGGGAGGCTCGATAATTGTTTGTCCCAGTAGGATGTTGCCTTTTGTCCAAGTAGTGAGGCTACGAATAGACACAGAACATGAATATTGAACTGGGGTAGGCTAGTTATAAGTGAGGAAAAGTAAAGTCTGAGATTGTTATAAGAAGGAGCTCTTTAATTATGAGACAGGTGTTGTGTAATTTTAGAGAAAATGAACAAGTGTAACACCCCAAGTAGCTGCACAAACATTAAAACTAACAGCATTTGAAGACACAGACTAGACGAACTGAAACAAAACAAGCGCTACAGTTGGTCTCAACACAATTTTGCAACTAGTTAAGGAAATGAGTTCTTGGACTCGTTTTGCGCCGCTGTGTGTTCACGCTGTCCTCCCAGACTCACCGTGGAGACTAGACTAATTATCTCCTCACCGATGTGTCTGAACCTGCCATCTCATGTTTGTGGAACCAGACAGGAGAGCACACGCCTGGATTAACCTCGGCTGCAACAATGAGAGAGATCTATTTTAATGCTGATGATGTCCTGTTCCGTCACTCTGCGTCTGATAAAGTATCATCGGAAGATTTTGACTATTTGCACTGTGATCTCATGCTGCCGCTCGTTCAGTCTGTAGTTAAAATGCAACACAGAGAGTAAAAACATTTTTACTCAGTGACATCTATTTGTTCGGAAGACATCTCAAAAAATTAATTACTGTTATGACTCTTTTTCTAATCCATAAAAGCTTTTAACACTTTTTTTTAAACGTAAATTGATGTAGTTTGAAGAGAACAACTCACCTCCTCCATTTTGACATTGACCCTTTTATTTTACAAGCAGCCGGATAACAGACAACCTTCATTCAAGTGATTCATTCCTCTTGGAGACTTTTCTTTTGTGAAAATCTCATGTGATTGCTCACAATATTATGTGCAAAGGTTTAGTCAGAGACATAACATTCAGATGTTTACACAGTATTATTTTTTAATATTTCAGAATTCAAACAATGGGAACATGTGCAGTACACTTAAATTTGTACAGTTGCTTGAAGTTGTAATGTGATTGCACAAAATTATCTGAATTATATTGGTTTATCATTGCTTAACTCACCTCATTTTTACCAGGCAGAAAAAGACATTCTTGCCTTCATATCCATTCTAAAGATCCATCTCACATCTTTTCCTTACATACAAAATGTGCGATGTAAAACTCTGCGAGGAAAGAAAAGGCCAGTGGGCAAAAAAGAAAGGAAGAGCAGAGAACATGCCCTTGTCTCTCGGGTGCAGACTTCCATTTAGAGAAAAGTACAGGTACCTCAGCTACCTCTTCAGATTTCATTTGAAGATCCCCGTCTGACCATCTCATGTTATTGCCACATCTCAATGCCTGGAGCTCTCAAGAAAAGAACTGCTGGTTCTACCTCTTATAGAGATCTAGTGCAAAACCAAGTCTGTGCTATTATGTCTTGCTTTCAGGAATTGTGATTGAAAACAAGTTGTGCTCAAAGGAGGAACAAACCGTGTGAGGGCTTTTTCTGTCTGTCAGTCTTGTTTCTATGACTAATTAACGGTAAGTACTGGAAAGATGAGATGCTGTTTTAGGAGCATTACTCAGCCATAATGTAAAGCATCATTATTGATACACTGAGATGTATCAAAAAAAAAAAAAACGCACACACACACACACACAAAGCAGGGTGATATATATCTAACCAAGGTTGGATTGTGGATATGTGAATAGTAAATAACTGTAATTAATACTTTTTCATAAATGCAACTTTAAATGGTCTAATAGACATGTTTACGTCCAGGCAATTTCTGCCATAGCACAACTGATAAATCCCTCTGCAACAACATGACCGTTTCCCCAAAACTCCAAGGAAGTATTCACATCTGCAAGACTTGCCTCAAAATACACACTTTAGCGGAGAAAACCTTATATACCCAATAAAAACATCCATATCGATGACACTTGGCTTTGTGTCCTCAAGGTGCTGCAGAGCCCTGTTATGGGTCATTTGTCACAATGAGAGTGGCCTTATAGAAAGTACAGCAAACAGCTGTCCACTCTGCCCAAGGCCCTTTCCCAGCTATGCGACAATACACTGCAACATAAAGAGCAGTTTTAAATAATGTACAGTATGTGAATTTTCAGCACAGTATGTTTGCATGGATATTGTATATTAGTAGGCTCATTGATCATCCATCTCCGAAAACACACAAAGCACTGCAGTGTTACACACACCTGACGTGAATAAATTTCATTAATAATGCCATTCTGAATTAAAGTGTTATGTTTACTACATTGTTCCAAGCCATGGAAATAGGACCATCTAGTGGCTGAGTTGTATATTGTTCCTGGACACAGGGAATAACTGGCAAGCTGTCACTGTGTTAAGGAATGCTTGAAAAAAGTCACGAGGGGCGTTTGTTACAGGAAATCAGCTGCACTGTCCTGATAGAACAATGCTGCTCTGTAACAGACAGTACAAAGCAGCACCAGTCTGCTGCACTCCTACATGCTGCATCCGCTGCTCACAAAAGGAGATTCAGCAACGCCTGATAGCAACTGATACAAGAATTACTCATTTAGGAAGCCTCCTGTGTTTTCTTTGAAACCCATTACCGTACCATACAGTTACCTTTTGAGAAACTTATAATTTTAAGTTTTTGTTGTAACTGTCAAAAATTGGTTGTAATAAGATTTTTTTTAAATTAGAAGCTATGAAGGGGTTGGCAGCAAAACCCAAATTAACCAGTTCTTACAGTGACAGTGAGTAACAGAGTAACTTCTGATGTATGCAAGTAGTGTTTAGGATTTTACCAAGAAGATTATTTTGTTAGTTTAGTTTTGTCTTGGATTTACAGTATTTTAAACCCAATTGATGTCATATTTACATTGAAATCTATGAGAAAGTCATCAATTTTCTGTCATAAACATACTGGAATTGCTATTACCAAATGACATCAGATATGATTCAAGCAGTAGCATCATTAAAATCTATTTCAGGGTGCATTTTCTCTGGGAACATACGTATAAATGGAAAACACATGTACCAGGGCTGTGATGATGAGAGATCCTGTCTGTACATGCATATACAAGAGATACTGTATGATATATTCCCACTGTTTTTCTTTATTTCGAGTTTTGGTATTTGAAAGAAAGTTTTAGACCAAACAATGATTCATTCATAAAAACTCCAAAGACATTTGTTTCATTTAATGATTTATTGACATTTACTTTTTTCCCACCATGGTTTCTCTTGATACCAATAGTATTTACCATAAAGTTTCTTTTTATTTAAATTACATTTATAATGTTTTACTCACATACACATTTATTGTTTAATTTTCTTATTGCAATAAACAACAGTAGCCAGAATGAGTCAGGTATTGCTACAATTCGCCATACAAACTCTTTGTCCCCTCAGACAATGAAATTCAAAAATAACTTTATTGGCAAGACAAAATTACACCATAGCCTCTCCGTCACTCTCTCTGCTCTGGGAGAGGCTGAGGGCAGAATAAGGCTAAGGCTCGTAGCCTAAACACAGCTAACATGAATACCTGCCCAGAAGATAGGAATCTAACATTTATTTCCCATATGTGAATAATGAGGATGAAATCAGTGGGAATTACCACAGTATGAACATGTCAAAGACAATATGAACATATCTGTGGTGCCGCTACTTGGTTGACCTACCAAAGACAATACTGTACTACTTTGATTAGGCTTGGTAATTGATCAAGTCTCTGATAGAGAATCCAGGATGATTGATCAATCTTCCCAAAACCAAACATGTGCAGGTGTTCGTCTCCATTACTATGTTAGGCCACTTTGTAGCTCCAGGTTGCCTCTGTCTCTGATTGGTGGGAAGTGGGGAGAGAGCAGGTCCCAGCACACACTCGAATACATATGGTACACACACTGACAGGAAGGAGAGCACAGATCCTGGAATAGTGTCTCACTCACAAAATGAACTCTGCAAAGAAGTTTTTTTGTTCAGCAACAAAAAAAAAAAGAAAAAAAAAAGAGCACAACGGTGGAAGCTGACACCGAGCCAGCTTCTTCTTTAAGAAATGGCATTGATAATGTTCCTCAGGATTTTCATTTAAAACACAGTTCTCACACACGCAAAAATTAATGCAACTCAGTTAAGTCCAACTAAAAAATAAGCCTCTTGAACAAATCTACTTTTAATCCCTTGATTCCTGGCGTTGTACCCTGTTCCCCAAGCAGAGATTACCATAGTAAAAAGGCCCTTTAATATGAAGGGTCGGTCCCTAAGCCCAGCTACACCTCTGTCTCTCTCTGTCGCCCTCGCAATCCCTTCAAGGGCTTGTACTCCACATGGAAGAACAGAAAAGTCTGTCAGCTGGCGTGCTCCCAGTTTACACGACTCCAGACAACATGTCACAACATGTCACAATGATAACAAGTCACTCTGATAAAAATTGCTCATTGCATTGCAATATTCAGACAAAGGTAAGACATAAGAGCTCATTGCTTCTCAATGAAAGGGCACAGTGTACATCTCGTTCAGAAAAGGATGATAGTTTCTAAGCCGTCGAGTGAGACAGGTCTGCTGCTGCTTAGCTAGCTTTTTGTGACTCCCCGTAGAATCAGCTTGTCTGCCTGTACGTCAGTCTGTCTGTCTCTCTGTCTGAGTCAATACTTATATAACACTATCATCCAGTACCTCCACCTCTTTCTTCTTTCCCCTACATGGATGCAGTTATTAACACATCCTAGCTACAAAAATATTTTTTATTGTGTTTTCTATTTTGCTGTTTTTTTTTTTAAATGTGTGATAAAAATGCAAACCAACAGTCCAAACCAAACTAAACTAAAAGTGCTCACCAGTCTTTGTCAGAGAAAACAAATCATGGTGTGTTTCATGGCTTTCAGTTGTAAGACAGGAAGTATCGATGGATGCCTTGAGCTTGACGTCTCGGCTCCCGCTCTTGGCGACCTCGCTGGCATTCTGACTCGGCTGTCACACCAGTTCAAGATCATTTCTTCAAGACTGTATTTGTCTTTCATCTCCCTCTCTGTAATTTTTCTTCCTTCGAGCATTATGGTTGCCAGTGTCGACTTGCCCACCTCTATAGATACATAGGAACCCTTGGAGATGAAAGAGGTGAGGAGGAGGAGGAGGAGGAGGAGGAGGAGGAGGAGGAGGAGGACTGGGTGAGAATGGAAGAGCTCAACCCGATGATGCAGAAGCCTGACCCTGCAGGATCTTATTAAGAGGCTGCATGCAGAAACGCCATACTGTAAATACATCAGCACACAGGGGTCATGCACGAGTCACACCTCTCCACCTACACAGAGACTCAGACACAGCGACCCTGCAACTGTGGACCAGAGAAATATGAGGATGTCGATAACTTTCATTTCGATTGCTTAATTGTGAGTTTCACCAAACACATATGAACTGCGCTCTCTGAACGCAGCATTTCTCATTACTGTAAGCCAGAGAGCAGAATCTTGCTATCAAACACAATCTAAGCTGCAGATGAGGGTCATGTATCAAAAAACAGCAGTACAGTCTGTACCAATGTGTGACTTCTACTTGTCCCCCCTCCTCATCCTCTCTCCCCTTCAGTGAGGCCCTTCGTTGACCGTTATGGAGGTTGGCAGATGTGCCCTGTAGGGATTTTTTTTGTCGGTAGTCTATTTTAAAACACAGATTCATTTGGGCCCGTGTGTCTGCATGTTGCCTGGGGTCATTCCATCTGCTGACCCGTGCCAGCCCTCCTCTCACCTCACTCTCTCAGGATATGACAGGGGAGTGCAATCCCCCCACAGTCACTTTTCTGCTCTCTCAACCCACAACCCTCCCCTCCCCTTCCCCCCACAACCACCACACATGTTCAGATGCTACCACCTGCCTGTCAGCCAAAGTCATGTTGTTTCTAGCGAGGACCTAATGTCACAAACTGAAGAGTTGTTGGCCTCCGGCGCAGAAAGGGGACATGTACAGTACCGTGGAGGCCGCCACAGCTACATGTGGTGCACACAGCAAAGACCGATGGAAGCAGCTACCCTACTGACATAACATTATCGTCTTGGTTTTTTGAGGTGCATAGGATGAGAAGAACACGTTGAGCCGTGATGACAGGAGAAAAAACCAACCTGGCCCGGAATAATTATGCAACACTACATGTGGTTCAATGTTTCTAAAAATTGTCTGCATGTGTTTCTTCTGTAGCTATCGAGGCGGCCATGAAAGGGCCACAGTGCAAGGTAGAGGGAGCAGGGGGGGGGGGGGGGGCGGGAGAGATGTACGGGGGGGTTTCAATGCATAATGAAAATCTCTCCTCTGCTCATTTCATCTGCAGATCGCTCAGAAGTCTTTAAAATGGAGGGAGAGTTTCAGGTAAAGGGAAGAAAAAGAGACATACAGTATGCTTCTACTCCTCACCGCTGCTGTTTTCCCCTCGCTTTTATCTCAGTTTGATATCTAAATGGTTGGATTTTATTTTTTTCCCCTATCAATTGCTGTTTGTTGATCATGTTTGTATCTTCACAGTGTGCTTTTGGAGTGGCTGTTCCTGACTGGCTGAAGTCAGATGGTGATATGTCAGTAGGGGGAGAAGAGGATTGGCCCGTGGGTGGTGCGGATGGGCCCCGGGGCAGGTCTCAGGATGGTGTGGCTAAGAGGAGGGCCTTGCAATAGATGATGGTGCGGGTGGGGCGCAGGAGCTGCTGCACGGAGAGCCAGAGGGTTCGACGATGCTGCAGCGGCCATTGCTGCAGCAACAGCCAAGGGGTTGGGCAAAAGCCCTGCACCCAAAGCTTTGGTGAGATCCTTGGAGAAGGTCAAAGAAGACTATAAATAGAAGGGGGATTCACAAAGACACACAAGACAAGAGAGAGAGAGAGAGAGAAAGAGAGAGAGAGGTAAACTGATTAATTCCAGATGGTCAGCACATGTAGAAGAAAACAAATATAGGCCTTAACTGAAAAACGCAGATGCTTCACTTCAGTTGTGTTCATATTTTCAAGAGGAAAACACAGCCAAAAAAAGAGAACATCTGCAGGCTTTTGTAGGGATCAAGTCAACACGCTCTAATCACTTCAAGGCCTTGCAGACCTCATGTTCCCAATTAACACTGTCTATCTGATCTGTGGATCTCAGGAGTCACAGGAGGACTCAGAATTCGATAGTGAAACTTGAAAGGTTACCGTCAGATCAGCTCCCCTGTGCTTCTTGTGTCGGCTGAGGAGGGGGTTAGGCTTGCCCGCCATGCCGTCCCGGTGCCTTCGACTTGATATGTGCTAAAAGGAACAATCACTGCAAGTTAGTCCCACTGTTTTCCATTTTAAAACTTTAAAAAATTGGCAAAAAACCCAGGTACAAAGGCAGATTTATGCAAAGTTTTGGAACTCATAACATCCTGTGACAATTTTGGAGGCTTTGGATTTTACAATGTGAAGTGATGAAAGAAATACAGCAACTATGATTATTTTCCTCAAAAAATCATCTTAACACTTAATTCCAAAGAGCCAGTCATATCGTGTGTTGAGTATTTTGCAGATAACCATCAAAACAAATTGATTTATACCATGTCCAGGTATAAAGGCACAGAGTGCACGGTTTCCTCCTCCTACCTGTTTGAGTTGCAGTTCAGAGTTGACCCGCACGTTGCAGATCTCACAGTGGAAGGTTCGTTCCTGAGTGTTGGGGTCCACCGGCCCCCCTCCCTGCTCGCCACTGGGCTTGGGGCCTAGGCGAGGATACGCCTTGATGGGGCCCAGCCCACTCCGTGCCTCCAAGATAGTTTTGTGTTTGGTACCTGCAGACAGCAAACAAACACACGAGCAGAAACACGGGTCAGTAATGCCATTAGCCAAGATGGAATTACATATTTAGAAGCTAATAGGAGAGAATGAAAAAAAAAATGCAGCGGAGATGAAACTCTACTTATAACATATGAGTCATACTGCTTCCATCTGTCTGAAGTAAAATGAGTCTGGAAAGAGTTTACCTGCAACTCAAAGCACCGATGGAGAAACAGTGACAAGGATAAATATCAATGACGTGAAAGAAAAGAAAATATATCACTGGCTTGTTTTCCAATAAATAACCTGGTATAGGCAGCATTAAGAGCATTCCACTGCATAAAGTTGTAGTGTGAGTCTTTTACCACTAGAGGGCTGCAGTCAGACAGCTGTGCAGCTGATGATTTGGAAGATGAACTCAAAGCCCTCACTTATGTTCTTATTACAATAACTAGTTCATATTTTTTGATTCAGAGTGGGTGAGTTAAGGTCAGACAGTGTGCGCTGTAGTAAATTATATCACTACATGGGCCAACGTCAGTGACAGTGCTGGACCACTGAGCCCTCACAGTGAAGATCTACAATTCTGACTGTAAATGTCAATGTCTGAGAATTTATGGCCGGGTTATCATGAGAAGCAGGTTTTTCTGGTCCGAAGCTGGATTTGCAGTCAGACATTTGCTTTGCTGATCAAAGTACCTTTTACTGTTTCACCAAATATTTATGTGATGAAATGGGGCTGTTTCTCTAAAATCTCATTCTGGATGAAGTTTCTGCTCTATATCCCCTGACATGGTCATGTTTCTGGTTAAACAACGTTTCCATCACTCAGCAGTACTGCTGAGCAATCAAACATGGGTTTATTTCTTTACACATGACTATGTAACACACAAAACAATGGAAAAAAAACACACTTGATGTGTTTCTTGGCGATACTGAGCATCATATCGTCACATGTGAACTTGGGCCTCCTAATGAGCTGAGCCTTCAGAGTTCAGCCAACACCCTGCTATTGGCCGTGTCTTCAGCAAGAATAAGAACTAAATTCAGCAATTAAAATAAAAATATTCAGTCAGAGGTGAAATAAGGAAAGGTAAAGGATGCCCACCTGCTAAATTCTAAACTGTGGGGATAAAAGATTAAAACATTTATGTGCAGAGATCCCACTCCAGCCGGCTACAGAGAGGTGCACTTCTACATTATACTCTCTTTAAAGGAGCCACAAAGCAGTGCACCTAAAATAATGTAACATATTTTGCTACTAAGTAATCACAAATCTATTCTTGGCTGCAAAGTTTTAATCAGATCCTTTCATCAGACTCCTGTTTTTCCTACACACCTTTTAATACTGTGTCCTTAAACTCTCACAGTATAGCATCCTACTACCATTGGCGCTGACTCTGACTTTGTGTCTTTCTTTAAAATTCCATTTAATAGAGTTAAGCAAACACAGGAGAAAAATCTGGGATGGTGTGGCTGAGGGGGAGGCATGGAGGCATCGGGCTCCACTGGGGAGGAAGTGGCTGGAATGATGGACTTTGCTAGTGGCCAGAAATGTACTCCCAGGGTGTCAGTTTTTTCCCTTTGTTCTATTTTGGTCTAACAATGGATGGCCCAGTGGATTTTTTAAATTTTTTTTGTCTTTGTAATGTTGACTTATGTTATAAGACAACACACAAGCAGGCAATTCACTTTTAAAAACACAGAAATATGCACCATGCTGACAGGAAACTGTTGCATAAATGCTGGGTTAACTTTACGTACATAACATACTCTTTTCTTTCATCTCCTCCTCTGTTCATTCTTCGCCACGCATGATGCTCATGTTTTGATGTCTGCGAGACATATGCTTTTATTTTTGAACCCTGCCAACAAGCACAGTTTTGATTTTGAAGGTGATTGTTTCCAGATCGTTTCCCTCATAGAGATTCAACTATTTCAACTCTTAGTCATCCGTTGAACTTTGCAGCCAACTAGCTGACAGCGGGCTGTGACCTCTGTGTGTGTGTGTGTGAGATCTATTTTTATACTAACATCATAAACATACCAATGAGCAAATGTAACAAATATGTATTGTTGTTTAGCTTAAGACTGATAAACAATTAATCAGCACATTATAAAGTTTGAGTTACGAAAGCCCTCCAGAGGTTCATCTAACCATAATGATGGCAGCGATTGCACTTTTATTGATTAATACTTGATCCAACATTAAGTGGGTTTTGCTGGCTGCTTTCATGGTCGGGCTGGCTGCACCAAACATTACTCAAGGCAAGTGGGATACAGTTACACTGAGTCAGTGCCTCATTGTCTGTTGTGTCTCTGAAGTTTTTTCTTTATGTGCAGGAGAGTGCATAACTCTCCAGTATAAAGAGTGGAGGTCAGCACAAACAAGATGTCCCCACAGGGAAACAAGGTCAAAGGGAGAGCTTAGCGGGTAGAGCATGAAGGATTAAAGCAGGCAGCGGGCACCTGAGGGGCATTTGGAGCCCTGAGAAAGTGTCGTCAAGTGTGAAAGCTGTCTGACAGAATGTTGAAGCTGGTACTGTGTTGAGCTCACCCACATAACAACCTATTTTTCTCTTCTTCCTTTGCTTAAATCCCTCATGCAGTGTTTACCCGCCTCAACCGTCCTCTGCTGCAACTTTTTCAAGTGGAAGGCTGCGGGCTATGGGGAACAGATTTTATGCTGCGTGCTGCAAATTACAAGACAAATCATGAATGTTTGAGTGGGGGGGAGAGTTTTTCTTTTAAATAGTTCTGACTCGTGTGGGGGAAGAAAGTGGAGTGTGTTAGGCAGAGTACCGTATAAGAGAACGGCCACACACAGTGTCAAACATATCAGCTATCTGATGATCACTGTGTTTCTCACTACCTCTGCTGGGTTGCAGTCAAGTCATCAACTGTGATGGTGTTGACAGTAACCGCAGACTGTAAGTTTGTGTGTCACTGTAAAACAATAGGGAGCAAAAAAAAAAAACCCCCAAAGAATCTAGTTCTGTCTGTGTAAATTCAAATTCTAAAACACATCATTCAGCCTCCACTAAGCTTTGCCTCGTGGTCGACTGTCAGTTTGAGTGAGACGTCCAAACATGAGCTTTTAAACTGCAGCAAAAAAAGATTCGTTATTGGAGCTGTAATTTCCGCAGCCGCTGACACCAGACTTGCTCTCCTCAGCAAATTATCCTAGACAGCTGGTGTAATAGCCTGTAATATCTTGTTAAATTATTAATCATCCTATGATCAATAACACTAAAAGTGGGGTTTTCAGTTAATTTTCTCTTTAACCTCTTCACATCCACCTACCTGATCACTGGGAGGCTATTTCAAAGTGGCTAAGCACTGTTCATTAAGATTTAAATGTTTAAACTTTTGTCCTTAATAAACATGCCGTACATCATTCAGTATATTAGATTGTGCACTAACCATCATAAATTTAGTTTGGCTTTTCAGTTTTCTGAAATAGGCCAAAAAATTCCCGTAAAAGCAGAATTTCGAAGGCAAATTTGACCAATTTTAGTTTGTGTTTACTTTACCTTTGAGTGACCAAGATTGCATTGCTTTTAACATCCAAAGTGCTTTTTTCTACATTGTTATTCTGAAGTTTTTGTAAAATTCCTCTGACACAAGAAATATGAAACATTTGGTTTCCAACAACAACAACAGCTGTGAGGTTTGAGTAAACAAAGAAGAATCCGGCTAAAAAAAGGAAAAAAATCCTTCTTTTTCTACGTCTACAGAAAATACAAGGAGAACAACGTCAGAGATAATCACATAGTTTGATCCCCTTCCAGTGGTCAGAGGTCACGGATTAACCCACCTTTGTTATGGGCCTCCAGCTGTGACAAGGAATTGACTGCCACCTTGCACAGTGAGCAGTACAGCAGCTTCTTGGCCTTGTCCTCCTCTGTCTCTGGATTGGACGGGCTGCTGGAGGCCGAGGTGCCGCCGGCCCCTGACACTGGGGGGCCCGATCCGAGCTGCTCTGAGCCGGCGCTGCCACTGCCGCAGCCTGGGGAGGAGGAGGAGGAGGAAGGGGGGATCAAGGGAGGGGTTGGGGTCGGCTGCACAGGGCATACTGAGGGCACAGGGGAGTCCATGGGTGGGGTAGGCGGGGTGGTAAGTGGGGGTAGGGGCCCCGGGGCCAGCAGGGGCCCATTTAACTGTGACAGAGGCCGTGGCTCATCTACAGAAACAAAGAGAGCAACAAAGAAAGAAATGGAATAAATGTCAAATGCAATGCAGAGCAAAATCAAAGAAGTCGTTTTGTGAGCCAAAAGTACATAATTCAAACAATAAAGCGTTTTACTGTGGACTTCATTGTCTTTAAACTCTGCAGTGATGTGAAATTCCCCAGGAAAAAAAAACTCTTTGCTATGTCAAACCACATTTCTAACCACTCCTAGTTAAATGTGGACGGCTCTGTCTGCTGTGTAGATCAGACAAACCAACATAAAGCGCTTGCAGACGGAAGTGCTTTTTATTTCTTACTCTATAGGCCATAATTGGTAAAAAAAGAGTTCCTTTTAATCTAAGGTACATTTAAAGTGGATCACAGGAGGGAAACGTATGTCCCGTGAGTGCAAAGCAGCGAGCATGTGTTTATATTTTCTGGGCTTTTTGAAGCTTAAAGCTGAGCTTTCACTGATGTGGTCTTATCTTATTGAAATGTTTCCCAAGGGAGAAATAAGAAACAGATATCTCTGTCCGTGCATGTTTTTGAGTCTTTCTCACACACCTGTTGACTTTGGCCTGGGCTAAAGCAACATGGCACTGGCTTTGCCACAGGGCAAGACAAGAAGTCCAATGATAATATCATCAAATGAGCTCTCCTCTAACTTTTCACACTGCTTTCTGTCTTTGTAGTTTTAATATCATGTTTTTGCAAGTGTGTGATTGTGTGTCATTTCCTTTTTTTTCATTGCTAACAAAGTTTATACCTACATTTCCAGACATATGTTTCTGTTCAGCCACTCCTATTTGCAACCACTTTGGTATTCATCAAGTAATGGGTGTGGGCTGAAATAAGACCCCCTAAATTTGGGTGGGGTATTCAGAGCTCCCCTCATCAGCAGAGACCAGCAGGCCCTTCTCCAAACTCCACAGGATGTTAACTCTGCATGCAGGCAATGGAAAGCCCCACTAGACTATACTATTAAAGAGTTAATATTGAGTATTTCTGGAAGAAAACAAATATTGACTTTCACTGCTTGATTTCCTTTCATGCTTTCCCCATGTGCTTTGTTTTTTTGTCAGGGGTCCATAGGAGCTGTGGTATATTCATGTTTTTCCTCTGATCTATGAGCATTATGTAACCAAACATATGATCATTTGTGTAATGTACATAACTTCACAGTTGCCTTGGCAACTCCATTGCATCATCTCTGATGAACATGCCATTGTGAGTGCTTTCCATTCCACTGCTCTCCAAGATCAAAATTTTCTCTCTTTCCATATTGGAAGTTTCCAGCTGCACAGCAGCTGGCTGCACAGTGTGCTTGTCAAACAGATGTTTCATTGAAAAGACAGAAAAAAAGGATATCTCTTACTCTGACTCTATACAGCAATGAGGAGTCAATAAAGCAGACTTTGATGAAAGTTTAGAGTGAGGGTAAATTATCCTTAGTGAGTTTTTGACTCAAATTGATGTCACCACATTGCTGACTGATTGCAGTTTTTGCTTCTGCAAGTGAGGGAAAGCAGATGACAGAGAAGCAAATTGGGTCTCACCCTTATTGTTGTTGAATTTTGAACACACACAGGCAGGCACGTACACATGCAAAAAGGCTTCATCACAATGCTGAGAAACATTCCCAGAATCCATGGCAAACATAACATGTGGTTTGAGTTATTTCAAGTAAGGAGGAATTAAGGTGGTTGGCCAAATAGTAATGAGGGATTTCATGATCCATGATGGCCTGGAGGTCTGCCATGAACCAAACCATCACATCCAGTCACTGTTTCACCTCCTGCCACAGCAAACCCCTCCCACACTCATCCCCCTAAGAAACAAGTTCAGCTTAAGGGCTAAACCCTTGGGGCCTCTGTAGCCACAGTAATTCACCGTCTGTCAATCCAACATTTTTAATCTCTCTGAGCAGCAAAGTGTGTGTTTTTGTTATATCCATGGACCAAAATGAAAAGTGTGAAAGATTTGCCACAGTATTTTCTCAGAGTAGCTGAGACAAACTCTTATAAAAACTTGGATTGAGAATTCGACCGATAAAGTTACTTTATTCTCCAGAAACTGGGAGTATGCTGCAAGTCTAATTAAACATTGATAAGGCGGTTAACTGACCTGCCTCCCTGTTAGCTGGCCTCATAGTCAAATAGAATGAGGCATTATTCATTGGAAGAGGTCAGCAGAGGGAGATAACTCAGACCAGATGTTTTACACTATGGCCTGGCGTGTCTGCATTGAATAAATCCACCTCAGGAAATTAAGTCTATGTATAGTACGCTGTCCATGGGGATGGACTTTGTTGATAAAGCCGAGGGATTTTATCGGAACTAATTCAAATTCAAGAACTGCAGTTGTTTGCTGCAAAAAGTTAAAGTTGAGGCTGATTCCTTAAGTGTTTTCTCTGAATTGTGATAGCTTCTTGGAAATGTTAAAAATATCTGAACGTAGAATTGGTATGGAAGGCATTATATTAAGGAGTGAGAGAGCAAATGTTTTTTTTATTGTGCAAAGAATGTAAATTATCCCATAGGGTCAAGAGCCACACAATGAGTAAGCTTTTGGCCATTTGTGTGAAATGTTAAATGAAAGCAGAACAGCAGAATTTATGCTGTAATCCGTCCATGGAACATTAGGCAGTGATGGATAGGCCTTGTTTATTATACATGTCAAATGAAAGCGGTGCAATTTAAATCAAGGTAAACAGATTACAGAGGCAAACACTGATGTTAGTTAAAAGTCATCAACAAACTGCATCAGCAAAAACACCAGGTTAAACACTGAAATGGTGGCTGTGTGGGTATGATAGCACAGAGTCCGGTTTGTTTCTATGTATGTGTGTGTGTGTGTGAGAGAGAGATCAGAGGTAAGGGTTACTTCGGTAGGATGACTCCGTCTACCACCAGTGCCCCCACCTTTTTCAATAATTAAGTAGCTACGAAACCCAATGCTAGCCTACAAGAGCCGAACCTCATTCATAATGCAGTTTGGTGCCTTTTTACCAGTCTGGCCTGCAAGAGAACTCTGAGTCTGCTCCCACACAAACATACAAGCAAAAAAACACACACACACAAACACACACACATTTGCAAAACATGCAAAAAATTCTGTTTATTAGATCCTTATGTTGATTACTCAATTAAAGAGCCCGTTTCCGAGAAAATAAGAACAGCCACATTTCTTTGAAAAGAACAACAACAAATATAGACACGTAAAGCTTGAGAGCTCTGTGGAATTTAATACTATAGTCACCTCACAGCCATGCAACCCTAGCCCTCACATGAAAGTCATCTGTTTAATTGACCTTGGGTGTGTGTGTGTTTGTACGACCGTGTGTTTTTGTGTGCGAGTGCTATAATATCAGGGTGGTTTTAACAGGGCCCTTCATTAGAGAGGGAGTGTCAGACAGCAGAGGGACAAAGAGGAGGGGAAGGAGGGAGGGAAGAGCCGAGCTTCTCTAAAAGTAAACAGCTGCCTCTCCATCACCCACAGGCGCAGCCAAACCCTCAGCTCACTGGGCCAAATCCCCCAAAGCCAAGGGCCTCCTCTTTGGGGGCAACTCTGACCACAATCCCTTTGAGGGCTTTAGAATGCGTGACCTGTTTTGATAGCCGCAAGGTTAAGGAACCAACAGCATTTAAACAGTATGCTGTAACTGACCTTTCACTGCTTTAGCCTTCAGCAAGGTCTTGATGTGTCCTGTTTATTGTCATCACTGTCGACTGCACTTGATATGCTAATGAGAAATGATGCAGTATAAAAGAAAGGTCATAATAATGCTGGAGTATACAGTAGTTCTACTGCATTGTCTTTAAACCCCCCCCCCCAAAAAAAATGTAATACTGCATTAATTGCGGATCAACAAACAGACCCTTCACAGACAAAATCACTTGACTTCAACAACAACAAATACTGATCTATGTTGCAAGGAATTTGCACTGTGGGAAATCTTTGTCTCTTCCTCTCATTTGTGTGCTTTGTTTGCATAAGCCTGGCCACATTGCTTCTCTTTGTGAGTGCGTGCATTATGTGCACAGCCTGCCTGTGTATCTATATGTCTCTTATAGTGTCACTGCCCTGAAGTGACTTGTGTTCATCTCCACACGCCAAACCATAGTGTCCATCCTCCAGACGCTGCTTTCCCAGTTGAGGCCATGCACAGCTGCCTTCTCCCAGAAATCTGTTCCATGAGAGGGCATTAAGCAAAGGGACAGGATCAGGATCATACTGAGGACATCCATACACACACACACACACACACACACACACACACACACATACACACATACACAATCACACTCACGAGTACGCAAGCATGCAGGCAGGCCAGGAAGACACAAGGCTTGGGGTCACGAGACGGAGTCTTGGATGGAAAAAGGCATTCTTTCACATGTTGCTACTTTCAGATCTCGATCATGGCAGGCTTGTTTTGGCTCCTCTCGGTCTTGGAGTTCACCCCGGGAAGTCTCACTGATGGCGACTGGCCTGGAGCTGATCTCATATCCCCCATGAGGGGAGAAGAGTGGAAAGGACTGGATCTCTTTACTACTCAGCTAATAGAAGCTTAGCCTAAGAGTTATTTAAATGAATTCAATAGAAGTCAAAAACTATGAAATGCTCAGGATTCTGCTCTGGTATGTTGCTGTGTTTTGGACCTGAGTTTCATCCTTTAATTGATTGTGTTTGCTCTGTGCCCTCCAATCAATAAGGCGGAAATGTCTGGCGAAAAGTGAGCAGTAAAAATTTTTGTAAATGTCAACAAAATAAGGCCAGTTTTTCTTTGCCTCGTGTGTGATCCAAGGACAGAGTGGTGACACTGAGGGAATGGAAAATTCTGGGTGGAGGAGAGGAGAAGGGCAGAGGCACACAGCACCCAGCCTCAGAATTATAGCTTGAAATAGGAAGACGAGAAAGACAGGGAGGGAGAAAATGAGACACAAGAATGAGACAACCCAGACAGAGCTAAAGAGATACTGCTAAAGAAAGAGCTTGCATGTCTTGACCATCCTTGCAAATAAATTACTCTCTCAACGGTGAATTACTTTTCATTAAAGTCAGATCAACTGCTGTCTCTTTCTTATCAGATACTGGCATAGTTCCTGGGCTATCAGACTCCTCCACAATTGTGTCATCTTTATTTTTTCTCAATCAGTCTTAGCACTCATTACCACCACGCTGGGCTCGGACAACATGGTCTATTTTGACTCTGTGGCAAATGGTGTTGCACTTCTCTATAACTCACTCTTGATTCTGTGACAAGCTAACACACACACACACACACACACACACACACACACACACACACACACACACACACACATGCATGCATGCCTCAGTGGGGTTCCCTGAAAAGATGCCAAGAAACTGCCACAAATACCAACTCACCTGCCCCTCAGTCTAATAAATGGACATTGAACCGGATTCACATTGCTCAGCTAAACAAAGCATTGCTGTGGTTGGACTGGACTTACACAGAGGATTGTCTGGGGTACAGTAATGATGCTTCTTTGATGTACTTGTCACTCAAGCAGGGCACCAGACGTCTGGTTTTCATATCGGTTACTCTGTGCCACAGCTGTTGAGCAGACGAGATCAGTCCCTATCGTCCCGTAATTAAAAGCAAGAGGCCTGCAATTTAAACTAATGAATCAAGAATATCTCTTATGACAGTAAACAAGTATTTAATTGTTCAGTCACCAGTAGATGAATACAGTAATGAATATTACATGTTTGGTAAAGTTTGTGCTTTGACTTTTAATTTAAGCCCCTAATCCTTCTCGGAAAATGGGTCAGATTTTTGCTGTTTTTCGTAAAGTTTTCCTTCAACCTGCTTGCCTGTTTTCATCAAGCCTTCGCCAGAACTCGCCTACTGGAGCTGCATTCAGACCGACTTGGACCCGCTGCTTTGAAGTTAATGCTAAATTGAATTTCTTAATGTAATTTAACGTATCCAGAGCCAAAAAATATGTCATCATCTGTGTCCCACTTTTAAAGTGACTTCCTTACTATTCTGAGTTCAAGTACATCTAAACTTTATAATTGAAGCAACAGTTGGTAACTATTTCATCTTAAATTAACAGCAGGAAAATCATTTTGATGGTACACCAACTTGTAATAGGGTGATATCCACGTGTCAGTCACTCTGCATCCTGATTGACAGTTACTGTGTCAGGTAACTTAGAGGAGTAGGTGCACTTTACTCCATCTACACCATCAACTAAAACTAACTCCTGTGAAACTAGATAATATTTTGTGGAGGAACTCTGAGGTCAGCTTACTGAGGAAGTGTTTGTTGTGAGGAGCAGGGTTCATGCTAAAGGTGGACCCAGTGGAAAATGTTGGTGAGCAATGGGGCTGAACCTGGCTATGCAACTGGGCCCAGCAGCATCTACGGTCATCATACATGGATGCTGATAAAGTAAGCTAAGGAAAGAGAGAGCAAGGGGCTGGGACTGGAGTAATGTCAGAGGCAGACTGACTTTTTGTTGTTTGAGTCGTGACAACAGAGGATACCTAAGAGAACGCTGACAGAGGAAACTAAGAGGAGAAAAAGAACGACTAAGCAAGAGACAAGAGTAAATGTCAGCCTGGCCTTTAGTTGTTAGTGAGAGCTTTCCAAAATTAAAATAAGACACCAAGGTGGACTTCTTCCTGTTGGACTGGTAAGTAACAAGGCTTGGCAAGTCCTGTGTCTTGTGCGCTTGCTCACTTGTTTGGCTTTGTTAGTTACTCTCTTGTTATGATTAAAGGCCAGTCAGCCTGTCCGAACAGAGCTTTAGCCAGTGAACATTAAAGCCAAGTGTTAACAACATATTGTTTCTGGTTCAGGTTACGTTAGTGATGCATGCTGCTGTTCCGAGTCATGTGCGAGGCATGTGCAAACTTTGGCTACAACTTCAGGACATAATGAAGACATAACACTGTTATGATGCTGCAGAGCTTTGTTTGTAGTTAGCATGTGCCTTACAACTGACAACACTGCTACAGAAACCTGGGATTTGTATGACGGTCTTGGGTAATCAGAATCTGTTGAAGAGCCAAATTGCACAAATAACTGATTTCTGATGTTGCTTCAAAAATCGTTAACATAGTTACCTCCAGACTTTTAAATTCCCTTAATTTTTGTTTTATTACTAATCTTCCACACAAAACCTCATCTCTGAATGTGAGTCAACATGTGAGAGACAACTGTTGATGCCATGGTTTAGAGGACTCTGCTGTCGGACATAAACTGTGCAGCCGCCGCCTGAGACCACATGAGACCACACAGAGAGCTGAGATGCTCACAAGAAAAACAACACACTGCAAAGCTGTTGTGATTAGATGCCTTTGTTATTCCTGCATATTTTCCATTTCATTTTCCTATAAAAACAATTACCATTTTGAACATCCTGTGCAGACTGAAATGATTATTTCCACAACAAAACTCAAACAACCTTTACTATCTTTACTCCTGCACATATTTTCTGCTCTCTTACCCGCTTTGCTGGGCTCACTGTCTGGAGCAGTGCCAGGGGCTCCAGGCGGAGACGGGGAGGTGGTGGGGGGCACAGTTTGAGGCTTGTCCCCCTCCTGAGGACGAGTCTTAGAAGTCTCAATGCCTTTGACTCTCCTGGCATGGCGGTTTCCTTTGTAATGGGCTTCTGCCTGACTCTGTAAGAAAACACACAGAGCCATGTTAAAGAACATGTTAATGTAGTTAATCCAACAGATGAATAAAAAATGCAGGACTCACTGTGACATTCAAGCACACACATGCGTATCTTAATGACAGCATGTTATTCAATACAGTATAGAGACTGGAGCCACGGACAGCAGGTGGGTTTATGGGGGATAAACAGATGGATTACGAGGATGGAAACAAAAAGATGCAACAATTGATACATTTGAGAACTTTCTGCCCCGCCTCTCCATCAGCCATCTTGCTATCAGGTTTTCAAATTAACATTACACTATCATACAGTCTATTCAGACTAAATATACATCTGGTTTTGGATCATCTGTTTGACAACACTGAACATAAGCGACATACATCCGCTGCAGTCTAAGCCTCAACATACACAGTGACAGTATTTGGCTCCAGCTTCCATTACAACAGCCATGCTGACAGACATGCCAGAGGGAGGTGAACTTGAGGTCAGTTGGATGCCACACTATGCCTTGAGGGCCTGTAAGTCCTGGACTGACACTACACTCCCTGCTTTAACACACATACTCATACTTTACATGACTGTAGTACATATGATCAATGGGAGGTTTGCATACATGGGTTCCTCCAGCATAAATACTGTGATCGCCTTCAGCTGCTCACTGAAAAGGGTTCAGGCTCTTGCACAATCCCAGACTTAATACTTGCCTGTGGAGTGGTCAAAGTCTAAATATAAAAGCTAGCAGGCAGCAAAGCTCTGGTCTGTGATATCTCATAAAAAGATAAAATGAAGACTCTGAATTTGAAGGTTTCTGGGAAAGGAGATTATCATGCATTTCAGTAAAGAAAAAAAATGGTGCAGAGGTCTAATAGAGAAGCTAGTGTGGCTAATTTCCTGATGAAAGGCAAGCTACAAGCTAATGTGTTTGTTCACAGAGTAAACACCAGAGGTGAATCATTTGTCAGGAGACTGTCAGGACATCGGGGCAATCAGTCTCTAATCTACGTATGTTTGTGTGTCTGCACAGAGGCATGTGAGTCTGAAACAGCATGGTGGATGAGATGCAGAGCTGCTATACTGAGCTGTCGCCAGTGGTTTAGCTTCACAGTACGGTAACCGTGAAACAAAACAATAACACACACAAATATACAGACACACACACACACACACACACACACAATGATGGGCAGGGGGGCGTTCATGTAACCCTGTTTGCCATCTGTTGGCTCGCTCTTTATCGCACCTCTATCACAGTTTAAGTGTCCTGAAATTTACAGCACAAATAGACTCCTTGCTGATACAGACACATTATGTCAGTTCTGCACTCGAGTCAGATAGCTTCCTGCTATCTTCACAAGTATGCCCATTAAGCAGATGTTTCATGCTCTGTGCAGCGTGTGCCAAATGATGTTTGTATCAAGGGGCCAATGATGAAGATGATTATTAAGTAGTTGGATCACAGTTAGTTGCCGGGGAGAAAGGAGGCCTTGAAGAGCGTTTGACAGCTGCCACAGGTGCTGAAAGGCCTGGAGAATCAGACTGACACTGAGGACATCACACTGACCACAGTCTTAAGAGCGGGGATAGACTGTATTGGCACAGGAGACAGGAGAAGGTGAATAATGTTGTGCATATTTTCTGTGCCTGATGGCATTTGGGTTGTAAAATGGAATGGTAATCATGTTGCAGTGGCTGTAGTGATTTAGAGGATCACACATTACTTGTAAATCATGTTGGCAAACTGCGTTCTAGATATAGCTGACCCTCTGTAACTGTATCCCATCCAAGAGATCTTAAGAAGATGCTTTAGCAAAGCCTGCAGCTGAAGGTGGAGAAGGCACAGAGGGTGGGTGGGGGCTTCTAAGAGAGAAGAGATCACTCAGATGACAGGAGGAATGAGGGGAGACAGAACGGCATGGCAGAGCGGCCACAGAGCCTCTCTTTACCTCTCCCACCAAGCCAAGGGGATCAACTGCCAAGCAGCTGAGTGTCAGTGTGAGGTACTGGAAGGAGCGAAGGGAAAGAGAATGAAGGGAAGATGAAGGAGAAACAGAACCGAGCCAGGGAACTACAAGAAAAGGAAGGTGAATTTAAAAGCTGGACAGAGAAGGGGAATGATAAAAGAGACAGAAACCTCAGAGTGAGGAAAAGCTGCAGCGCATCAGCTTGTGATGCCTGTGTTTCATTATGCAGGAGGTTCAAACTGAACAAGTGCTTTCCAGCATAACTATCATTCTGGGGCGAAAGCTGTGATGTTACAGCGTAGCTACAGCTGCAGCTCCAGATGAGACAAAGAGGAAGGGAAAAAAAAGAAAGGAAGTAAGAAGTGAGAGAGAAAAAAAACAGATTAGGACAATAAACAAGCAGGAAACAGTGGGTGGATGGGTGGGTGGGAGGTGGGGAGGGGGGGGGCGCGGTGAAGTAGAGAGGAAAGGATAAGGGATGCATATCAGCCTATTCTTGCTGCAGCAGCTGTGACGTCGGACAGTGCAGTGCGACGGAGCCTGTGATGTCACTAATGCAGCACGCCGCCAAGGTTATTCTGCATAAACCACCGTTTAACACCTCACACCACCACACGACGCAGGGACAGCGGGGCAAAAAACCCTCCCTCAACCTCTCTTCTTCTCCTCTCCTTCCCCTCCCTCGAAATCTCCTCTCTCCCTCATTCCCAAGATGCACTTGGGCTGTCAAAGCCAGCACTAATCCATGCCCTTGACAAATGCATCTTATAATAAGTAGTGGCAGGCAATTTTAGGCATTTCCACACTGTAAATAATGCAGGATGAGAGAGGGAGACAGAAAGAGGGGGAAAAGGTTGCTGAGAGAGTGAGACAGGCAGAGACAGAGAGGCGTAGAGAGAAAGATCAAATGGGACGACTGAATGATGGTAAAATGATGCGTGAAATGAGGGGAGCACGGGGTGGATGCAGGAAGGCAGAACTGGATCCTTAAAAGACAAATACATTGATCAAGACATCACATGGTCAGCTCCAATTGCTTTCTTTGACCCAAGCAACCTAATTAAATCACAGACGACAGATAAAGAGGGGGAAATATCAATATTATGGGCAAAGTTATCAATTTTCTTTAGAGAGAACCCCAAAGTGTCTCCTGCTGTGTTATGTTCATCCATAAAATATTCATCCTTACTCAACATTATGTAAAAAAAAAACCAAAAACATCTGTGTGGGTGGGGAGTCGTTCTATGGCAACATGGAGGACAGTTTTTCTGCAGCCGAGCTTAGTGGAGCAGCACAAACTACACACAGTTTGACATTGCTGGTGTACAGCAGTGTGTGTTTATTCCTCGTGCTAAATGGAGGTGAAAGTGACACTAACAGCAGAGTGTTCACATGTATGTTTTTTTATCCGTCAGGAAGCAGGATGTCAGCCAGGGCTGCTGTAAGTGTCATCTATTGTTACCTCTCACACATATGCACAAATAAACATGACATGTGCTTCAGAGAGGAGAGACAAACTGCTTGTGGACTGAAACCTTTTGTCACATCTCTTCATGCATTTTACAGTTACTGTTTTATTGAAGTAAACTTGGCATTTTGTAGGCCATTATCCTTTAATAGTTTGACACAGTTAGTTTATTTTATGTTGTCTGTGTTTGCTGATGTAACAAGTTTTTTTATGTTGCCCTCGTGGCCTGGTCTCTTTTGCAGAACGAGAATTTAATCTCCAGAAGATTTTTAAGCTTAAATAAAAAAATTGGACCATTAAATCAGGCCAGTTGTACCTCCAGCCTCCTGTCCAAAGATTCACTGTATTACTGGCACCAGGAGGGGGATGGCCGTCAGACAATGCCAAATATCAGAAATGGTTATTTGAGAGGTTAAGTGTTGCTTTACATTATAAACAGTATTTATTACCACATTCTGCACATGCATTACAGTCAGAAGTGCTCCAACTTTAAGACAAAACAGTAATATGCTCGTTTTTTTGCCATATCAAAGACTTAATATGATAGTAAAAAATAAAGGGGATTCTGGACAAAATAAGCGCTCCTCTAGCAACTGGACTCAATTTCTTTCCTTTTAACTGTCATCTTTGAAACAATGTTTTAACCATAATGTTAAATATTTGAATTCTTCACAGATTAACTATCTTAACTTTATACAACAGGACAAGTCTTTGCTAAAGCAGACTCTATTTGATCGCTAGCTGAGCAGCTCAAAGTATTCCATCATATAAACATGTCTGTCTATTTCCTGCGCCTGTTTCGACGTACTGCAGAGAACTCTGCGAAGAGTGGGGCCGAGATTACAGCCCTGCAGCTGCCTGACCACATGGAAACCATGATTGTAGACCTGGAGAGTATATATAGCACCGGTCCACTCCTTAATGTTGTGTATTGTGGGTGAATGTACGCCCTGGTGCTGCAGTATGCACCACTGAATGAGGGGAATCACAGCCAAATTATACACTGCACACATGACATTTGGCACTGATGTTGTCATGTGTCTATCCTAACCGTCTACAGCAGCGAGAGAAGTCTGAGGGTGGGTTGGCAACACTTCACATAAAATACTTGCATACTTTTTTGTTTTTGCCCAATTGTCATCAGTCATGTATGTAAGTCGTTATAACATGCTATTAAAGTTCCATTATGAGTGCAGATACAGACTCCACCCATGTTTTTCTAAAGTGGGGGTTCTGCTTTAGACCAGGGGGGCCACAGCAAATTTGATTGAGGGGTGAGGCAAGGATGAGGGATAGTGTTAAATTTTTAAAAAATATAGTCAAATTATTATTTTCATTCAAATTATTTTATATTGTATACATTTATATATTGTATACTGTGATTTATTTTTAAAAAAATCAGCATCTTATATGCTCCACCTCTCTGTTTGTCTTCCTGTCAAAACATCATTTATCACATCACAAGCTAATGGTTTTGACCTGGTAAAGCCTGTGTGTTCCCTGAAGCCGCTCTGCCTCTGTTATTAAGCCTCCTTGCTAACATCTAACTTCTAACTCGCCACAGTTTTAGACAGTTTTTAAAGGGGAAAAGACCTGACAGAAAGAATAACAAGCTGACAAATTATAAGCTGTTATCATTTCAAAGAATTCCTGGCCAAATTAAAGTCACAAGGAAGGCAGCAGAGAGTTTGAATATATCACAGCATGCAATTTTTTTTTCTTTGTTTATGTTTTTTTGACAGTTGCTGCAGCATTGTTGATGGGTTTTAAAGTCATCTGGCAAAAGAGAGAGCCCTGTTGTGAGCTATTGTCTTTTAACGGGCTAACATTTGTTTAAATAAAGAAACAAAGGTAATAGTAATTATGGAAACTAATGAGAAAAAAAACTTGCTACACTCAAATAAAGACATTGTAATTTCATGATATGCTAATGTGAAATTAACTTTAGACACGTTCAAGATCTTAATCAAGCTTTGTCTGTTTGACAGGGGAGAAAAAAAATCTTTTAGAAAATTCACGCAGAAAAAATAAGGGTTTCTCTCAGCTTGTGCAGCAGCTCCTCAGCTTGTGAGACTTTGTGCTGCTGCTTCTTCACTGCAACCGAAACAAATCAAATTCCGACGGGGTCACAACTGCCAAAACACAGCCCAAACAAATGTACCACATTCTCTGTGTCAATGCCCTCTATGGGGAGAGAAAACAGGATGGAAAGCCCTCCAAAACATTCCTTAAGAAAATGTGCACGAGGTGAGGGGTGAATGTGTATAAACAGCAGGAGAGAGCATGTTTATCACCACGTGGGAAATGCAGACATGAAAGATGGAGGGATAACAACACTGTTTTGCTTTTGTGTTGCTGTACCTCTGAGTTGAAGCGGATCTGGCAGACGTTACAGGAGATGACTGGCCGCTTTGTCTTGATCAGTGGTACTCCAAAAGTGTGGTTGATCACGGCCTTCTGCACCGGGTCCATCTGATGACAGAACGGGAGACAGAAAGAGAGAGGACAGCAGAGATCCGTGAGTTGTAATTCATACTCATTTACTCACCACTGCTACAGCTCTGCGTTCCAGATACCCTGGACCTACAAGCTGGCAGGTCGGGCTTTCATAATGATGTAGGAAGTGATTGTGTTGTGCCCTTCACCCAAGTCCAGTGTTTAATAGAAAATCCCTCCGATTTTCAGGAGGTAAAACCATAAAGTCCAAATATCCGGATAACTGCATGGATAAGGTAAACAGACATACGTTTTTTTGAAACTGTCCAGCTTTTTCTTTACATATTTTACATACATATCCATACTTATGTTGTGCAAACAGGGGTCAGTGTTGACAGCGTGTTGCTACAACTGAGAGGTCTGTTGCATCCTGCCCAGGCTCAGGCCTCTGATCCGGACCAGGTCGCAGTCTCCGCCTGTCCCTGTGCTAATTGTTTCAGCTGGGATGTCCATCATTTCTGTGGTGTTAAGCACCTCATATAAATTTAACCAACTCGCTTTAGCAGCTCTCCTCCAACATGTCAGTGGCTAAGCCGCACACTTAAACTCTGTCCCAGACACAAAAGACCCTGCCTGTACAGATATAAAAGGGCTCCATTCCAAATATTTATCTATGTTTGAAGCTGAATTTATCTAGCGATCATTGTTAATTGACCTTAGCATTAGTTGGGAGTCAATGGCGGGTGTGTGTTTCCACTGCAGACATTTGTCTGGCATTACACCTACAGCTAAAGCCGGCAAATTTTAAAAGATGACGTGGCACTTTAAGAAACACAAAAGAAATGGAGAGAAACAAAAGTACTGGCCTGAAGAATGACATGAATATAATGCTTTGTGCTTTAAATTTGTACAGCCGTGAGGGAATGTTCCAGACAGTCCTCCAAGTCTGATGCAAGCCTCTCAGTTTGAAGAGTCCAACAGACTCTAAATTACTCAATTTGGCTCATCACTACATTTAATTTGGCTAATAACCAAGCTTTCCCTTAAGCTATCTTGCACCCAGAGCCACAGTCTCATCTGATGAACAAATGGCTCAAGACTCTGGCCTGAGGAGAGACACAGAGAAAAGAGCAGTGACTCTAAAGAGACAACTACAACTCAAACGCGGACAATTCATATTTCTGCACTGTGCTTGTTCCTTGGCAACTCCAAAGTAACAGAGTAAACAAAGATAGAAAGAAAGGGGGAGGAGGCCTGAGACATTTAGCTGGGTGACAGGATAGTGCAGAAACACACCAGCTGGAGGAGAGAACGAGTGAGTGGGAGAGGAAGATGAATTGGGGCAGATAGACAGAAAGTGGAGGGAGAGCCAGAGAAAAAGAGGCTCAGGCCGGACATCCTCACATCTCACATTCTTATCTTATTTGGCTCTTATTCTCATACTTCATGTTCTATGACTCGCTCT